>JAQPPZ010002707.1:0-317671 GCA_028583015.1 Wollemia nobilis | reverse complement strand
TCATTAGTGTTTTAATTTCAAATTTAAATATCAACTTGTCACCATTTCGGGAAACCTACAGCATGCCATGATCTCATATATGATGACATGTTGTTGCTAAAAAATTTCCTAAGATTCTTGGTGGCATGGCATTAGAATGGTACTATCGATTACCTAATTACTCATTGAGGAATTTTGAGGAAACAAAAAAATTATTTGTTCAATAGTTTAGTGCCTATATTGAGAAAGATGTTACCATGAAAGATATTTTTAATTTGAAACAAGGTAAAGAAGAAAGTTTCTTAAAATTTTTGGCCAGTTGGAGAAGTCTTTTTAGACGCTTGAGATATACTATACCTCCTAGATATATGCTTAAGATATTTATCAAAAATTTGCAAGAATAGTTATCTTATGCATTAGAGACTACTATTATCACATATTTTGATCAAGCAATTGAATTAGCAAGGAAAGTGGAACAAGCTCTTATCAAAAGAGGATAGCTCAAAGTGAAAGAAGATAAAACCATTCAATCACAGTATAAGAATAAGGGTGTGGTAGGTGATTGTGTAACAAATAATAGGCATGTTAATAATATTTTTACTAACAACTTACAAAATATAATACTTCAGATACATCCATAAAGGAATTTTACAAAGCTTAATTTATCTATGGAAATAATTTTGAAATAAATTTTAGAATCAATTGAGTTGCCTCCCATAAGGTAACCATATATTACAGCTAGTTGGTACAAGGTAGGACAACATTGTGCATATCATAGAGTGGAAGGAAATTGCACAAATTATTGTAAGAAGTTAAAACATGTGGTACAAGATTTGATTGATGCAGTACGTATTGATATAAGGATCTCTCAATCATCCAATAATCAACATCATATTCAGTAAGCTTTGAAAACAAATTAGGATATGGGAATATTCAAGGATCCATTACCAAAGCATGGTCAGTATACAACTAATCAAGTATCCTATAAGGATGTGCCACCTCATCATGGTAAATATGGTTGGTATGATAACAACTACTTCAAAGCAGCATGTGTAGAATTGATAGATCCAACGGTCTCAACAGGAGATGAGTTTTTCAACAAATATTTACCTCTTAGAACTTTTGCCAAATTCTCCTACTCTTGGAGAAGCCTTGATAAATGTTCTAAAACAACAAATTTTTCCTCCAGACATTTCCCCTAGTGTTATGACCAATTTTGTAAGTTCTCTTGGGGCACATCATCTCACATTCTTGGATGACAATAATTCTTCCTCAAACTTGCAAGAATATTCTATTTACATCACCACATTTATTGGGGATACTTTTATTAAGAGGGTTATGATTTAAAATGGTTATTTCCTTAATTTATGCACATATCAATTTATCCAAAAGTCTGGATTAAAAGAGAAAGATTTAACTAAATCTGATGCAATCATCAAAATATTCAACAACGAGTCCTAAGAAGATTGTGGCATAACATATATCCCCTTAAAATTGAACCTAAGATTTTAGATACATTGTTCTATGTGGTATATTATCCTGCATCTTCTAAAATTCTTCTTGGATGTCATTAGATTCATGCGATGAAGGTCATCCCTTCTACTCTTAATAATTGTTTGAATTTCAAATTTAAAAATCAACTTGTCACCATTTTAGGTGACCTTCATCTATTCGAATATTTTTCAATGGCTGAACAAGCTCAGTTTGGTCTCAATACTTGTCCTTAAGTTTCATCATATTTTTGTCTAAGTTCCTCATCTCAAAAATCTAAAATTCAATGAGGAACCTCTAATCAATTCATCATTGGATCAAGACAATTAGTTTCTTCAAGCCTCTTCTGGATATATCTCATCAAGGTTGTGAGTAGATTAATAAGGATGAGTATTCCCCTTATCCCCCTAACATCTTGTTTTTTATATGATAAATTATGTGTGTTCGAATGATAAATATTCTGCTTCTCATAGAGATATTATGAAGTCAGGGATTTCTCCCCCTTATGCTAATAATGATGGCTGTGTTCAAGAATGTATTGATTACCATGCTATGGATGCCAAAGAAAAAGCTATGAAGGAGCCTCTCCATGATTATAATCATTGAGATGGCTTTCCTTCTAGATTTTTCTTTGATGAAGTAGTCCCTTGAATGCCTATTCTTTTTTTTAATATAAGAGGCACAATTAGAATGTGTTGACTATCTTTCTAATTGCTTGTTTAATAAAATATAAAATAAAATAAAATCAATCATTAATTAGGCATGCATTTACATTCTCATTCCATTATACCTATTTTCTTGCTCATACTACATGAATTTTTGTCATACATTGTATGGTTGATTAACATTCTATTTTCTTGCACTTTTTATTATCATAATTGGATGGTTTCTTGTTCATGACTGATTGATCATATAGCTTTTTAGGGATTCATGAAAATGGCATGTGATGATACCTAGTTATATCATAGCTCACATGCATTGCACTTTCACTAGGATTCTGATGCCTAGCAAAGCCCCAACCTAGGGCCCATTCATTTTCATACCTTCTTCTCTTATTGATTTTTATTTCCTTCTATTCTCTCTTCTTCTTGTATTCGATGGCTTTGAAATTTTTTACAGTGATCATCGTTTCTCTCCAAAGTCAAGGAATGCAAATCTCTTTTTGGTATATCCTTATCCTTTGCATGATTCTTATTTCTCCTTTGTATTATTTTTTTAGATAAGTATATCCCTTCTTATCTCATTTGTTTACTCATTCCTTCCCTCTTGAATTTTCAATAATTGGAACTTCAAGCAGGGGGTACACACACACAATTATTTGCTTCTCATTTTCTTCCTCTTATTTCTTCTAGCACATGCACAACTCACATTGTTTTATGCTCATATGAATTGGTCTATACATATTCTTAACACATCCCTATTAGGTGGTACTTGCTAATACATCATTCACATCAACAATAATATATCACCCATTTTGGGTCATTCTTATTTTGACTTAGCGGGATCTACACCCCATTAAAAGATTAGCTCCTTGACCATTTCAATAGGTCTTGGCATACATCCTAGTAGGTAATCATCCCATAGCAAACACTAGAAAGAAATCATCCATATCAGGTTATGCTCCATCATTTGATCATTGGAGAAATCACCCATAGTGGTTTATGCTCTATATTTTTCCCCTTTGTCCATATTAGAAAGTACTACACCCATAGTGAGTTTTCACTCCACACTTGGACCTTATTTTTGGGCATAACGCCTCTCATTCAAGGTTCTTCATTAGCTTTTCTAACTTTATATGGTTGAACTTCTTGGAATATGTTCTTATTGTTCTTATTATTTTTTTTCTTCTCTCATATTCATTTCTTCTTCCTTTCCATTTCTTATATTCATCCATGCATTTCATGTTAGCTAAATTAGATTCATGTTGTACCCAATGATCATTGCTCTATTTTTTGTTTACTTGCTTTATTTTCCATGTTTCTGTGTTTTGTTTTTCTTTGTATTTTCAAGTTTCTTAAGTAATGTTCATTCCTTTTGAAACTTGAGGGGTCACCCTAGCCATAGAGGCATTAATGGTAGTACTATCTTACCTTGTGTGCAAAATTCTAGATTGTCCCTTGTGATACCCCTTTTACACCACCCCTTTGTCCAAACCTGGTCACCCCTTATTTGTGTTGTCTTCTTTCCCATAGGATTCTACATCTTTATTTGATGCATTTACTTAGCCTTAAATACATCAAAGAGGGGGGAAAATGTAGACATGAAAAATTGATCCGCTAAGGTGAGTAATTTTCTCTAAATCCCTTGTTTTATCCTTAAAAAGTAGGGTCATATTTAAGCCAAAATTTCCCCTACCAAATCTTCTCCATTCCTCATAAATCATATACCATTAGATCATTCTCAAAATAATATATCCAATGGTATATTACATGACCTGTTTGACCCTCCACAATGCATTAAAACTACATAGGGGTCTAGTTGATGTGAAATCATAGTTCATTTTTATGGGGTGCGATTTTGCATTTTAGGGTTTTCTCTTAAGAAAATTATAATTTTCAAAGTTGATATTTTAAGTTCAGTTGTGCTTAGTTTTCCTCGTCCATTCTTCTTTCAAATCCACTATATAAGGAGGGTTTTAAATATTCTTTTTCCCAAGTATCCAATTCAAGCAAGTTCATTTCCAACCAAGTTCAAAACAACAATTATTGATTAAAGTTCTATTTTATTGAGGTCTTATTCTTCTTCTTCCATAAGAAAGCTAACTCACAAGTGTGAAGTGTGATCTATTGAAGCTTTTTTAGTTGCATTGGATTGTTGATTGTTGTTGCTCACTTTGGTGGATTTGTGTTGAAGCCCTAAGGAGAGATCAACTATTTGGGAGGTCTCAACCCTTTTGCTTGCTTCCTCACTCTCTTCTAGGTGATTTCACTCTTTTGCATGCATATTTCTATTTTATGTATCACACATTAGTCATTTCATATTGATTTGAGGTTTTTCACCTTACTCCTACGAAATCACGCTCGAACCTCTATAGGCGTGATTTCATTGGTGTGATATTGTCCAAACTATTTTTGAGGGCAAACTGGTATTCCAGACTTCATATTTGCATCATAATCTGCATATAGGGCTTAGTTTTGTATTATGTTTTGTGGTTCCATCATTTTATTCTGCTATATTCTATTATGCATGTTCATCTTCCAAAGGTCAGTCTTCGTTTCTATTTTCAAAGGTCAACTAAAAGGACCTAGGAGGCTTGATTGTTGTGCCTCCAAAAACTATTGTACAATGGCCTAAGTAGGCCCCCTAACATTGATTATATTTTCCAAGTGTTTGCCAAGTTATCTTGCAGGAACATGAATTATTGATATCATTAGATAAAGGATAAAAAACAAGGATCAACCACCGAATAAGATAAGTGTTCCAATTAATATTTAGGTTGTTTGTTGAGTGTCCTATATTTTTGTTATAAACCCGTAGACACCAAAACAACACCAATCCAATTATGTGACAACAAGCACTGATCGCACTAACATACACAGCATCCAGGGCAGCCCCCAGAGGTTAAATAGTGGTTCTAACCACTCACACAGCAGTTTTGCAAGTCAAAAATCAATTTGGCACCTTTTAGACACTTTATTGCTTATTTGTCCCACCCAGGGACGAGTGCGACTTTGTACTCATCCTACCCAGGGACGAGTGCAGACTGATACTCGTCTCACCCAGGGACGATTACCAGCGCTCGCTTTGGGGTGGGACGAATGTCAGGTTTGACCGGCAAAAAGTCAGATCTCGGCATATAACAACTCAGAAATGCCACTTAGCTTTTCCTACATGACATAGGAGTGCGAGTGAGTTCTTTTGACAACTCAGAACTGCCACTTAGCTTTTCTTGCATGACATAAGAGTGCGAGTGAGTTCTTTTGACAACTCATATCTGCCAATTGACTTTCCCTTCACTGCATGGGAATGAGAGTGAGCTTTTTAAGACAACTCATATTTGCCACTTAGCTATCCCTTCATTGCATGGGAGTGCAAGTGGGCTTTTCTAAAACATACAAAGACATGCATAGAGACAGTTAAGAATCCCTTGATCAAGAAGAAGTCTTCTTTTCACACAAAAAGCATTCATGCAAAGAAACACTTTTGCATGTTAATTCAAAGAGACCCCTTGGGTCTATAAAATGGTGAGTTTCCTCACCCAAAAGGGATACCGAGAAGGAGCATTTTGAGCGACGAAGTGCTGCTAATTCATTTACTTGCGATTTGTGTTTTCAACATCCATAATCTCTGAATCGAAAGAGAGGTTATTGGGTGACTTTTGAAGGCACGAATCAAAGATCAACACCGATTTTTCTGACCACAATATCCAACCAATTTGTCAACAACACATCACATCAGGTTTCGGACCCATCCCAAGCGGATTGGTGCCGAATCAAAGTTTCACCCGTGGGTGGTTTGCCTTCGGGCACCCCCCTCGCTTTATTTCTTTTGCAATATTTAGCTAGTTTCATGTTTATGCTTTTGTCAAGTTTTTAGTTCATTTAGATTCATTTTAACCATCGTTAGATTCATCTTTTATTTTTCATACACAGGTGCTACTGATTCTTTGTTTGAACGTAGATTTGCAGCATTAGAGGAGCAGTGAGGAATCTACCTTTACCAATGCAAGCGGCGACAACGTTTTGGTTCGCCCATCTTATATGTGGGCACGCGAAAGAAGGAATTCTGAAACAAGTTGTAAAAGACCAACATTTAACTCTCCTATCCCCTAAAAAGGAAGGAGACGCATTGTAACACGAATTTGTAAAGCATATCAATAAAAGGGTCATTCTTTTTATATTGCTTTGATATCTTGTGTTCATGTTCTTTCTTTTTATGCATTTTTCAATAACATAGGGTTTAAGCGTTATTTTAGTTTCGTTTACATTGCATTTTTAGTTTATCCTTTTTGTTTCCGGAATCTCGTGTTTTCAATGGCGATCACGGTGGGACGAGCATCCTCTATTTTTTTTTAGGTTAAATTACTGATCTAAAATTGCTTGTTTTTCTACAGGTACCTATTTTTTAACATCGAACTGTTATTCGTCTCTGCAAGTGACGATTACATAATTGGTATTCGTTTCACCCCGAGACGAATAAACTATTCGTTTCACCCTGGGACGATTACGGTTTTGTTATTCGCCTCACCCAGGGACGAGTATAGATCTGTGCATTTTTCAGAGCAAATCAGAGACATCCTGTTAGGCAGAGAAGAGGTAGGAGTTTTTTTAAAACTTCTGTCAAATTTTTGTTTTTTTGTTTTCTGGTTTTCAGTTTGTATGGCTTAGGGAAAGATTTCTTTTTCGTTTGCCTGTTTCAATTTTTGCAAATTAAAACGAACCCCACACATCACGTGGTATTTTAAACCAAGGCGTTGGTTGTAAAACCCCAACCCTTGAGCAAGACCAAAGGTGGATTCCATTATCACTTTGGCTTGAGATATTGCATCCATTACCTCGATCGCGACTGTTGCTAGACGTAAATCCTGACGAAAGATGACCGAGTGTAGCTTGGGGTGATTCCCAGCACGCAAGGATAAGTCTTCTATGGTAGGTGTCATAAACAGAGCGATTCCCCTTCCGTACCACCTATGTTCCACGTATCATCTACTCTCATGTACCTATAGTCTCCCTCACGTAAGGGCGGGTATATAGAGAGGTTGGTATATCGGTCCAACAATGGTATATTGAAGAGGCGACCATTTTGGGAGTCATAAGAGCCTTCATAATTGCATTTAAATGTTTCACAAAATTTTCAAAAACAAAATAAATAACAAAAACACACTAAACCAGATTTAGGGCACACTATTAATCTTTAAAAGAGATAAACATTGCTTGTGTGTGTGTATGCTATTTTCTGTTTAGACAAAAAACATCATAAAAAGAAAATTATAAAAATAATTTTTGCATTTTTAGGATAGCATTACCATGGTGAATACTCGTAGCCAAGCCCAATCACGGGCAGAAGCTGCAGAAAATGCACCAAGAGAGACAAATCATCTTTGATATAGCTCTGAAGACTTGTTCATCCCGCCTCGGTGGCAGAGTTCACAAGTTAGTTCACACCATGCAGAACATGGCTCTAGAGGCCCATCATTGAGGGGCACTCCAACCCATACAGTCATAGAACATGGTTCTAGAGGTGCCTCAAGGAGTGGCTCTCCAAGTCAGGCCATCAATAGACGAGACTTTAGAACCCCCTCTCTAAGGGAAACTCATGAGCAACAAGAATCTTTTCAAGAAAATAACCTATATATACCACCTGGTCTAAGCATGAGGCCTCCTTTGGAAGTTCATTTTGGGTGGCCTAGTGATGCAGCATTGTGTACTGCTTTAGAACAACAAAGGGTCCAAAAGGAAGAACCATATGATTTTGTGGTTCCTAATTTACCCCCGATTAAGGTCGAACACAGTAGACCATATCCAGAACATCAGGTTCTCCCGACAGGGCAAGACAATTATGCCCACACTTTTTATGCATATCATAGAGAGAGAGAGAGGAAGACCACTACATTCCTCCAGAACAGTATCCAGTGCCGAAATGATGCACGTCTGCACCTTATTTATATCCAGATCACTTATTGAGACCAGAGTTTCAAGTTAATGCTACCAACCTCGACAGAGGGAAGCAACATATAGGGGTCTCAGAGCACCATAATCGAAACAGATATGTAGGAGAGACATCTAGGCCTATAAAACAAGAGACAAAAAAAAAATGACTTGGCATTTGCATAACTAGCCGCCCGCCAAGCGCAAATCACATGGCTTAGGCAAGAACAACATGAATTAGAACATTTGTGTCGCCTTGATCAAGAGCACATTCAGTGTCATACTACTGAAAGGCTTCACAACCATGCACCTGAGAGGGCCCCAGTCCCTCACACACAGCAATTTGAGATGTATGTAAGGCATAACCCCTTAGTGTGAGACAGGTCTCCGCGACTTCAACAAGCACTACCTCCAAGACCTCTTAGACCTGAGCGGGAGGCCATTCCCCGTGACCATGATGGGCATCCTCCGCGGGCACCCGTCCATGTTTACAGGCCTAGGCCAAACACTCCTCAAGAATATTATGAGGATTATTACCAAGAAGAAGAGCAGGCTGAAATGCCCTATCAAGGCAGAAGGGATGCGACCCATTTAACCATCCAAAGGCCTCAAGTTCCCCGCAACCCACAGAGGGAACACACCAAGGAGGAGGAGATTATGTCTTCCGATGCATACAATGTGTTGTTAGAATGCTTAGAGACTATGGAACTTAAGACTGGTGGGCCTCAAAAGCCTACCTTACGCCAACTTCATAGTCATCCGATACATCCATTAGTGCCAATACCTCCATACCTTGAACATTTCAAGCTGCCCCAGTTGGCACTCTTTAAAGGGGATGAGGATGCTCAAGAGCATGTTACGTGATTTTTGATCCAATGCTTTGGTATACAAGACAATGATGCATTGCTATTGAGAACATTCATAACCACATTCGTAGGATCTGCCTCGGATTGGTTTACCCATCTATCGAAGCATAGCATCTACAACTTAGATCAACTAGTGGACACGTTCCTAGAACGTTTTGCTTTCAATACAAAGAAAAAGGCGTCACTCAGTGATCTAGCTAGCCTCAAACAGTATGAGGAGGAGTCTATGGTAGCATATGGGAATCGGTGGAGGATGATGCTTTCAAAGCTCTCCTACCTCCCTCCTATGTCCGACCTAACTCAAATGTTCGCAAAGAGTTGTTTATGATCGATCTATGTGCTATTGCAGCTGTAGAAATACGCCACTTTAGAAGAAGCTCTGGCGTAAGCTAGACATATCAAAGATATCAAGATACAGGATGGCAAAATTTCCAAGCCTAAGAAAAAAGAGTGGAACAAGAGCACCAAACCAGGGAATATGCAATAGAAACCCACCACGGTCAATCAAGTTGCTATCAATACCCCTACGCCTACCCAAGAAAAACAACCTCCAAAGGCTAATTATCAGGCGGTGCCTCACAATAATTATGAGAAAGATAACAAAAAGCAGGATCAAAATCAGTAGCGTTGCCCCAAGCGATAATTTACACCATACACTGAGTCTAGGGATTCCTTGTTTGACCGTTTGTCAATGGCAAACTTGATTAATCTGCCAGATATTCCAAAAATCGATCCTAATGTGCCAAAGCCTAAGGGCTACAGAGAGGATATTTTTTATAGATTCCACAGAAGGAAAGGGCATGACCTTAATGTCTGTTGGTCGTTTAAAGGTTTAGTGCAAGATATTATTGACAATCACACATTGGTAGTGGATAATCCCATTGCACCCAACAACCAACATATGGGTGTTTTCAAAGATCCTTTACCCACACATGATGCACAAACAAAACCTCTGCATGTCAACGAAGTGCAACAGAGTTACCCCATGGAGGGATATGTTGGGATGATTAGCATTGTGACAAGAAATAAGAGACACCCAGGATTTGTCCCTACGACAACCACTAGGGAAGCTTCATCCATGTCACAACATCAACCAAATCCCACACAATTGCCCCCGCATAGACCAGTGGCCACGATTCAAACTAGACTTACTCAAAGTCTACGGACCACATCGGCTAGGCTCTCCATTTATGAGCTTATTCAACAATCGGTGCCCCATCGGGAAGCTCTTATGGAGATATTAAAGGCAATTGAATTGCAACCCCATGAAGCGAATTCATTCAAAAATTTTGTGGGGCATGTCAAATAGTGTACTGAACCAGTCATTACCTTCAAGGAAGATGAGCTAAAAACTATGACTGGAGATGTAGCGGATCCACCCCTGCACATTATTGCACGGGTCAATGGGACTCCATACAAACGGGTGTTGATAGACACTCGGTTCGTCCGAAGAACCTTATTACAACCGCTGCACTGAAACATTTGAAATTGCCAGCCTCTCACATTGCACCTTCCACTTATACCCTTCGAGCATTTAATGATGCGATATGCTTGATAGTTGGCACAATTGTCCTGCCCATACAAGTGGGACAAAAGACCATTCATACATTGTGCCACATTTTAGAAGGTGAGATGGCTTACAATATCTTGCTTGGGCGGCCTTGGATCCGAGATATGAAGTGTGTCCCTTCAATTGCTCATCAATGTTTGAAGTATACATTTGAAGGACAAGTACATGTGGTCCTCGCAGATTTGGAACCTTTTAAGTATTGCAACTCAGTGCAAATTATGCCGCAGTCGACCCTCCATTCAACGCATGTGGATTTCCAGTTAAATCCATCTAAACGGGGTCCGACTAAGCAAGAATCTCCATCACCAAGTCAATCGAATCCTAAGGCGAGATCATCTTCTTCATCTAGTCCTCCCATAACGACGCCACCTACGGTGGCCACTCCAACGAACAAAGGAAAGAAGCCCCTGGAAGCGAAACCACCTCTAGTCTCCAATATCTCTATAGAAGAGACGCCTAATAGAATGGAAGTTGAGACGCCTAGTTCACCCCACATGGAGTGGACTCAAGGAGAACTCCCATTCGCTTCTCCTCAATAACCAACGATTACTGTTGAGATGTCTAACATGGGCATGGGGGAGTATATAGTGTGCAATGTTGTTGTAACGCCCACACTTCAGTCTATGCAAGACATGGGAAGACCTCGACTCCCCATAGGCTCCGTGGTTCCTTTAGGCTACCCACATAATCTGACAAATTTTATTTTTTGGGGCCTAGATCATGGCGTTGAACCTTCCCAAAAAGAAGAGGAAGATGAAGATACTTTTGTGGAAGATCTTAATTATCTGGCTAACCCAGACTTCGCATTACGATATCTTAGCCAATGCAATTGGCATGGATACGGGTTAGGCCAATATGAACAAGGAATGCGTGTTTTGTGTCAACCAAGATACCAAATGCCTTATGACAAGTCAGGAGTAGGGTTTAATCACCATTTACCTCTCGACATCTTGGTCGAAAACATGCAAAGCCTAGGGATAGGCAACAAGGATGGGTTGGCATCAGATCCATATGCCAATCCAAATACAACTTATACATTGGGGGATTATTTCCCATTACAAACAAATAACCTTGTTGACCTCAACAACCCTTTCCCTACGATCGAACAAGGAGAAACATCATGGACTCACCCACAAGGGGAATATGGACAAGACCACGAAGGGTCTTCTAAAGATGAGTCAAAATACGATCCTTCGCATGAATATCCAATGAATGACGATCAAGAAAGCTTCTTGAGGATGTTCCCATTGAATTATTCTAGTGAGCATAGGCTACCGCAACAACAACAAAATCCTTTGGACATAGATGACATGTTTGAACACTTACACATAGGTCCTAGACCTAGGCGGCATTTCAACCTAGCGCAGTTATAGCAATTACTGCACCCACCACTCCAGGAATATAGTGAGCATATTTCGCCTGGAGACCCTATCAAACCATCAGTACCTAGGGTAGACCCTATTTGTCGATCCACGCATAGGGCTGATCCCTTTGTGCCAGTGCCTACAGAGCCAGATCCAAAGCACCAAGAACATCCAGATTGTCAAAGTTGTCACATTTGCAGTAATGGAGATTATAATCATTTCATCAACATGGTCTCCATTGACTTGACTACCCCCATCCATGATCCAGCAAATCCCACATGATTATTGCATCTAGACATAGAAGCTATTGATTGGGATCGCGCTAACACACCACCATCTCCATCAGAGTATTGGCCTTGCGATGGGATGTTTCATTTCACTCCAGGACAGACTCAGGATGTCTTCCATGCTGAAGAGGAACTTGACGTTCCTAATGATGATCTTAATTCAGCAAATGATATCCATCTGATCCCAATTCCACACCAGTTGGAAGACGGATCCCATATGTCAATTGAAGCAACGACTGATGTAGACATCGGCACAGATCCAATGAATCCATGAATTCTCAAGCTGGGGGTAAGTCTTTCCCCCGAAGAGCGAGTCGATTATGTTACCCTTCTTAAGGAAAAGAAGGAGGTTTTTGCATGGTCATACAAGGATATGCCGAGACTAGACCCACAACTAGTCACGCATAATTTAACGCTTGATCCGACAATCAAGCCAGTCAAGCAAAAACTATGCAAGATGCATCCAACAATGGCCTTAATGGTAAAATATGAGTTACAAAAGTTGTTGGATGCCTAGTTTGTCATCTGTGTGGATTATCTACCATGGTTATCTAACATGGTTCCTATCAAGAATCCCGATGGGAGGATTTGCATATGCATCGATTTTCGATATCTTAACAAAGCGAGTCCTAAGGATGATTTTCCCTTGTCAAGCATCGACGCATTGGTAGATGCTACGGTGGGCCACGAAATGCTTTCCCTTATGGATGGTTTCTCAGGATACAATCAGATTCGTATCAATCCTAAGGACCAACTAAAAATGGCATTCATAATGCCTTGGGGGACATTTTGCTATAAGGTCATGCCTTTTGGCCTTAAAAATGTCAGAGCTACCTACCAACGTGCCATGACATATATATTTCATGATTACATGCACAAAACTTTGGAAGATTACATGGATGATTTGTTGGCCAAATATCTTTTGCGCCCAGATCACATCGGTGACTTGAATAAGGTCCTTGATCGCCTCATTGAGCATAAAGTCAGATTAAACCCCAAGAAGTGCGTCTTTGGCGTCACCTGCGAAAGCTCTTGGGTTTCATAGTCTCCAAACGAGGAATTGAGGTTGATCCAAACAAAGTCAAGGCAATCCTTGAAATGCGTCCCCCAACCACTATCAAGTAGCTTAGGAGTATGTAGGGAAAGGTTGCATCGATCAAGCGCTTCATAGCGTATTTATCTGACAAATGCCGACCCATGAATAAATTATTGCATAAGGGGGTCACATTTCATTGGGATGACGAGTGCCAGTCAGCCTTTGATGAAATTAAACAGTACTTGGCTTCATCGCTAGTATTGGCACCACCTAGACCAGGAGTGCCATTCTATTTATACATCTTAGCCACTAAGGTGGCACTGGGCGCCATGCTGTCCCAGAAAAATGAACTTCACGAGAGAACGAGGCTACATACTATCTTAGCCACACCCTGGTCAGTTATGAACTTAAATATGCATATGTTGAAAAGCTCTGCTTGGCAGTGGTGTTTGCTACCAAAAAGCTACACCACTACATGCTTAGTAATAATACGTATGTTGTGTCTAAGGAGAATCCATTGCGATACATGATGAGTCACACTTATCATAGTAGCCGCACGGCAAAATGGATCATGTTGTTGACAGAGTTTGACATAGAGTTCATTGGAAAGAAATCTATAAAAGGTCAAGTCATCGCCAATCAACTAGCCGAGGCTCCTCTTGAAGACGATCAGCCTCTGACTTTTGAACTACTTGATGATGGGGTCTTCCATGTTTCAGAGTCGCCCGATTCTGATGAGCCTGAGTCACAGGCTGACATAACCCTATTATTTGATGGTTCTAAATGTGAGCAAGGGGGTGGTGCGGGAATTGTATTCTTCACTTTGCAAGGTGCTCCAATGCCCTTGTCATTTAAATTAGACTACCTATGCACCAACAACAATGAAGAATACGAAGCCTTGCTCATAGGTCTTCAGACAGCAATCACCATGAACATTAAACGATTGAACATATTTGGTGATTTGTTGTTAATTGTCAATCAAGTAAAGGGGATATACCAATGTAAATGTCTAGTTTTGAAGTCTTATAAAGCCCTTGTGGATAAATTCTTGGCACAACTTGAATGGTATGACATCGAGGCACTCCCTCGATCATAAAATCATTTTGCGGATACTATGGCCTCCTTGGGGTCACTTATTCCGCAAGACCCTTCTGGTGAAATGACAACCATTCAGGTTAAAACATTATCGCAATTTGTGTTAGAGTGTGCAAGCTCTGATCTGATGCCAGGAATCCACATGATCCAGATTGAACCATCTCTGGATAAGTTCTCTCAAATTCGAGATTGTTTGATTCAAGCCAACTGGGGGTCCTTGTTCTCCCCGACCCCTCTTACTAGCAACACCATGTTGTTTTTACAAGTTTTTTTCTGCTCAGATTTTGTTTGGGATAAACTTCAAGAGGAATTGGTCGTTCATACTATCGAGGTTTCTGATCAGCAAGACTGGTACACACCCATTCGGGATTACCTCAAGCTAGGTAATCTCCCACTTGGATTGACACAAGCCATTAAAAGATCATTCAAATAGAAAGTGGCAAAGCATGTCTTGTTAGGAGACATTTTGTATCATCGAAATTATGAAGGAATTCTTCTTCATTGTTTGGACCAACAAGAGTCCGCTTGGGCGATCACCCAAGCTCACGATGGTACATGTGATGGCCACTTCAGCGATATGGCCATTGCAAAGCGCATTCTTCGCATGGATTATTATTGGCCATATTTAGAGCGAGATTGTTGCGCATATGTGAAGAAGTGTATGAAGTGTCAGCACCATGCTAATTTAACACACGTACCTTCTCAGGCCTTGCAGCCGATCCAATCGGTTTGGAATTTTTTGCAGTGGGGCTTTGATATAATTGGAAAGATCTCCCCTACGTCGTCTAGTCATCACACATTTATTTTAACAGCCATAGAGTACTTTACCAAATGGGTGGAAGCAATTCCACTGACCACTATGACTGGAGCCCACATTGCGAAGTTTATTTTACATAACATCATATGTCATTTTGGTATTCCATCCAAAATAGTCTCGGATAATGGGACACCATTCAAGAAAAAATATGTGCGTGCTTTGACCACAAAGTACAAGATTCAGCATAGCTTTTCAACACCTTATTATCCACAGGCAAATGGGCAAGCAGAGGCATTAAACAAAATGCTAGTCGCCATTCTCAAAAAGACAGTTGCAGACAATCATAAAGACTGGCACATTCAGGTCTCGCTTGCCCTATGGGCTTATCGCACCAGCATTCAAACGCCCACTGGGGCAACTCCATTTTTGCTGGTGTATGGCACCGAGGCAGTCATGCCTTTTGAGTTGAAAATTCCTTCCCTACGCATTTCAATGCAAGAGTTCATCGATGATGACACTGCGTGGCAGGACCGGTTATATCAACTGACGTTGCTCGACCAACGACGCGTTAATGCTCTCGAGCATTTGTGTATCTATCAAGAGTGACTTAAGAAAGCATACAACATGAAAGTCCACTTCAGGGAATTTTAGGTTGGTGAATTACTGTCCCATTTGCGTATCTATAAAAAGAACCAGTAGAATTCTAATTTGCCGTCCCATTTACGGGACAAGTTCGCAGCAAACTGGTTAGGTCCTTACATCATTGACATTAAAATAGGACCTGGAACATACCGGCTTGCCTCTCTTGAAGGAATCAAGTAAATAGAACCCTTGAACATCATTCATTTGAGGCCATTACACACCTAGAGAGCCATAGTCCAACAAAAAGCTCCAAGGATTACCACAATCGCTTGGTCAACCCAAAAGCTCCAAGGATTACCACAATCGCTTGGTCAACCCAAAAGCTCCAAGGATTATCACAATCGCTTGGTCAACCTAAAATCTCCAAGGATTTTCATAATCGCTTGGTCATCCCTAAATGCCCCAAAGGTATTTATAAACCCTTTGGTCAAGACAAAAGCTCCAAGTATTTTCATAATCGCTTGGTCATCCCTAAATGCCCCAAAGGTATCTATAAACCCTTTGGTCAAACCAAAAGCTCCAAGTGTTACCATAACTGCTTGGTCAACATAAATATTCAAAAAACAACACAAAAATCAAAATTACAAAAACATTTGCATTCCAATTCCATGCATTCTCATAAAAATTCAAAAATCAACAAAAACAACACAAAAATCAAAATTACAAAAACATTTGCATTCCAATTCCATGCATTCTCATAAAAATTCAAAAATCAACAAAAACAACACAAAAATCAAAATCACAAAAACATTTGCATTCCCATTCCATGCATTCTCATAAAAATCAAAATCACAAAAACATTTGCATTCCCATTCCATGCATTCTCATAAAAATCAAAATACAAAAAAAAAAAAAAAAAAGGTTTCATTAGGCATTGCATCCATACATTGCATACTTCGATAGGTCATACAAGTCAAAAGCACCATAGGCTGTCATTACTTGGCAATTCCATTATTTCCACCTCAAATCCATTTTCATAAACGCATACATCCAACATATCACCTTTTTATTTTAGCATTGTCAGTTGTCGCCTAATGTATATAGGGTTTTCGTCATTCAGATGTCTTTAAATTTCTAGCCAAAACTGTACATAGTTAAACAGATTTTACACAGGAAAGTTTTACTTGGATCACGCCTTGTTACGTAACATCCCATCACAAATTAACACACATAATAATTCCTAAGTTGTGTGAACGAAAGATGAAACCTACATCGTAATCCCGGTTACCATAAGCGAAACGACTATCTTGCTTATCCCCCTGTGCGAATGACCCTAGGAATGCTGAGAGTTGGCAAAAGGACAAGCATCCTATCTACCCAATTCTCCATGAATCCCAAGTTCTCAAAAGTTGCAAAACATCAAAAATTTGCAGAACGTCAAAACATTACAAATTTGACATCCTACAGTGCACACATCAAAAGGCACAAACAATAGTGACTCTCGTCACTCCATATTCAAATCCCTTGCTCAAAAAAAAAAACAAAAAAAAAAACAACAAAAAGAGAACAAAAATAAACAGTGATTTTATCACTAGAAAGAGCAAGTAACCCAATACAATTGAAGAAAAGAAGGGAGTCAAACATGAAACCCTGGAACTCTCAGTATTTTGACCGGTCATGAGGCAAGCTTTAGTACCGATTTGGTTGATATCCTATTGGTCACTGGTGGTAAACCTCTCGCATGACGATATATCTGTCACATTAACTTGTGTGCAGATCAATGTTTGCATGTGGATGAGCTAGCTTATGGTATCCTAGATAGCACCGTAGATTAATTTGACTAAATACAATAAAGGAGTTAGTGGAGCTAATTAGGTGATCCTCAGTACAGGTTCGGTTGAAAGCCCATCTGGCACTGGCGGTATCTCGACAAATACCACATAAACAAACTCAATTGCACACACAGGGATGTGAAATAACTTGGTTAAATTCAAGTCAAATTTAGACCTTGTTCAAAAAGTCTTGTGAGATAAATGTACAGTCTTGGCTAGTTAGTTAAAATATCTACATATCAGAAAAGCTTAATTACATTTTCAAAACAACCGCTACATTTCATTCCATACATCACCATCAAAAAAATTGACAAATACAAAAACAAAGTTTTCACATGCACAAGCATTCCACAAAGTTATCCCATTACTATAGCAGGCCAATCTAATCTTGTACAGTCTATGGTGCATCAACAAATCATCAATAATTCATTGCATTCATTCCATATGCATACATCATACAAATTAGAACCATCGCATTCATAATCACATATGCATACATCAATGTAAAAACATGTATATACACATAACTCATGAAAACTGTATAAACACCAAAAAAAAAAAAAAAATCATCTGTATATATATATATCATAACAAAAATTGCCCGCAGGCTACAGTGCACCGGTCCTCGGACCTCACTCCCACAATCCAAAAACTCAAAAACCTCCAACCTAGGGCGTTGGCCACCATGATCACGTAGGATCGGTGCGACGAGAACTACCCCCTACGATATTCGTCCTCTGAGACCTCTCAGGGTGACTGCTCGCCCCTGCATCCTGACCACTCGCACCTCCCTCATCTCGTCACCTATGACGGGATGATGTCGACTGCTCCGTCCCGCTGTCTCTCATCCTATATGACGAGCCACTGGCTGGAGGCTCTGGTATTCTTCCACCAAGGTGGATAATCTCACCCTCCATCTTCGACTGATGTCGCCTCCAATCTTCCTCCCATCGCCTCCAATCTGCCTCTTGTAGCCTCCACTCTACCTCCCACCTACGGTAATACGTTATGGCATCATCATGCTATGCTAGCTGCACCTGTAGGAGATCCCTCTCCTGTGCAGCATCCGTATCACCCCCCTGCTGGCGATACGTAGCCCCTGTGCTCTCCCGCTCTACTAACTATGTCTACAGGTGATCCCTCACCTACGTCATCTCACCGAGCTCTCCATCTCACCTCCGTAGAACCTCCGTCAATCACGCTATCTCAGCGTGCAGCCCCACCTCTATATCCCCCTACCCGGCCGGCTGCATCGGCCTCTCTAGAGCATCAGCCTGCTCTGGAGCATCCTGCATCTCTGGCTGCTCCTCCTCATCAACATCATCTCCCACATCTGCCACCTCCACCATGTCCACATCCGTAGGAGCTCCCCAACCCTCTCTTGGTGCCTCTACACCCTCTCTGCCTCCCACTACCTCATCTCCTCCCAATGGCCCCTCACCTTGCCACTGCTGCAGCGTCCACCACTCCTGATACTCGGTCGTCACTCCGACGTCATCTACATCTAAAATGTCCAAAATTATATCAGACTCCTCCTCCAATGGCTCGAGGATCGATGTAGCTAGGGTCCTCTCATCACTCCGGTGCCGATAGACTACGAGTTCCCCAGGCAACCCCTGGCATACCCCAAACTGTTGTGTCACTCAGAGGTAGTGGAATTACTCCTGCTCCGTCCCATGTTGGCCTATCACCCATCTCCCCCTCCGAACTCACCGAAGCCACTCATCAGCCTCTGTCCATGCAGGACAATCTCGATATGGCCTCCATATCACATCCTCGAGAGTCAGTCATGCAAAGGGATCTCTATAATGGTCTACATCTCCTGCAAACCACCAACTCTGCCCTCGCTCCTCCGATCGATACCATAAAGCACCATACCCAATGTCCCTGTCCACCATGTCAGCTTGGGTAGTCTAGGGTAGCCCTCGTGATCGCTCTATGGCTATGTGCTACCAGGCCCAACACTGCAACAAGAAACTGCACCCAATCCCCTCCCGCCTCTGGCAGCGGACCTCATACAACTCATCATACAGCTGAGCCAAAAGTGTCTAGCCCCACTTCATAATCATCGGCTCTGTCATCGGACACTCCACTAGCTGCCACACCACCTCCAATAGGTTCCATGGGAACCTCGCTCTTGACGAGTTTGGCAGGAGCATGTTGGAAATGAGGCTCATGAGTAATGCATGCCTCACTCCCAACATTCCCCTCGCATACCAATATCGCACCAAAATCCCCCCAATATGACAATCCAGCTCCACCCTCTCCAACGAGGTCATCCCATCATCATCCTCTCCATATCCAAAATACCGCGTCAGTACAGCCGTCCTCTGGCCCCGTGGCGTCATCTAGATGGGGACCCCATCTATCGAAATTTGGAGAATCTGATACACGTCCTCTAAGGTGATAGTCATCTCCCCTGTCGAAATATGGAAGGTGTTCGTCCGAACATCCCATAGGCCGATCAATGCTGTAAGGTACGCTTGATCTGCCATAACTGCATCCAATCGAGCCACATGCTTGAACCCCAGGGCATCAAGCCAATCCCAGTCCTCAGCTGTCAATGCCTCGCGGGAATTAGAAAAAATCGTCGGCACCCGATGTCGACTCTTCACCACCTGCACATCACAAAAAACAACAAACATCAAAAACATGCATCAAATTACCATCACATGTACAAAAATGCATAACCATACAGTAACATCTTTCATTCACATGTACATCCAAAAAAAAAAATTTCATTCAGTTTTCATCTTACATTTCATCAAAAACAACAAAAATTTGACATGGTTTACCTAAGTTTACCATTTCATCCAAAAAAAATCATCTTTCATTTCATCAAAAAACGACAAAAATTTGACATGGTTTACCTACGGTTTTACCTAAGTTTACCATTTCAATCAAAAAAATTCATCAATTTTTCATCTTTAATTTCATCAAAAACAACAAACATTTTGACATGGTCTACCTACGGTTTTACCTAAGTTTACCATTTCAAACAAAAAAATTCATCTTTCATTTCATCCAAAAACGACAAAAATTTGACATGGTTTACCTACGGTTTTACCTAAGTTTACCATTTCAACCAAAAAAATTCATCTTTCATTTCATCAAAAAAAGACAAAAATTTGACATGGTTTACCTACGGTTTTACCTAAGTTTACCATTTCAACCAAAAAATTCATCCATTTTTCATTTTCTAATTTCATCAAAAAATGACAAAAATTTGACATGGTTTACCTATGGTTTTACCTAAGTTTACCATTTCAACCAAAAAAAATTCATTAATTTTTCATCTTAATTTCAACAAAAAATGACAAAAATTTGACATGGTTTACCTACGGTTTTACCTAAGTTTACCATTTCAAAACAAAAAAAAATTTCATCAGTTTTTCATCTTTAATTTCATAAAAAACGCCAAAAAATTGACATGGTTTACCTACGGTTTTACCTAAGTTTACCATTTCAAAACAAAAAAATCCATCAATTTTTCATCTTACATTTCATCAAAAACGATAAAAAAAATATGACATGGTTTACCTACGGTTTCGACCTAAGTTTACCATTTCAACAAAAAAATTCATCCATTTTTCATTTTTTAATTTCATCAAAAACGACAAAAATTTGACATGGTTTACCTATGGTTTCGACCTAAGTTTACCATTTCAACAAAAAAAATTTATCCATTTTTTCATTTTTAATTTCATCAAAAAACGACAAAAATTTGACATGGTTTACCTACGGTTTCGACCTAAGTTTACCATTTCAACAAAAAAAATTCATCCATTTTCATTTCATTCAAAAACGACATAAATTTGACATGGTTTACCTAAGTTTACCATTTCAAACATCCAAATCCATCCATTTTTCATTTTTAATTCCATAAAAATTACAAAAAAATATGGGCATGGTTTACCTACGGTTTCGACCTAAGTTTTACCATTCACATAGAAAAACATTTTTAACCATGGTTACCCTAAAGTGTTACTCTAAGTTTCATTTTGGGTTTATCCTACGGTTTTCCATCTAAGTTTCCATCGGTTTGCATCCACGTTTCATTTGGTTTCATTCATTCACCTTTTAATTTAATTAATTAGGGTTTCATGTTTTAAAACAAACGAAAAACAATAAAAACACATTTGCATTTTTCAAATTCAAAATCGAATAGATAGTGCACTTACTGGTCTCGCCTCGGCTCTGCCGCTCGACGACCCGATATGTGCACTCATGATGGCTAGAAAATCTGGCAGCGCTTCGCGTCAAAAAATTTACCTCCTCCTCCCCAGAGCTCCAAATCGTAATCGCTGAACAAAGGCAAATGAGCCAAATCCGTCATTTTCGCATATTTATATTTTTTGCCAGCTGGTAATCGTCCCTGACCGGGACGAGCGCTTTTCGGCGCGCTCGTCCCACCCAAGGACGAGTACCCACGGAGGAGTGCTCGTCCCACCCCAGGACGAGTACCAACCTGGCACTCGTCCCCCCCCGGGACGAATAAAAAAAAAAAAAAACACAAAAACATCAAAAACAACCACAACATAAATGTATCGCTCCAAATTTTTCGCATCCCTACCTTCAGGCTATTGGATCCGCGCCCGAAAGGAGGATGGGAAAAGGATGGTGCGGTACCTTGGACGAGAGGACTTCACGAAGGTCCCGCCTCTCAAGGGAGGTGTATTTTGGTGATTTTTCGACTGGATGGTGGGTTCACCAGGAAACATTTGGCGGCGTTTCCACGCCTAGGTTTTGGGAATGAGTTTTGATGAGTTCGTTTTATTTTTAAACATTCATCCTAGGTTTGGCCGAATGATTCTAACTTAAACTACATGAAAATGCAATTTAAATGAATACAACAAACATAAAAGAAAGCAAAAACAGAGAATTTGTAGGAGGCCAATGAAGATTACCTGATCCGAAAGTCTGATGAAGTTTTTGATTACTTGTAGCAGTCCGGATCGTCTGCAATTCAACAAGATCGCCTTCAATTTGATAAAATCGTCTAAACCGACAGATCGTTCGCAATCTGACGAATTCGTCAGACGAATTCATCGTAGACCTGCAAAACAACAAACAGATGCGAAATACAAGAAATTCTATTTTGTAAACAAGGGCAAACTATATGAAAAAGTAATATGAGTATTGAACAATATACAAGAACAAAAGTAAATGCAAATCAATGTGTTCAGATAGCAGAATATGATCTTAATATGCAAACTAGACAAAATGGGTGAACTCCAGATGCAATATAGTATAAAAACTGAATAGACAATCTAATTTATAGCATAAAATGACAGAGAAAAGAGAAAGAAAAGCAAACTCCAGGCACTGATTGCCTCGATGTGTGCTGCAGTCGAAATCGTCTCGCATCAGAACGAGATCGTCTCGAATTTGATGAGATCGCCTCCGATCTTGACAGGTTCGTCGGCTACGATAGATGCTGGCTCCGGCTGAAAACCAGTGGTGTACCTACAATAAAATTAATATAGGACTAGTGCAAGAGCAAATTTGAAGTGTTTTAGCGCATAGGGAGTTGATTTACATAAAAATTCAGCCAGGGGTTGGGGAAGGAAAAGTTTTAGAGTTAAATAGGCATAGGATAGTTGTTGGGAGGTTGGAGATCATCCCAATTTGGGAGATCTCCAACGGGGGAAGGGTCCCAACGGCGCAGACACGCTTCTGCCCGGATTGGAGACCCGTTGGAATGGATTCCAACTATGCAAATTCAGTTTTGCGACAAAATCGTCTGGACGTTCTAGTCCAGACGAAATCGTCAAATCTGGGGCGATATCGTCTGATCGGAGACGATATCGTCAAACGGTCAAAACAACTGCTAAAAATGGCGCAGAAAAAGAGGAAACGGGTTTCTCGACGGTTAACGGGCGGTTTGGGAGGTTAAATTTGAATTTAAATTTATTTACTAAGGTGAATGTAATTATTCCAATTTTACTGCGCCAATTTTAGGGTGCTACATTTTGCCCCCTCTTTAGCGAATTTTTCGAAGAAAATGCGTTAAAGATGAGTTCTTCTCGATCTACGAGAAAGCAAAAAATTATTCCCATTTTTAGGCGACGATTCTTGGTCGAATCGTACGACAACTTACTATGGTGCCCCCTCCGTGTTTTTACCCAAATCGAACGTTTGAGGTAAAAACGCGGAAAAGCAAAAAATTATTTGTGAATTATTTTGAATAAAATTAAGAAAAATAGGGTAAAACCCTAATTCATTGTTACTGTTCATTTTATCGTTTTTAGAGCTCGGAGCAAAAATGGTAGAGACAGCGCACGTATCTGCAGAGGTCCGCCGCGGTCTACGGGTAGGGGTTTAAACTTAGTTTAGATTGATTTAATTTGAATTTACATGCTTTGTAAATGAATTTTAGGATGAATTTTGAGCATCGCGGCCATTTTTGGCCATCGACGTCGTCCGGACGAAATCGTCCCTAGTTGGACGAAATCGTCTCAAGTTCGTCAATTTCGCCCAAGGGCGAAATCGGCGAAAAAGGGACGATTTCGTCAAATTAGAGACGATTTCGACACGCGAAATCGGAGACGATTTTGCTCAAATTTCAGACGATATCGGCCAATAGTGGGCGATATCATCAATTGCAAAAATTTGATCTTTAAGTGGCATTATTGATTGCTAAAATTGTTATTAATGATTGTTTGTTGTTTTGATTGTTTATGCTTGCAGAGAGGATTACTAAAGAGCAGAGAGTGGAAATACGACGGGCTGAGAGACGACTTGGCCGCTCTCACCCAGGCAGAGCGGGATCTGTTGGCACAGGCCGGCTTGCAGCATGTGGCAGAGATGCCGCAGGTTTCTATTGACATGGGGCTACTGACGACCCTAGCAGAGAGGTGGTACCCGAGCTCTTCATGCTTCCGGTTACCAACAGGGAGATGACTCCCACACTAGAGGATGTATGGAGGATTCTTAGAATCCCCATACAAGGGAGGATGATCACACCTATGGCCAATCAAGGCCACGCGATGGGACGACTCTGCGGTGACCCGAGCTTCGCCCCGGAGAAGGGCGGAGTGAACATCGAGGCATCGCGCCGGATGCCTGGGGCATCTACACTGACACGAGTTTTGGCTGGGGTGGTTGGTGGACTTCTGCTGTGCCACCAGAGCGGATGCAGGGTACCATGGATGTTGGCAGATGTGATCTGCGACATGCGCGACCATGGCTACAGATTTTCTTGGGGCAGCTTTGTTCTATGCCGGTTGTACAGGATCCTTTACGGGGTCGTGTACAAGGGCGGGCGATGTCTGGTCATGACATCGCTCCTACAGGTTTGGTGCTGGGAGCACATTGCGGTGCGGAGGCCGATAGGGCTTCCACTGATAGGGGTTGACGGGGAGAGGCCCCGAGTCTTCTACTGGTGGCTCCGGAGAGGGGCACAGCGACGGATCGACCTGTCGGTGTCCCGGAGACTACTGGATGACTTGGTCCCAGACCAGATCACCTAGAGGCCGTGGAGGCAGCATCCAGGGTGGGCAGAGGATGCACAGGAGCTGGCTCGCATCAGGCGAGTCTGCTGGCTACGGATGGAGAGGGGAGAGGTGGAGCTCCACCGCTACGACCGAGTGTTGCGACAGTTCGGTCTACAGTAGGGGATCCCATCTCTCAGGGATTATGAGTTTTCTCGGACTGTCCGGGATAACACCACAGTTAGCGGGGCTCCAGATATGCAGCGATTCTGGAGTCAGGACGCGGACGATGCCCCCATTCAGCCAGTGGATGGGGACGACGCAGGGGTAGCCGATGGCTACGATGCCTGGTACGCAGGCATCCGCCCTCCTCGGATGACGAGGGCTCAGGGACCGATCCACGTAGTTGTGCGTCGGATAGGGAGGCGACGCCAGGCGGTGGTAGAGGCAGCCCGGGGTCACGGCAGAGGAGAGCAGAGGAGGCCACAGGCACAGGAGAGGCCACGATAGAGGGAGAGGGAGAGGAGGGAGGCGAGACCCCCATCTCCACAGAGGCCACCATCGCCTGATAAGGGCAAGGGTGTGGACATTGGCGAGAGTAGCGAGATGGCTACTCTCCGGGTAGAGAGAGATCGTCTACGAGCTCAGGTGCAGACGTTACAGGATGCAGCTGCACAACACCAGGCTGAGGTGTCGCAGCTACGAGACGAGAATGCTCGTCTCAGGGCACGAGGCGGAGGGGTGAGCACTCAGGAGCTGATGCGGTCGGTTTCTCAGACCGCATTCTATCAGGCGCTATACTACCAAGCGATGCCAGAGGGCCAGAGGATACAGGTGCCACCTGCCATAGCAGATCCTATCAGGACAGGGTCGACGAGGAGCTCATCTCGGTCGACGACGAGGACTCGTAGTACCACACATACTGCGATGGGACCACCTCGTCCTCCGTAGGGCAGGGGAGGAGATGAGGCCGAGAGCTCTAGAGGCTCTCGAGGCTAGAGGGCGGGATACTGCCACTGATATTGTATTATACTTGTATTGATAGAGGATTGAGTATGCCGAGGTACAGATTGTGGCATACCAATCCAATGTTGATGATGTATATATTCTGTTGATATATATAGATGAGATATTTTTGATCATATGACTTGTCTTATGTGATGCTTATGATGCTTTTTATGTTTGATTGATTGATTGAGTTGATTGATGTAATGATTTTATTGATGATTCATGTAATTATGTCGTTTTGGAAAATATTATAACTTGGATGTCATGCTTTAAATATTTTAAATGAAATAATCTGATGTAACAAATTGATTGGTTGTAATGAAATGTGATAAAAATAAAAAGAGATTTCTAACAATAATTTCAAAGGACATTGTCGCTATTATAGACCATTTCATGGAGTCGTCGCTCACTCGGTCGTCAAGCTAGTCCCAGGATAGAAATATTGTTAAAAGAAAGAGTGCTTAAGAGACCGCCTTAAGACTTTGTTGTGATGATGCAAATGATGATGATGATGGTTTGCTTTCAGATTTCCATAAAAATATTATGCATGAAATATTGTGAAATGATTTTTGCTAGGCATAAATTCTTAAGTGTGATAAAATTTGTGAATAATTCCTTAAGAATTATACCATCATTGCAAAATGCAAAGGTGACATAATGACATAACATAGTAAAAATGTATTTGCTTTCGCAAAAGCATAATTTGTGTAAAATGAAGTCATATGTTTTGTATGATCTTTGATAAATCAGGAAATAAAATTGTTACAATGGTTTGCGCTAGGCATAGAATATGTAGGTATAGACTTATACCATCATCGCGAAGATCAAAGAAAGGATAGTTTTATTGCATGATTAATTTTTGATGAACAGAAAATATGATAATGAGGACTTGCGCTAAGCATAAAATTCCCATTTTGGTTTTGGAACTATGCCATCGTCGCGAAAGTCGATAAGATATATATGATATGTTTTGATTGAAATTTTTGATTTTTTCTATTATATAGTTATCTTTGTGGTAAATAATTGTACTTGGTTTATTCCAAACAAGTTTGCAAAAATAATATTTCAAAGTATTTTGAAGACAAAAAGTTAGATTTATAAGGAATCCCATGTGCATAAGTGAATTCATTGCCAATCTTGATTTATCATAATGATAGACAAAATCTCTCAAATACAAATGTGTGTGCAATTGCATTGTTCATTTACCAGTTTTGAGCAAGATACTATGATACAAGTGATTTGAAGAAACCAAATAAGTGTTCATTAACCATGATGTAGATGCATATAACCATACTAGGCTACTATGTAGATCGGATTATCAAGAGCTAGCTAATCCATAAGCGGACATAGGTCCGTACAAAAGAAGGTCGCTAATGTGACAGACATATTGCCACGCTAGGAGTTACCCAAGGCCAAGCGAGTTGGGCACAAACCACCTGTTATGGGGCTTACCTCATGCTTTTCGAATAATTGAGAATTCCAGGGATTCAAGCTCATTCACCCTTCTTTTCTTTTCAAAGGGTAGGGAAAGGGATTTTATTGCTTTTCTTGCTTTCTTTTGAACTTTGCTTATTTTTCTTTTTGTATTTCTTTTGCTTGATAATGCTTGGAACATTGTTGACATAACATTTTTCTTTTCTCTTTTTCTTGAATTTTTCTTTTCTTTTTCTTTTTCTAGGGATACTTGCTCAGATTAGCTGTAGAGCAAGGGATTTTTATTCTGGGTAGGGGTGAGCTTGTCCTTTTGCCAATTCTCAAAGATTCTAGACCATGTGCATGATAGGATAGCAAGGGAAACTTTTCACTCAAGAAATCAGTTCTACTATGTAGCAAAACATGGAAATTACAAATATAATCATTTCATTGTGAAAAGATGTGCTTGGTTTAAGTAAATAACAAGATCAATTCTCTATGCTCAAACTTTATTTAATTGAATTTTGTGAACTTTGATATAAGAGAGATTAGTAATCATGCCAGATAAAATCAAGATATTTATTGTGTGAGTGTGCAAGTGAGGGATGCCAAATAAATGCTAGTTTTATCCAAAATAAGTTGAAACATAGAATTGCAATAATTGTAAGAAAATAATGATTTTGAGAAAGTTTTGAGAATGTTGACTCTCTCTTTATTCTGTATATTGTTTTGGTTTCGAAAGAGTCAAGCATATAGCTGTTTTTGGATTTTTATGTTGATTTTTGTTTTGGAGCAAAAGGAACTTTACAAGTGCTTTTAAAAAATGCAATAAATATTTTTGAAGATTTTTGAAGATTTTATGAATGTTTTTGAGGTTTTTGAATAAATTGAAAGAAATACACGATAATGATTTTGAACAAATATATACATGGATGAAATGACCAAATTTATGCATAATAACGTTTGAGATGTAAAATATTCATGGGTTCTTTAAGTTCTTTACCATCTAAGGTAGATAATTTATATGCTCCTGATTCAAATTTTGCAGTAATGATGTATGGTCCGAGCCAGTTGGGCTCAAATTTACCTTTAAGTTCTTTGGTTGCATTTGTATTTTTTTTTTTTTTTTTTGAGGATTTTGATTTTTTTGTATTTTGATTTTAATTTATGAATTGAAATTGGGGGTATATACAAGATGATCTATATACACTATACAAGGTTTATTTGAGTATAGCATGTCTAAGGTTGCTTCAAAATCAAAGGAGGTTTTGAAGGATAATCTGGTTGAGGTGAAGGTAAGAATATAAGGCGATGAATAAAAGGTAGTGATAACAAAAGCTTTGTTATAATGTAGAATAATGTAGAAAAAGATTTGACTTTTATATGTGGAAAATTGATCATGTTACAAAATAAAATGTCAGAAGGATAAGAAGGTTCTTCATTCTTATTATTATCTTCCAAGTCTTGATAAGATGGAGAAAGTATATGTGAAAGATATGCATGAGTGTTATTTGGTAAACAAGGATGATCATATATGGATGAAGAAAAGTGATGGATAAAAAATAATTGTGACAATAGAGAGTGTATAGAACTTGATGTTTCAATCGTTAAATATTCTTCAAATGGTTTTGGGTCACCATGTATGGTAACAATTTTATTTGTAAGTTCAAACTTCAAACATTGGTGAAGAGTGGAAGGGACAACCCTCATCGTATGAATCCAAGGACTCTGGAGAAGTAGTTTGTAAGGTGAAGGACAATATCCTACATAGAATAAAGTATCCAGGATCTTGGATCCAATATTAAGGGGAATAATTATAGTACCTTGAGGTTCTTGAATTTCATTGTTAAAATATTTTATAATAACATTTGATTCATTACTATCTTCTTCCTTTAATTTGTGTTTTTGAAATAATTGATAAGTGCATAAATTAAGAGAAGAGTCATTATCTACCATGATAGTTCTAACAAGTGTTTCTTTACGAGATCCGATAATGTAAAGATAGGAGTCTTCTTGTGGAGTAGAGGAAGGAATATCCTCATCATAGAGTGAAATATGGTTAACCTCAAGAGGGTTTACACCATTAATTATGTTCTTAGAGAAAATATGATGAGGAACAAATTGTTGGCTAGGTATTTTGAACAAAATTTCCTTATGAGAAATTTGTAATACTTCTAAAAGGGATATCTTTGCTTGAGGATTAATCACTTGTCGTTGGTTATCAAAGTGGATTTCAGATTGAGATTTTGATTCTAAAGATGAGCTTTCTATGCTTACATTCCATTTTGGATCACTCTCTAGAGTCAAATATAGTTTTGAATGTTGGTCAAATGAGGAATCCATATCTTGAATATCAGATTGGGTTGATTGAATTTGAGGTTGCTTATTTGTAGTTTTTGTTACAATATTAATAATATCATCATGATGGGACACATTAACATGAAATATTTGATTGGTTTCCTGTTGTTGATAATTGAGTAGGGGTTCTTGGGAGATCCCCATGTCTTGATTGATTATTGGTATTTGTTGTGTAGGAGTTTGATAGTTTACTAGAGATTTATAATCAGTTGTAGATTGTAATTCCTTTATATTAAAAAGATCCTTATCAATCAAATCTTGAATTGCACATCTTAAATCTTTACAATTTTGTGTCATATGTCCATCTACTCTATGATATTCACAATGTAGCTCAGGTTTAAACCAATCTGATGTGGTATCAGGTTGTCTTATGGAAGGAAGTTCAATAATATTTGTGTCAAGTAAATACTTGAGAATTATATCCATTGGTTGATTAAGCCTAGTAAATTTACGTGATGAAGGTTTTTGAGAGGTTTTTGATAAATGCCTTAGGAATTTCGTCATAAAAGGACCTAATGGTTTCTCACCTCTACTTTCTTCATTTTGGGTAGAATTATGATAGGAAGATTGCGATGTAGGAGGTGAGTGAATGGTAGAATTGGAAGAATAAGTATTTTCTTGTTGAAATGGATGTGTTGTATTGAAAGAAGAGTATTGAAAAGGTGGTGGAGGATTATATGTGGGTTGATAGACATAATATGGATATATGGGAGAATAGATAATATCATTATGAAGAGGATTGGCAAAGGGATTGTTTTGTTGGGTTATGGATGAAAAATAAGAAGAGTGTGATAGAGGTGGTGTTGAATAGGGATGAGGTTGGTCATAATCAACAAATGTATTTGGATGAATTCTTCCAACATTACTAATGGGCTCATATTGATTTGAGTAAAAACTCATGGTTTCTTTAGTACTTCTAAAAGTAATATTTAGCATCTACTATTTAGAATTGAATCTAAAAACATACAAACTTGAAATGATGATTTTGTTATATTTTTTTTTTTTGCACACATATATTTTTTTGTTTTTGTTTTCAAAAGGTTATGATGCATTCACGTCGGGTTCACCAAAATGTATCGCTCCAAATTTTTCGCATCCCTACCTTCAGGCTATTGGATCCGCGCCCGGAAGGAGGATGGGAAAAGGATGGTGCGGTACCTCGGACGAGAGGACTTCACGAAGGTCCCGCCTCTCAAGGGAGGTGTATTTTGGTGATTTTTCGACGGATGGTGGGTTCACCAGGAAACATTTGGCGGTAGTTTCCACGCCTAGGTTTTGGGAATGAGTTTTGATGAGTTCGTTTTATTTTTAAACATTCATCCTAGGTTTGGCCGAATGATTCTAACTTAAACTACATGAAAATGCAATTTAAATGAATACAACAAACAAAAAAGAAAGCAAAAATAGAGAATTTGCAGGAGGCCAATGAAGATTACCTGATCCGGAAGTCTGATGAAGTTTCTGATTACTTGTAGCAGTCTGGATCGTCTGCAATTCAACAGGATCGCCTTCAATTTGATAAAATCGTCTAAACTGACAGGATCGTTTGTAATCTGACGAATTCGTCAGACGAATTCATCAGAGACCTGCAAAACAGCAAACAGATGCGAAATACAAGAAATTCTATTTTGTAAACAGGGGCAAACTATATGAAAAAGTAATATGAGTATTGAACAATATACAAGAACAAAAGTAAATGCAAATCAATGTGTTCAGATAGCAGAATATGATCTTAATATGCAAACTAGACAAAATGGGTGAACTCCAGATGCAATATAGTATAAAAACTGAATAGACAATCTAATTTATAGCATAAAATGATAGAGAAAAGAGAAAGAAAAGCAAACTCCAGGAACTGATTGCCTCGATGTGTGTTGCAGTTGAAATCGTCTCGCATCAGAACGAGATCGTCTCGAATTTGATGAGATCGCCTCCGATCTTGACAGGTTCGTCGGCTACGATAGATGCTGGCTCCGACTGAAAACCAGTGGTGTACCTGCAATAAAATTAATATAGGACTAGTGCAAGAGCAAATTTGAAGTGTTTTAGCGCATAGGGAGTTGATTTACATAAAAATTCAGCCAGGGGTTGGGGAAGGAAAAGTTTTAGAGTTAAATAGGCATAGGATAGTTGTTGGGAGGTTGGAGATCATCCCAATTTGGGAGATCTCCAACGGGGGAAGGGTCCCAATGGCGTAGACACGCTTCTGCCCGGATTGGAGACCCGTTGGAACGGATTCCAACTATGCAAATTTAGTTTTGCGACAAAATCGTCTGGACGTTCTAGTCCAGACGAAATCATCAAATCTGGGCGATATCGTCTGATCGGAGACGATATCGTCAAACGGTCAAAACAACTGCTAAAAATGGCACGAAAAAAGAGGAAACGGGTTTCTCGGTGGTTAACGGGCGGTTTGGGAGGTTAAATTTGAATTTAAATTTATTTACTAAGGTGAATGTAATTATTCCAATTTTACTGCGCCAATTTTAGGGTGCTACAATAAAAATGACAAATGCCAACAAAACCAAAAATAGGTCAGAGCAATCGGGCAACTGCTCGAGCATGCATCAGATAACATCTGAAGGCACCCTCACTTAAAAGTCATCTTGGGTCAAGTGACTTGTCGCTTTTCTCATATCGGTCATTCCCTCATCGATTCATCGCTTGAGGGGGTAGTCACACTTAGTTGCTAATCAACACCAGCATATCCAGTATTGGAAATAACACGCATTCAAAGGATCATTGCAAAAGACAATCGTGCCCCTACTTGGGGCAGCAAACAAGCAATTATCACCAACTGATCATATACTTGGCATTCGTGAATCATGAACTCAAGGTTCCCACAACAAAAGGTTGTGCCCTTTGCCTATTCATGACTGATCAATGTCTAAGTTCAAGTAATACCTCACCGAACCAGGATAATACTTGATTTAAGTTCCTTAGCTCGTTAAAAGCAAGGATTCAAGAATGCGTGCCCTTTCCATACTTGGGGCATCAAGAGTTGGTTAGGTTATTGAGAAACCCTAATCATTAGTGCTTTGGTTATATATTTTTGCTCAGCACTGCACCATGTGCAACGCTTCCCAAAAAGGGGCATCTGTAGACACCAAAACAGCACCAATACGATTATGTGACAACAAGCACTGATCGCACTAACACACACAGCCCCCAGGGCAGCCCCCAGAGGTTAAATAGTGGTTCTAACCACTCACACAACATTTTTGCAAGTCAAAAATCAATTTGGCACCTTTTAGACACTTTATTGCTTATTCGTCCCACCCAGGGACGAGTGCGGCTTTGTACTCGTCCTACCTAGGGACGAGTGTAGACTGATACTCGTCTCACCCAGGGACGATTACCAGTGCTCGCTTCGGGGTGGGACGAATGTCAGGTTTGACCAACAAAAAGTCAGATCTCGGCATATAACAACTCAGAACTGCCACTTAGCTTTTCCTGCATGACATAGGAGTGCGAGTGAGTTATTTTGACAACTCAAAACTGCCACTTAGCTTTTCCTGCATGACATAGGAGTGCGAGTGAGTTCTTTTGAAAACTCATATCTGCCAATTGACTTTCCCTTCACTGCATGGGAATGAGAGTGAGCTTTTTAAGACAACTTAGATTTGCCACTTAGCTATCCCTTCATTGCATGGGAGTGCAAGTGGGCTTTTCTAAAACATACAAAGACATGCACAAAGACAGTTAAGAATCCCTTGATCAAGAAGAAGTCTTCTTTTGACACAAAAAGCATTCATGCAAAGAAACACTTTTGCATGTTAATTGAAAGAGACCCCTTGGGTCTATAAAATGGTGATTTTCCTCACCCAAAAGGGATATCGAGAAGGAGAATTTTGAGCGACGAAGTGCTGCTAATTCATTTACTTGCGATTTGTGTTTTCAACATCCATAATCTCTTAATCGAAATAGAGGTTATTGGGTGACTTTTGAATCGATTTTTTTGACCACAATATCCAACCAATTTGCCGACAACACATCACATCAGGTTTCGGACCCATCCCAAGCGGATTGGTGCCGAAGAAAAGTTTCACCCATGGCTGGTTTGCCTTCGGGCACCCCCCCCCACTTTATTTCTTTTGAAATATTTAGCTAGTTTCATGTTTATGCTTTTGTCAAGTTTTTAGTTCATTTAGATTCATTTTAACCATCGTTAGATTCATCTTTTATTTTTCATACATAGGTGCTACTGATTCTTTGTTTGTTTCTTTGAACACAGATTTGCAGCATTAGAGGAGCAGTGAGGAATCTACCTTTACCAATGCAAGCGACGACAATGTTTTGGTTCGCCCATCTTATATGTGGGCACGCGGAAGAAGGAATTCTGAAACAAGTTGTAAAAGACCAACATTTAACGCTCCTATCCCCTAAAAAGGAAGGAGATGCATTGTAACACGAATTTGTAAAGCATATCAATAAAAGGGCCGTTCTTTTTATATTGCTTTGATATCTTGTGTTCATGTTCTTTCTTTTTATGCATTTTTCAATAACATAGGGTTTAAGCGTTATTTTAGTTTCGTTTACATTGCATTTTTAGTTTATCCTTTTTGTTTCTGGAATCTCGTGCTTTCAAAACCCTAGATCATATTTAAAAGGAATATATTTAATTGATTTCTAGGTATTTGAATGATAAAAAGCATATAGTGTGCACTTAGGGTTAATACTATTTATGTATATTCTCTTGAGCCCTTACTTAAAAGTTTTTGTCTTGAAACCCTAGGTTAGAAAATTATTCAAAGAAAATAATCATACTAGGATTAGCTCTTGTGTTCTTACATTTTGTATTTTTGCATTGTCCTTTATCTTTCATAGCATAGATATAGAAAGGCCAAACATAGGTGATTGTCTTGAATTGAATACATCAAACATTATTAAAAACCAGATGACTTGAAGCAAGTCCTTAAAATGTTCTTGGTGAACCCTTCCTCCCCTAGCACTGAGTGTAGATAATAACATACCCCCATGGTTCACCCCAAGGCTTTCTCTCTTTGTGTATCAAAATTTGGGAATTGTACGTAGTAGGGCAGTTTTCCCCCTCTACACCATTTCATGCTATTTTTATTTAACAAATATAATATAGTTTCATTTCTAGCATATTTTAAATTCTACAAATTAGGTAGTTTTCAAGTTCTACAATTTAAGTAGTTTGAATTTTTACAATTAAAGTAGTTTCAATTCTGTAATTAGAGATAGCGAGATCCATGAAGAACTTTTATGAACCTATGTTTCATTGAATAATCATGTGTTTTGACATCTAAACTATAGAGTACAAAAACTTCTCTATCGTAGATAGCCTTGGATACTGCCCTGGATTTGACAGACATGAAAATTAAATGATGATGTTAATGATGCTCATCATTTTTAGCATCATTGCTAGGAAAAATATAGGTGTTGTTAGAGGTTAAAACAGTTATACAATTATCATTGTTTCAAGTTGTAACAAATGAATCTGATTGTAATTTTTGATATAACAACTTGCATGAAACATAGTTGTGTAGTTGACAGTTACCAGTTGCATTTCAAACCATTATAACACAAGCATAGAGTGAATGAATAGGTTAAGGGATGAAAAGGATGATTTATCAAAATAAACTCTTTCCCTACCATAGGAAGGTGATATTCATTCCAAGGGTATGAATTGCCTACATTTGAGATTCCTAAAGTTATTAAACAAGAACCATCATCCTCATCATTAGGAAGTGTATATCCTAAGAGAGAAATACAAGAGAAGCAAAATACTATTACCTCATCACCTACTTCTGATATATCCTTAAATTCAAGGTATTTTAAACGAATTTATACTAGGTGTTGGGAAGACATAATGGTTGACTTACAAGGAAATCTAGATAGGTCTAACAATGCTCACAATCAAGTAGACAATCCTACTGCTACTAGTATATTTGAGTATTCTATTAGGAATCCCAAACAAAACTCTCCAATGAAAAAAATTTCACCTTCGATGCTACCAACCTTTCAAGGAGTCGTATTCAAAGATCCTGATCAATTCCTATTTGAATTCAAGGTTGTATGCCAAACATATGATTACATAAACGACTACTAGAAACTTAAATTTTTCCCTTCCACACTCAAATATGTAGCTTTATGCTGGTTTATGAGTTTAGCACGTGAATCAATATGAACCTGGGAAGAAATGGAGGAAGTATTCTTGAATAAATACCAAGAATACTATCGGATGAAAAATTAGAAGGATAATTTTTTTAGAATCAAACAAGAAGATGAAACTTTGGAGGATTACTGTGATAGGTTTGCTTTTATACAAAAAATATGTGGGCCTATTAAACCAAGAATATGCAAGTCCATATTCTTAATAGGATTACAAGATGACTCCAAAGAAGTATTAGATTTAATAAGCAATGGGAATGTAAGTACCCTTGACAATGATGAGTTTTTAACTATGTAGAAATTACTCTTGCACAAGGTAAAGAAGAAGAGAGTAGGGTAATAATGGTAGCGATTTGAAAGATCTTATGGAAGAATTTACCAACTTAAAAATTGACATCCTTGTACATATAAATGCTACGTTAGGGGAAATGAATACAAAATATAAATCTATGAAGCTCCTAGCCACTTAATGTTCAAGATGCAGAAACAAGAATGCTCTTCAATAATATCCTTTAAACAAAACCTTTATATCTACTATTTGTAGCCTTTGTCCAAAAGGAAATATAACAAACCAATGTCAATTACTTCCAGGACTCAAAAATATCTTGGAAACACAAATAAAAGAACTCAAATTTGTTGGGCAAAGACAAGGGGGAAAGTTTTAACAATATCCAAATACCCCATGTTTTTCCACAAATTAGGGATAAAATCCTTGGTCTATGCCATGGGGTTACTCAGAACCACCACAAAAATCCTATAGTCAACCTCCATGGATATCTTAGCAATATTGGCTATAATCTGGGTGGATGAATCCACAATGGAATCAATATAATCCACCATGGATGTAAGCACAATCTCATGGGAAAAATTGGGAACAACAATATCAACCATACCAGGGACAAAAATGATACCAAGGATAAATACAAAATCTGTTTCCTGGTCCTACTCAAAATTTTCCTCAAGAAATACAACAACAATAGGTGAAGCAACCTCCACTTTCGACCCAACCTATGGCCAACCCTAATAATACTAGATAGGTAGCTCTTGTCTATGTGGCTAAATTTGATGAGACTACCATGATAAATGTAATCAACTATAGTAATATCTAACTATGCTCAAGAAAGACACTTCCTTAGCCCATTCTACCTATTATTGAAGAAATAAAAATCAATTAAGAAAAACACGAACCCTTTATCCCAGAACCACAAAAATCAACTTTGGATAAATGAAAAGAAAAAGAAGAGGACATTCATAAAAAAATTACCTTATTTATCTAAGAAGATACCATATCCTGAATGGTTTGAAAAATCTGAAATCACTTCAGAACCAAATTTGGTAAAGGAGCTCAAGTGTTTAAAAATTTTAGTTCCTTTATTACAAGCCATTAAACAATACCATTAGTCAATAAAATCATTAAGGACCTTTGCCTTAAAAGAGCAGGAAGGAAGAAGAGATCCTTTCCTAAAATTATACAGGTAGATGAAAAATTGGTTGAATTGCTTTTTGGAAAACTTGTTCCACCTAAATATGGTGATCCAAGAAGTCCAGTAGTCATGATAACCATAGGATCAATGCATATATCTAATGTTCTAATTGATATTTGTACAACCATTAATGGTATGACTAAAGATATGATGCAGAGATTATAATTAAACAACTTGAATCCTACATATATTTTATTACAAATGGTTGACCGATATATTGCCAAACCAGAAGGAATCATAGAATATATTCTTGTGATGGTTTCCTCAGGAATTTCCAATCGACTTCTTCGTATTGCAACCTTGCAATTCAGCGAATGGTTATCCAATAATCTTAGGAAGGCCTTGGCTTGCTACGATAGCTACTTTCATTGACTATAGGTTAGGATAAATGACCATTTAAAATGGGATAAATTCAAAGAAAATCTCTTTATATCCTCCTACAAAACCTTTAGCAAGATTTTTAGGTTGCTTATAGTTTTCTAATTACGATGATGAACATGAAGAGACCATCTTAACACTGGCCATCGTAATAGTAAAATAATACATAGAAGAGTTTTATAAGTAGGTATTTGAAGATGAAACCATCTTGGTTAATGCAATGCATGAATAAAAACTTAAATATGAACCAATCACTATTCTTCACTTGTTATAGAATGATGAAGATCAAACATATGAACAAATGACACCCATTCCATTATAGGAAAGTTCCTTCAAATTGCCACATGGATGGCATCATCATCTTTTGTCATACTTTCATTATCCCATATCAAGCATGATTTCATCCAAAATCATAGTTAACGATGAGACACAAATTTTTCACTCTCTTCTACCACATCATTATCCTCTTAACTCCCTAGTAACCAAATTTGAAGGAGTTAATTCCATTCATCCAGGAATAAAACAAGTTGAGGTACAACTAGGAAATTTTTTGAACATTAATAACTAGTTGATCAATGAATAGGAAGTAAAATTGCTTGTTGTGCTAAAAATACATATCAATACCTTCATGTGGGAATACAAAGATATGATGGGGGTTCATCCTGATGTATGTACCCATCAAATATATACAGAAGATGTCTCGTACGATAACCACAAAGGTGATTGAATCCTACCTTACAATAAATTGTCAAAGAAGAAATTGAAAAACTCTTGGAGGTAGGATTCATTTACCCAATTTCTGATAGCCGATGGGTTTCTCCATAAGTTATTGTTCCAAAGAAAAATGGAAATATGAGAGTGTGAGTATATTACCAAGAATTAAATAATGTCACACACAATGACCATTTTCCATTACCATTTACTGATCAAGTGTTAAACACACTCATGGGAAAGAGATATTTTTTTTTTCTTGATGGCTTCAGCGGATATAACCAGATATAAGTTGCATATGAAGACCAAGAGAAAACAAAATTTACTTACCAATGGGGAATTTTTGCTTACAGGGTCTTACCTTTTGGCCTTTGTAATACCCCAACAACTTTCCAACGAGTTGTTCTAGCTATTTTTTTATTTAACTATTGAATGTGTAGAAATTTACATAGATGACTTCACAATTTGTGGGAAAGCTTTTGAAATTAAAATAGAACATATTGAAAATGTTTTAACCTACTATGAAACTTATCATTTTGCCCCCGACAAGTGCTTCATGATGATGGAAGAATAAATTGTCCTTGGCCATTATATATCATCTAGAGAAATTAAGGTAGATCTTAAGAAAATAGAGATCGTTAAGAACCTTCCTCCTCGGACTCAAAATGATGTCAGGAGTTTTTTGGGACACATTGGATTTTATTGGTACTTCATTCTGAATTTTAGTAAAATTGCAAACCCTATGTTTGCATTGTTGACAAAATATTCTAAATTTAAATCGATCAAAAAATACCAAAATTCTTTTTATGCTTTAAAAGAAAAACTGATCACTCCACCTGTGTTGAGAGGTCCAAACTAGAAATTATCATTTCACATCCAAATTGATGCAAATACTGATTGATATTTCTTAAGCATATCTATTAATTATGATCTTGTATGCTTGTGATCTCATCACTAATATTCAAGGTTCTTCTTGGTGTGATATCTATTTGCTTATATTTTTCTATGTTTGAATCTATCCCCATTATCTCATGTTCAAGAATATTTAATTAATAGTCATATGGTATCATTTGTTGATATTGACTTGTGCTTGCCTCATTAATAGCCATGGTAGATTCAGATGGACAACCGTTATCTTGACCTTGATTTTCTTTTTGATTCCATAACAGTAATGGTAATGGTCCCTCAACCTCTTGCTGAAGATGTTCACTAAGAACATTGATTGATAAGGTTTGGATTTCATAAAAATCATGAGGGAAATCATACCATAATTACATTGGAAATTCATCTTCTATTGTTTATTCAGGGAATAGGCTAAGGTCTTTGGTATTCTTACCATCAAACATAGTCATATTCCTTATCTACAACTAATATAAGCATCCGTTGTTGCGAGCCATGGATTCCCTAACATTAAGGGATGTCCCCCTAATGTTTTTTTAGGTTGTAAGACTATAAATTCTATAGGGTATTCCCATGAACTTACAGATACTATAACATCTTCTAGTTTTCCTTTTAGCTTGATAGTAGACTTAGCTACGAGTTGGAGTACAATTGATTGTAATTTATGTATCCCTAAAGATTTTGTTGTTTCTTTAGTCATGACATTAATAACGACTCCCAAATTGACCAAAAAATTTTACAAGGTTATGTCATCGATGTGTACTGTGAGTATAGGTATTCTAGGATCTGTGTATTTTGGTAATGACCTACCTCCCATTATTATCTCAGACAGTTGTCCAATGACTTGAATAGTTTGGGCTTCATTCTTCTTTTTCCTTCCTAAATTTGTACATATGTTTTTAATGATCTTGGAATATATGGGTATATCCATGATAGCTTGTAGCAATAGAATCTTTATAGTAACATTTTATAACTCCTACATGAAGTTAAATGTTTGATTAGATGTCTTTTTTGGTATTGCCAATATTTGAGGAAATGATACCTCTACTTCCTTCATTTGAGGAATTTGGATTTATTGTTGTTTTGTTGGAATGTTTTCTGGTGAATTTTCTATTTCCTTTTCATTATTATCCTTATTTTTGAACAAATATGTAGTGGGGTTTTCAAGCTCTATGAGAGTTACATTATTTTCCAATACTTTTCCTGATCTCAATTGAATTTGTTGACAAGGTGCTATAGATATGGAACATGTCTCACTAGTTTTGTAGGCTTCTTTAATATTCTTGTTGTTGTTATGATTATGGACTGGTTGAGCTGGAAGAGGAGGTTGCTTCAGAGGATTATTATTATTAACTAGAGGTGGAAGAAGTCTATTTTGGGATGGATTTTGAGGGGATTATCCCCTAAATTGGTTTTGAAAGTTCTGTTGTTGCTACAGATTTTGAGACCAACCAGATCCTCCCTGGTTATATTGGCCATTAGTATTCCAATTATTTTCACTTGACATTCCTTTATTCCATGGTGGATTTCCATAAGTATCGGCCATAAAGTGGGCCCATGGGGTATTTTCTAGTCTTGATTGTTTGAATAAGAGTTCCAATTTGTCCATTATGGTACATTGGACCATTGATTAGGCCTTTACAAGTTGGAATAACTAGGATTTGACCAATTTAGTGGTCTGTTAAATGGACCATTCCATATTTGGGCTACAAATAAATGTCTTCTACCTCTTCAACTTTAGGTTCCTTTATGGTAGCTTTAACAATGGAGATGTATTTGTAGTTTTCAATTTTGTGACTTTTATCATAAATTTTACAAGTAGCAATATTGGAAACGTTTGTAATGTTGACAGGACATTCTCTCAAGTTGTGCTTTTTCCTAAATATATGACAATAAATTTCTTTGTTGTCTTGTGATTTTGGCTTCTTATCCATTAAATATAAATATGTAATCAAGGTACTTAGCAAATAAGTTTTTAAACCTTCCAACATGTTTCCAATTTTTACTCTTGTTACTCCTCTTGTAGATGTATACTTGTTACTCCTTAGAGGTTTATTTCTTGAATAGTTTTTGCAAATAATCTCTTAAAATTCCATGATATGGATATATCCTTTTACCATAAGGTTCATAACCTCAAGGACATATTATTTTAGTCCTTTTAGAAAGAGTTCTTTTAAGATTTCTTCATCAAGGTCTATATTTACTCTAGACCCAACAAATAGGAATCTCTCAAGGTAATCCTCCAAATATTCTTCTTCTTTTTATTTATACAGAATAGCTCAATTTATTATCCCTAAATCTATAATTTTCTTGATATCATTGAATGAATAGCTCGTTTGATCCATGTTCTCTGTCCCATTGATTACAAATATTTTCTCCTAGAGCATGAACCATCTTAAAGTTGTATCTTTAAGAGTAGAGAGAAACATCCTTAGCTTTTATCATGGTTATGCATAAGGGATTGGATTCAAAATGCACTTGTAAAAGAATTGTGAATCCTAATCAAAATCAAGGTGAATACTAAGCAAATTAAATCAATAATCTTCACACCAAAATTTGGGGCCTTTGAAGCCCTAAACATAAGGTCATATTTGGGGTAAATTTTGACCTATCAAATCAACTTATAACTTCATAAAAACACCACCATTAGATCAAGCTTGAAAATATTTTTCCAACGAGTACAAATATGCCTATGTTTGAATTATATCGTGGCAAATTGACCCTAATAAAAAATTGATACTAAAACTTTTAGGTGAATGGGTCAACGTCGAGGGTCCTCATATTCACCAATTTAAAATTTTGGAAATCCTAATATTCACCCAATTTGTGAATATTTTACACTGTGCATAACCTTGGATTTATTTCATCGGTAGTGTAAAATTAATATTGGCACACTACTTCGAATTCAAAAATAAAAATATCTAGGTCTTCATGTGATTTCCCATGGAAGGTGGGCAATACAAAAACAGAAATTGACTTAGGTTCTCTTGTTGTCCTATCTGTATGTAATATTGAGAAGGGAACTATCTTCCTTTTTCCATTTCTTCTTTGGTATCTATTCTATCTTTGTTCATTCCCCCTTTTGTTCTCTTCTACTTCTCCCTACCCACTTTGCTAGTCAACCATAACTGAATGTAAGATTTCAATAATTGGACCAGGTATGGGTTTAGTAAAAATAGAAGGATTTATGTAATTGTCAAATTTTGGTTTTGATAATAAGTATGAGTTGGGATCTTGTTCTAGGGTTTCATCTTGATTGGTTGATGTTGTTGTTTCAAATTCTTCTAACTTATAAATTCTAGTATGCCTACTAAAGTCTCTTTGGAAATTTTCTTTTGATTTTCTAATCTTTATAAATCTTCTCTTAGAGTCTCTAGGTCTACTCAAAAATATTCTAAGCTCTCTTGTTTTTGCAACATGTCTAATATTCCTTGAATAGTCTATGAATATCATTGATTGGATCAAGTTTTTTGGGTGTCATGAAGTGTTCTTAAAAATCAAAGTGGTCTATAACCAATTGAATCAATTGAACAAGAAAATATTGAGTTGGAATGGGATCAAAATCTCCAAATTGTAACTCACAATGTATATCTTGACATAGCTCCCTAAAGCACACAACTCTAGGTAACCTCTGATATTTCTTGTTATATTATAGGGCTACTTCTTTATTTTCTAGGTCTACAAGGAACTTGTGAATGAGAAGGGAGTCTTAAAAATATTGATTCCAAGGGTATATTGTTGGATTTACTATTGCTCTTCTATCCCAAAGCCAATGCTCACTACTCCTTTTAATATCCAGGTAAGATGAATGGTAGTTCATCCCTAGAGTCTTTTTATGTCAATCCTTTTTATTTCCTTCGCTTCATCTGATTTTTCTTTAATAATGTCAATGTGTTCATACAAACACTCCCAATACTTACTAGATGTTCGATTTCCTTGCTAAAAAAGAAGGTCAACTTATTTTTTTATCAATAGTTCTCTAAGTTCTATAAGTGCAGACTGATTCGGAATGTTTTCCACCATCTAAAAATTTATATTTTATTTTTCTCTCTCTCTTTGGTTTTGGTTTTGCTTGGGTTTTGATTTTGATTTTTGTTTTAATCCCACTATTTTCAAGTTTAGATACAAATCACAACAATTGAATTTATAATTATCCTTAATACAATAGGGAACAATTGAAATAAAATTTCACAATAATCCTAATGTTTTTCTAAAGTTAGAAGTGACTTGCATTTCTACAAATCTTTATACAACCAACCTTTGCACACTAGGAATAATATGAAATATTGCTATAAAAGTAAAATTTAGCAATCATAATGTTTTGCTAAAACTAGATGTGACTCGCATTCCTACGAATCTTTACACACCCAATCTTAGCACATTAGGAATAAAATAAAATGCTATTGGAAAAATAAAATTTATTGGAAATAAAAGGTTGAATTATTATTGTCTGTTTAATTGTTTAGGAGGGTTTCACTACGACTTTGTCACTCAACCATACATACTTCCTACTTTTGATAGGATCTTGAGCTAATTTTAGGGGTGTTTCAGTATGGTTGTCTCACTTAGGCATACCTAATTCCTATTTTTCTCATAGCTCCTAATTCAAACTAAAAAATAATAATCATCCAACGATGGAAAATTTGCACAAATTGAAATTTTTAGGAAATAAAATTTACAAAAATTAAAATTTGTAGGAGATAAAATTCTAATTATGAAAGCAATAAAATTGATTCCTCAAGAGAAATGAACCTGGCAGCATCAAACGAAGGGACTTGTTGGGACCATCTCATGCCACTATGACTCATATGCACGCCAAGGACTCATACATACCTCTTTCTACATACAAGTACGCCTCACATTTTTGCACTGTCAAAAAACATTTTTGATTTACCACTACAATGCTACTCTTCTCGACAATGATGCCAAAATGATCGACTGTAATAGCTTACATTTAATTTATCAATCCAAGGGTAATCAAGTCTAGATTTAAAGAGTAGGAATCTAGTGTAGATTGTACCATGGGGATCAATGCTAAGATTAGTTCATATTTGTTTTAGTTTCAGGTGTTTGCAAAAAAGTAATAAACAAAAATTAAATTGTGCAAGAATGAAAATAGAATGCAATTTATGATTTATACATTAAATGTGATAATTATCTAGTGATGATTTAATATATTAATGAGGATAACTGATAGTAATTACCTATTTATGAGTTAATCTATTTTTGAGTTGATCTATTGTTGAGGATCCTCATGTAGTTAGTTTCAATTATCTATTATGACTTTACATTTTATGAGAATGTAATTTAATTTATTTTATATTCTAAGGTTAATTTAACTATTTCTAACCAATTGTAGGGGCGAGAGCTTAGGGACTGGTTTTAGAAGTGGGCCATACCTCCTATAATATAGTGTAAGTCTTTCTCCTCTAATTTACTTTATTTCAATAACTAAAATGCATAACTATTCCTAACATTATATTATCTTATGAATGCAGGAAGATTACAATTACAACTACATAAATAAATTAAACAGTAAATACAAATTACAAAGTTACCATATGCGAAGAATGAAGTGCTACTTTTATTGCTAGAAATTCAAATGTACCTGCTAGCACATTTCCTCAAAAATTGTACAGACACATTAAATATTCGACAGTTCTCCCTTAGATTATTTAGCTGTAGACAATTGAACCTTAGACATTTTTCCATTAGACCTTTTTAAAGGTCTCCCTATATAATATATTATGACCTGGACAATTCTAAGTAATATTCTTCCACGTATTTTACCATGTGGAGTTGTGGGCTTTATAATGCGACAAATATGCACTAACAAGAATAGTCTTAAACTAATACAATTCCTAATTCTGCTTGGACTCTGTAAACAGCCTAAGAGGTCCAAGTGGCACTTTATGAGCTGATATAACAACATAATACTAACTTAAACATTTTGCAAGATATACACATAACCACATGTCCTTTATTCTCGAAAAGGACCAAATAATATTGCGTCTAAATCTAATCATCCTAACAATATTCCAATTATACAATGTTTATGGAATAAAGTTATAACAACTTTATTAATCACAATATCCTCATGAAGAATATGTGACAAGTCAACTAATCTAAGCTGATTGTAATCCTTTATTGCCATGTAAGAGTGCCATGTTGTATTGATGTGGCATGCAACATCAATCAACTAACTTGGTCAACTCTCTTCGGTAATAGTCTTTATTAACTACCTTTTGCAACATACTTCAGTAACTATCTTCTGCAACATACTTTAGTTACCATATTCTATAATAGTCTTCAGTCACTATTCTGTCATCGCACTTAGAGCTTCCTTAATCCTTTGTCTTTAAGTCCATATCTTCTCATCCAAGGTGTATCTTGAAGCTTGTGCTACTACATCATGCACCTATGGAGAGTCCTTTACATTAAATACAATCATTTATCAGATTAATTGCATTGATATTTTTAACTGTCAAATCGTAAAAATAAACAGAAGAAACTTACTTAAAACATATTATAATCATAAATTAAATATAAAAATAAAACAATTTACTACGAAAATATATGCCAAATAATCACTCATGAATTTAGATAAGATATTTCAATGAGGACCCTAGTTCTTTGGGAGGTTGGGTTTATTTTTAAAAATGTGGACAATAAATTTTGATCCACATACCAGAGCATCAATCAAGCTCTAGTTTGGATCAGACTCCTGAGCTTGTCATTACACTTTTGACATAAAAATATATTTTTAGAGATCATGTGACATTTGGGTCACTTGGTAGCTATTGAATCTACTAATTTTGCTAGATTATGACTTCTACATATAAGGATTTGTGTGAACATGGATATGGAGCAAACACCCATGAATATAATCAAATTAGTCTCATTGTTTCACATCTAGAACCAGGTTATCAAATACAAACGTATTCTTATTATATGTAGTTATGTACGACCATAAAGGTGTGCACCCGATATTGCAGTTGCGTAAAATGAGACAAAACTGACATTCACACACAAATTGACAAAGACAAAAGCAATTAAATAAAATGCATCTTTATTCTTCTTAGAATAAATTCATTTTTTACAAATGAATCCCTCTTAGGGATACCCTTTTTGATACGCAATTATGGTGTTACAATACTCTCAAGGATAAAATGCACTTTTCAAGCCTTTAAGGTGACACAAACTGCTCTAGGATGGAGTTGACCCTCTTCTTCACATTGAGGAAGGAATTGGATGATTAAATCTCCTTTGAACTTGCTTTCTTGTAGTCAAGAAACAACACAAAAGCATCATATAAATAGGAAATCTCTCATGATGAGGCCCTTTGAGGAAGATATGCATAAATATGCCATAAAAACTATGAAATCAAGAAAATGAGTAAAACATATTGAACTTATGCAAGATTCATAAAGATTTTTAGAAACATGAAAGCAAGAAGTACAGTTATCTATATACTAGATCAATTACATGAAATTAAGCATGTTAGCATGAAAAGAATCCATTAATGTCTTACTTGCTATAATGAGAATAAGATTGATTAAACCTTGCGTATACTGGTCAGATTATCTCTAAACATGAATTAACCCACTAAAATGACTAATCTAACCTAATTAAGCATAATGGAAAGAAAATAGTAAGGAGATCTATCACCTATTGCAAACCGTAGCTCATATGAGCGGTCTGCACTATAAACCGTAACTATCAGCCGTGACGAGCAACAAAGTAACTTTACCCTCCAAATTCTAGGGTTGTGGTCTTGATCCTCCTTGTAAAATTGATGATCAAGGGTCACCTTAGTGTCCTCTGACAGGTTTGGTGGTTGAATTGCTTAGTTGGGCCTACGTTTGCCCAAATTCATGTTTCTTGGCATTCTAGCTCCTTAGGGCATCCATGGCATGAATTTTCATGATGCTTGATGAATTAGCAAATGAATAGCAACTAGACTCTCTCAGTATACTCAAGTGAGTCTACAATTTGATAGGGCTTCACTGCTCTAATATCCAATGCACACTTTAGTATCTTTTCCCTAATTCAAATGGGTACTTATAGGATTACCCAAGGGCTAGGGGTGGCTTCATGGAGAAGCCAAGATCAAGAAGGGGTGGTTAGGACAGTTGGATTGGAATCTTCCATCCTTTAACCACCTTCTTATAGAACAAATGGTCATTCAAACTGATTTGGCTTGGATGAAGGCCAACTAAACTTCAGTTTAAACCATAGGTGATAGTATTGGTTCAGATTGTAGATCACAGGTCTTAACTGTAGTTCAAACTGTAGACCATAGGTCTCAGCTACGGTTTAGACTTATTAGACCAAGGAGCCCAAATTGAGTGGTTAGAACCACTGTTGTATCTTGGAGTCTATCCAAGATATTCCATATGGTCTTGTAGCATGTCCCATATGAGTAGTCACCCTCAACATGATGTGTTTTAGGTGTATACAGATGCCCCTTTTGAGATGCGTTGTGAGATCGAACAACGCGTGAGAAAAAATACACCACCTAAAATGATGTCAAAGGTTATATGATGATCATTAGTCGAATCAATATTAGATGCCCTAGGTCCTGCAAAAGGGATGCACATCTTGGAATCATTGCTTCCAACTCTTTGGAGGCTTAATTTGAAAGGGTTTGCACTCATCATCAATAATTCGGGTAGGTTTGGTGCTACAATAGGAGTTAGGCCTATATAACCAAAAGGAGGTGGGATACAAACAAACTATCATATTTGATATTTTACCCAAGAAAAGGGTAAGCATATGATAGCTGTTAGCAATGATTAGCAAGGATGAACACAATTTTGATAAGATCAAGGGATCTACAATTTCAAGGATCTTCTATTGACTTTGATTATGATTTGATATTATGAATACACCCTCAAGAGACTATTCGATGAGTATAATGACAATGTATAAAGTTATGAGGTCCCTTGACCATAATGAATGATTTGCATAAACTTAGAATTGAGCATTTAATTACTTGGCTAAGCCTAGTTCAGCGTATGATTACAACTGTTAATAGTAATTGCACATTCCTATCCCATGGAGTGGTCGGGATGCAATAGCCTTCTTAGGGAATCAAAATGATACAATGCCAATTAGATTTTATGTTGAATCAATTTGTCGATGATTTGCTAAAAATATGTCATAGGGGAAATGACATGAAATGCTTCGTTCCCATGGAACGGTCTAGCCTTGAAGGCCTTCTTTGGAATTTAAAAGAAGCATATCAAATCAATGATGAAAATTTTACCCCAAATGTACTTATGGTTATTTACTCATCTTGTTGGATTGCATGGAGCGTCAGTCACTACAATCGTTGAGTGTCTAGAGTAAATAACTGAATACGAAGTGCATTTCATTTTTTTGACTTGTTTTGATTTTTTTTTTGTTAATTTGAATTGAATTTATTTATTTGGTTGGGAGGTGTGACGCTCCATGAAAGGATTTTCATAGCAATGACCTCGGTTGAATGTACTTTATAATATCATCCAAATATTTTTATTTTTATGTTTTTGACTTTTTTAAATTTTTTTATTGATCCTGGTGCTTGAACATAACCAAATTTGATAAATTTATTGATATTATTGTGTTTCTGATCCATTAGGAGGCATTAATTTATCATTTAAAACATTCCAATGGTATGATTTTTTTGTGTTTAATTCTATTTGCAAATTGTGTCTAGGGCATGTGGTTGAAATTTTAAATTTTGATAACTGTGGATCACATCTACGATCGAAAAACCCTAATTGTGGGACCACAGGTGTTAGCTACGGTCTGATAGAAATAGGAAAAGGCTTTAAAATTTCTCATTTTCAAAATTCCTCATTATTCTTTGACAACGAATACAATTTAAGAGCTCTGAGAGGTGTCAGAGTAAACTTGACATGAAACACTGTTAAAACTTACACCCACTACCTTACACACCTCCCGATGGTAGACCGCGGACAACCGTATACTAGTAGAGACCTCAGTGCAGGAAAGGTAACTCAAAACCAAATCCTCACACTCGTTTCCAATTAAAAATCAACCACATTAAGTAATGGTTTAAATCAATCTCACTAAACTGTTGGCAATGAACCTCACCTTAGATTAGGCTAGTTTAGCATTTAATTATTAATGTTGTTATTTTTTTTTGTCATATTCCTAGACCACAACTACCAGCTGTAGTTCCCATTTGAAAAATTTGGGACCGCATGTATCAACTGTGGTTAGATTCAAATTATAACGTTCAAAAATTGACCGTTATGCGGACTGCGGGTTTGACCCACGGTTCCATATTTTTAGAAAAAAATCCAAATTTATTGATTTTTTGTGATTTTTCTTGGTAATTAATGCCATTTATTGCACTCTTGAGATGTACTATTGGAATTTTTTATCATGCTTAGCATAATTTTGTATTTTTAGCGATTTTTAGCTTTATTTATCTCTTTTTAGGTCATTTTTAGCTAGCTTTTTCCTTATGCATTATTTCTTTTCAGAAATTGCCTTCTAGAGCTAGGAATTCAGACATCCTTCGCATCCTCCACTCACTACTTACTAACCTGGAGTGGGAGTGGTTTGGAAGCATCATATTTGGCTACATTTTGGATCTACACACTATCAGGGTAGATCAAGCCTATATGAGTGCACTGGCCCGCTGCTGGAATGCATGAACCAACACATTTCACCCGCTGATAGGTGAAATGACTGTTACACTAGAGGATGTCTATCAGATATTTAGTATCCCTATTGATGGCAAAGCCATCACCTCCTCCTCCTTTTAGAGTAAGGGGAAAGTTTTTTATTCTATCTTCGACGATCGGAGCCAGAATGCCTAGGACAAGATCGACCACGGAGGTGTCCATATCGGTTACTGGTAGGGGAAGGGTGTCTTCTCTATCAAAGAGGCAGTCTTCATGCACTTGTTCATGCAGATTGTGCTTCCAAACTCCTCCGATGTGAGGATCCCCTAGAACCTTTGGGCCAATTTTAGGAGGATCACATAGAGCTCTACTGATGATCCACTACTCCTAGCCTAGAGGAGCATTCTATTATGCCAGTTGTATTGGGAGCTCTACCATATCACCAACAGGAGTTGGGTAAGGATTAGTTTTAGTTTATTTCTTTAGATCTAGGGTTGGAAGCACATCAAGATCAAGTGAACTACGAAGCTTCCCTTGGATATCACTTCAATTGATGATGACCATAAGTTCTACGCTGCATATTTGCCCCATGAGGAGGAGGGGTTCTAAAGTAGGTCTCATGTTGGGTACATAGAGCATTACATTGATCATTTTGTAGCACTTCTATCAGATGACATTGAGTGGTGCCCATACATGGATTACCCTATATGGGAGGAGGCTAGCAAGCAGCTGCGTAGACTCAATGAGATAGGTGGCTACTCAGCCCCAAGGCCAAGGTTTGTAAGTACTAGTTCTACTCATAGGTCCTACGGTAGTTTGGGCTAGTGTAGGACATCCCATAGCTGCCTATCATCTACAAGCATCTAGAACTAGATACAAGTTTGGCTTAGATTCAGCCAACACCATTAGGAGATGAGGCTGATGATTTCTAGTATTTGGGTATTTCTAGTGCTGGGACCATCCCTACATATGACACTTGGTGGTCCCTATTATAGTGGTAAGGATCTAGACCATTCATATGGACAGACAATGAGACAGAGTCTGAAGTTGACCCATATGGGCATAGAGTGTGCCAGCATACTGAGGGTGGATGGGGGGTAGAGGCTATCACAGATGATGCACCATAGATGGAGGCTAAGTAGGAGGCCCTAGATGAGGGTGAGGTGCCTCTAGATAGCGAGGTGGGGTAGTTGCTATCCCAGGTTGCAGATATTTAGAGTCAAGTTGGGAGACTTCAGTCCTAGATGCTGTAGAGGGAGACATCTATTGCTATTCTAGAGGTGAAGTTGCTCATAGTGAGATATAGCTACAATAAGCTCGTGAGGAGATAAAAACTATGATAGTGCATGCTACAATTGTGGAGGGGTAGGTCCAAGAGCTCACTAGTGTGCGTGATCTAGTAGAGGCATGACTAGGTACAACTATAGTGGAGAGGGACTTGGCATAGGCTTAGAGGGGAGATCCTTCATCTTCCTGTGTTACCATCGAACCACCCACAGTACCATTACCCACACTGCCAGGAGGTCATGACCCCATGGTAGATATTAGGTAGCTCACTTCCCTTGTAGAGAAGGGGAATTATCAATGTGATGTGAGGGCAGCTCACATCTCCTAGCTGGAGGGGTATATCAGATTGATAGGTGGGTAGGTTCCTGAGGATCCCCATACTTTAGGGTCCTAGAGGACCAGGATCAGGACTACAAGGTAGTCATCCATGAGCTCGAGCCATAGGACTCACAAGACTAATAGGACACATAGGTCCTCTAGCACTCATAGAGCTAACTCGCATAGGATCCATAGGGATGGCAGAGGTGATGGTGGTGATTCTCAGGCTGGGGGCGCAAGCCCTCCATAGTATACATGTTGAGATACTATGATGCACTATTTTTACGTGTAAGGTCGAGGACCTACATAGTTGTAGCCTACGGGAATTTTTGATGTACCCCCATGTACTCATGTTTGGACACACACACACACACACACATATATATATATGATATTTTGATCATTTTGGCTCATTATGTGTACCTGTGTATTTTTAATTTTATGTTTATGTTATGCACATGGATGTAGATGTTTATATTTATGTTATGCTTATGTAATGTGATGTATGGATTTCATGCACTAGATAGTTATTTAATTTATTTTTATGATGGTATGCAGTGATCTAGATGTTTAGATATGCTATTTATGATGGATGCATATGGATGCAATGTTTACTTTTAAACACATATTTAATTTTGCTTTATTGTATGCATTTAATTTGTGATGATGTCACGCTATGTTGGTGTAATATATGTAACATTTTATTTACACGATGGTAATCTATTGTAAATGAACCTGTATGCTTTAATCACTTAAAACATAATGAATGAATGCAATATATGTTTAACAATCTAATGGACGACACCACAAAATATGTAAAAATCATGAATGTAATTGAAAATCCTCGTTACAAGAATTTAAGCAATTAATCACCCATATATGAAATGCAATGATATGCACTAGTATGATGTGAATGATATAATATGTCACTCTATTTTATTTTTGCAATTTTAAAAAATATGCACAATATAGTCAGTGGTCGTCTAAATATCGTTTCTGATATCCATCCGGTATCTATCCTATATCTTGATTGTGCTCAATGTAATGATGTATCACTCATTAGATACTTTGTAGTTTGATGATTTGAAGTGACTTTTACCTTTGATGGTTTGTGATATTTGATATTTGTTGCTATTTAGAGAAATTTTTGAGGTTTTCCATGAGACTCAAACACCCTAGTAGACTTATCAAAAGTTGTATACTGTCCATGCTAGACTTCTAAAATGTAACGCTTTTGCTAGGATATGCCCTAAATTTTCATTATCCCTATGTGCACATGAATATATTAAGATAAGACACGAGCATACCCCAATGTCAGGCTAGATTATTTCAGCCCATTTCTAATATTGGGGGTCCGTAAGTGTTTATCCAATCTTAGGTTTAGATTTTAGTTGGACTAGACCACTAGGTGATATAGGAAACCTGAAGCTAGCTCTTCCACATTCAAACATTGGTCTATACATAAGAGAGGTGCTAGTGCATCAGACATATCATCATGAATAAGACACAATAGTGCTGGAAATTCTAGGGATTCAGGTTTACTCCCTCCTCTTAAATTTTTTGGGATACTTGCTCATATATAGTTGTTTAAGGGATTTAATTCCATGTTGACTTGAAAATTTTCTTTGGATCTTCATTTGAACTTGATTTCTAATCTTCATTTGATCTTTATGTGGACTTTGATTTTTGATCTTCATTTGATCTTCACTTGACCTCTGATTTTTTATCTTCATTTGATCTTCACTTGACCTTTGATTTTTTATCTTCATTTGATATTCACTTGACCTTTGATTTTTTATTTTCATTTGATCTTCACTTTTTGGAATTTACATTTGATAATTTTCTTCAAAAACTTACCTTTGGGAGATTTTGCTTTGGAGAACTATTTTTGGGATATCGATTGAGGATATTGATCTATGATATCAATATAGGATATCAATATGGGATGTCAATCTATGATATCAATCTAGGGTATCAATATTGAGGATTGATGTGGGATATCACTTTGGGATATTGCTCATTTTATCGTAAGCAAGGGATTCTGGGTAGGGAATGCACTTGTCCTTTTTCCAATTACCAACATTTCTCGTATCGTCTGCACAGGGCGATAAGAAAGAATAACTCTTTTCACTTCAAGATACCTAGTCCTGCTTTGTGGTTTTCATATTCCCCTAGTCCTTAGTAGGATTGTTTAATTTGTTGATTAGTGATAGAATTATGATATGCTAAGGGCTATACTAACTAGACCTTATCTACAAAAGCAAAGCAAGCTTTCTATCAACTCTTGATAAGACCTCTAGGTATGGTTGAGTGACCAAAAAACCCTAGTATATTCTTCATAGCAACATTATGGTTTGTGTTGAAAAACAAAATTACTCACATGAATGGTAGATTATGATAAATGTAGATGCACATGATTAAAATACAAACATGGCATCATTTGTAAGACTAACAATCACTATCCATTCTACTACGTAATGCAATGGATGATGTTTATATGCAATGCAATGATAACATGAATGCATGTGTAAATGAAAATGCATAATGCAAATGCAAATGTTTTTGGATTTTATGCTTTACCAATTTTTTTTGGATTTTATTGATTTTTGAATTTTTATGGATTTTGAGTCTTTATATTTGACCAAACGGTGATTACATGCCTTCAGAGCCTTTAAATTGACCAAGCAATTCTCAGGAACCCTTTGAGATTTTTAGGATTGACCAAAGGGATTATGAGCACCTTTGGAGCTTTTTGATTGACCAAACTACTTATAAAAGAGCTTGGAGCCTTTTGGGATTGATCGAGCAATTTTAAGCAAAATCTCAAAGCCTTTGGGGTTGACCAAGCAGTTGTAAGCAAACTCTTGGAGCCTTTTACTAACATGACCAAGTGGTTTTAGAAACCCTTAGTGCCCTTTGGGTAGGGTATGCTACCTTATGTACCCCCAACGTGCATGCTATCCACTAAAATATAATCAACTTGTTTAGGAAGAGTGACAAAAATCAACTCTCCCACATGAGGAACGAACCTCAATGGAGTGCCTATGTCTTGGTAGGGTTGAATGAGTGAACCATCCTCGTGGACCGCATCTCATTCCACTAGGTCTTGGATGACCCTCTTAAATGATTGACAATCCTGAATGTCATGTCCATGTGCTCGATGATACACACAAAAGGAGTTGTTGATGGGTGACCTAGTCTTGGATTCCCTATGCTTGACTTTAGGTAATATGAATGCCTTTGCCTCGTGTAACTTTTGAAATAAAGTTAGCATAGTCATCTGAAATAAAAAAATTTGCTGCATTGGCTTATCGGGCTTACGAGGTGACTAACGACCTTGGGGTCGCTCCTGAGGAGGTGTGACCTCCACTTCAACATGTTGGGGCACTATAAGAGAACCATATTCATGATAAACCCCCTTATCTATAAAGTGTTGCACCACACTCTTGAATTCATGATAATCTTGAATGCCATGACCCTCTATTCGGTGATAGAGACAATAGTGATGCTCCCTGTAACCCATAGTTTTAGCTCTATTTGGGTCTATAGGGATGCTTTTAGGCAAGGTAATGGCCTTAGCCTCTTGCAGCTTCTGAAAGATGTTAGACATAGACTCTTTTATAGGAGTCCAAATGTGTTGCGACTATTTTGGGTGCTCGACCCGCACTGGTTGGACCCAATGGTTGGGTTGGTCGCATGGGCTCTTGTTTTTGCTGAGGTTTTTCTTGCATTTACACAAGAAGTGGTTTGGCCTCAAGAAAATGATGCTTTTGTGATACCAGTTTTTCAAGCTGATTCATGATAAAATACAATGCCTTATCCTACTCATCCATTCGATGTTACATTTATTCTAGACGCCTTAGAATGGATTGCAATAATAACAAAGAATTCATGTGTATTCCAATGAATGACTCAAAATACCTTTTTCTATTGAAGGAAATAGAAAAGTGGATGCTAAAGATCCATTAGGTAATTACAAATCACCTATTTCCTTTGCTTGGTTTCATGCAGATGCTTCTCGATGATACACTTCATTAGTGCTATCCACACGCTCATGCGCATGTCTCAGTTCATGTTGCTGCTCGAATTGAAATAATTGAACTGCATCAAATTTAGTACCCCCAACTTGATATGGGGTACACATTTTCTCTTGTCCTTGAGAAGGTGGCACCAAAAATGAGCCAAGAGTGACTAATTTTAAAGGTTTGAACCCCTTTGATATGGAAGCAATGTTTGATTGCCCCATATCTTGCTCTATTTGCTCTAGAGTCACTTGATCCTCTGACCCAATATCAACCATTCCCACAAACTCATGGGAAAATGACTCCATAATTGTATGAGTTGTAGGTGACTCGTCAACCTGTTGGGGTTGTAGCGTCTCAATTGTAACAACTAACTCTTCCTCATGCTCATTTGATGCATCAAGGATAGGCTCAAAATGTAGAGACTCATCAAGAAGCTAACCTAAATCCTCAATGATTTCCATGATGGGTGACATCGTGGCATCTGCCTCCATATGCTTTGTATATTCACCATCATCCTCATGAGGTCTATCTTGTAACATGATGGATGATGAAGGTGTGATACACTCAGGTGCATCCATGATCATGCTAGGTATTCCCCTCTTGATAGGAGTATGAGGGTCCTCTAATGACACATCCAAGGTAGTTGTGAGCATCTCTATGATCGAGTTCTTCAGTATTTCCCTGTTAGGAAAGATCAAAGATGAAGGAGTCATAGGTGACTCCACAAGTGACAACAATGGTGATAGTAAATCCACCACAATCTATAAGGTTGCACTTGAACTTTGGATAGACTCGTCATGTTTAGTGTCTGGATGCATGAGCGCTCCACTAGGTTCCTATGGATGACCCTCCAGTTTGTAATACTTGAAAGGATCTAGGTCCTCCTGAACCACATGAACTTCATTTGCATGGGTGTACTTAATGCACTGATGCACTATGGAAGGTATGCACTCCATGGCTCTTATCCATGACCTTCCAAGTAGTAGTTTATACTATCTTGAACCCTCCACAACATAGCACAATGTAGGAATAATCTTTTGTTCCACATCGATGGAGAGGATTATTTTGCCTACTATAGGATATTCCACATAATTAAAAGCTTGTAGCATGAAATTTGATGCCTTGATGTGGGAAGGTGGAATTTTGAGATGTTTGAACGTAGAGGTCATGATAATATTTATGGATGATCCTATATCAACCAACACTCACTTATACGCAATATGATTTATCCTCGCTATGATGTGCAATGGAGGATTAGATTCCTTGACAGGGACAGGTTTGACTTCCTATTTATGGAAAGTAATCATAGGTTCCTTATATGGTGGAATAGACTGTATATACCCCAAGGATTATGATGACTTTTGAGCATTGACATTGCTCACCTATCTAACATGACTACTCTCAACCTCACGCTTGAGCATGGGATCCTCAAGCATATCCTTTTTTTCCTTACCAATATCTAGTGGTATGTATGTATGTCTAAGAGCACAACTATCCACTTGCTTAAGAGGCAACTCTTGATGATGCATCGGATGCATTGTATTATCTTGTTGCCTAAGCACTCTAGGTATGAGCTTCTTTTTAGGAGTTACCTCACATGATTGTTCTTCATGTAATTTCTATTGGTAAATCCTCTCTTTATGCCATTGGAGCTCATCCAACCTCTTTTGATGCGATCTCTTCCTCTCTGCGCACTCACGCTCAATGCATGCCTTATCCAATTGGTCTTGGAGTAGTCACCTCTTATGGGATGCATGAGACTCAGGTTCCCTATACGACTGATCCATGGAGTAAGATCCACAACTCTCTATATTTCTAGGGTGAGATCTAAAAATATTAGTTCTTTCCACATGTGTGGAAACCCCATCATCTCTATGTGTGGACCCCCTATGTGATGAAGGAGTCTCGTGATGACTATCAGAGTGTAGCATTGGGAGGATAATATCCTTTGATGAATGATGTATATGATGCCTAGAAAGGATGTGTGTGAGGTTTGAAAGATCTTTAGGTGAATATCGAAGGCCTTCAGGGCCTCTCCATGAACCTTTTGAATCACTAGCTCATGATTGAGATCTATCATGCCTAGTCATCATGATGAACCGACTAAACAAAACTTGAGAGGAAGCCTCTCTCACTAAGAATTTTGACCTCAAATAAAGGTCTTATCTTAATGAATTAAGCAATAAAGAAGTGTACAAAGTAAACAATGTGATTATCTTCTTTACATTTTAAAATTGAGCCCTAAACTATTTGATGTTGTTTCAATGATTTGTTGTGTCAGTAAAGAAACTCTTTATCGTGTTTTGAAAGCTTTTTGGATTATAATCTTAGTTAAATTAGATTTCACCTATATACTCATAGCTCGACAACTTGGCTATGAACTCCAAGTCGCATAATCCAACCTATAATGTGTGGTAATTAAGCCCACACATGGTCAGGGAGCATAGGTCCTCCCAGATCCTCACCTATTTTCCTCCAGTCAGTGTTATACCCTCCGAAGAGAATACGTTAAAATTTTCTAGGGTACAAAAGCTTCTCGGATCCGATATTGGTATAGTATCCAAGCGTACGTAGGATTTGGGCCAACGGATAGAAACTACACCCACCGTCGTTGAACCCTACTAGTGGTTGGATGTGACTCTCAACTTACTAGAATTTAAGTTAAATGTGGTATGTGTGGTTTATTTTAATATTTGCATAAAAAGGAAAATGAATAATACAGCATGAATGATTATTTCCTATATGATATGCAAAAATAAATGTTTCATTTCAGATAATGCATGCTATATCCTATATGATTTCTTGACAATACAAAATTACGATGTTATAGCCTTTGATTGGGCCTAAAACGTGCAAACCAACACACAATTTAAACCTAGCATGTTGGATTCTAGGTTGGACTACACTCAGAGGTCTTTTGTTCCTAGCAGAACCTAGCAAAACTCAGAAAAGAGACCCCAAAACCTAATTCATTTCCCTTTTTTAGTGTCTTAATTGGATTTCTCCTTTTCTACTTTCTGAAAAACATAGATAGAATAAAAAAGTATAGATAGTGAAAAATAGGACCTACCTCAGGTCCTCATCTAATCAATCTTTGGATCCCTGCTGTCTATTATGTCTGTTGTGAACAACATGTCTGATATATGTTTCAGACTACATCCCACATTTTGAAGACGCAGGCCAACAATAAGACCATAGCTGAAACCTGTGGTTTGCACCTGATGTTATAAAAACATAGGGATCAAAAATTAGTTGCATAAATTGTAAAGTTCCACTGTGATCGCCTTATGTATGACCATAAAGGTGTGCACCTGATATTGCAATTGCGTAAAATGAAACAAAAAAGACATTCACATACAAATTGACAAAGACAAAAATAATTAAATGAAATGCATCTTTATTCTTCTTAGAATCAATTCATGTTTTACAAATGAATCCCTCTTAGGGATACCCTTTTTGATACACAATTATGGTGTTACAATCCTCTCAAGGATAAAATACACTTTTCAAGCCTTTAAGGTGACACAAACTACTCTAGGGTGGATTTGACCCTCTTCTTCATGTTGAGGAAGGAATTGGATGATTTAATCTCTTTAGAACCTGCTTTCCTGTGGTCAAGATTCAACACAAAAGCATCATACAAATAGTCAGCCTCTCATGATGAGGCCCTTTAAGGAAGATATGCATAAATATTCAATAAAATGAATAAAACATATTGAACTTATGCAAGATTCATAAATATTCTTATTAACATGAAAGCAAGAAGTACAATTATCTATCTACTGGATCAATTGCATGAAATTAAGCACGTTAGCATGAAAAGAAGCCATTAATGTCTTACTTACTATAATGAAAATAAGATTGATTAAACTCTGAGTATACTAGTCAGATTGTTTCTAAACATGAATTAACCCACTGAAATGACTAATCTAACCTAATTGAGCATAATTGAAAGAAAATAGTAAGGAGATCTATCGCTTATTGCAAACCGTAGCTCAGATGAGCTGTCTGTACTATAAACCATGGCTGTCAGTCACGACGAGCAACAAAGTAGTTTTTCCCTCCAAATTCTAGGGTTGTGGTCCTGATCCTCCTTTTCAAATTGATGATCAAGGGTCACCTTAGTGTCCTTTGATAGGTTTTGTGGTTGAATTGCTCAGTTGGGCATCTGTTTTCCTAAATTTGCATTTCTTTGCATTCTAGATCCTTAGGGCATCCATGGCATGAATTGTAATGATGCTTGATGAATTAGCAAATGAATATCAACTAGTCTCTTAGTATACTCAAGTGAGTCTACAATATTACAGGGCTTCGCTGCTCTAATCTCTAATGCACACTTGATTATTTTTGCCCTAATTTGAAGGGGTACTTATAGGATTACCTCAGGGCTAGGGGTGGCTTCATGGAGAAGCCAAGATCAAGAAGGGGTGGGATTGGAAGATTTCATCCTTTAACCATATTCTTCTAGAAAAAATGGTTGTTCAAACCAATTTGGCTCAGGTGAAGGCCAATTGAACTTTAGTTTAGACCGTAGGTCTCAGCTGCGGTTCAGACTATAGACCGTAGGTCTTAATCATGGTTCAGAATTTAGACCGTAGGTATCAGCTACAGTTCATACTGGTTAGGCCAAGGAGCCCAAATTGAGTGGCTAGAACCATTGCTCTATCTTGGAGTTTGTCCAAGATCTTCCATATGGTCTTGTAGCATGTCCCATATGAGTAGTCGCCCTCAACATGACGTGTTTTAGGTGTCTATAGTAGGGCACCTAAACAAAGACTTCCCTTAGAATAACTCCCAACCCTAGTGATGGCAACAAAAATATGATAGAGAGAAAAGTGAGAAACCTCATAGAAACTAGTGGAGGATGAAAGAAACCCTAATCGAGATAATATATCCTCATCAAATCAAGAAGGTCAAGAAGAAGGAGAAATTATGGAGGAAATCCCTCAAGTAATAAAAACCCTTGAATCTCATCCTATCATTTCCACTAAGGTAGTGATTCAAAATCAATTTGATTGTTTACAAAATACCTCAAAAGGATTAGAATTTGATGTACTAGTTTTTGAAGATGAGCATGAGAAGAACAATCCCGAAGAGGAGCAACAATTTAAAAATAAACCTCCCTACCAAGGAGGAACACAATGATAATATGGATGATTCACCTAAAATCCTATATTTAAGAAGGGAATAGGGGAGCCTAAATAGGGGAACCTAAGATGAGCACTTGGTGGCTATTGACTCTGTAACTTCTGCTAGATCATGAATTTTGTATGCAAGGATTTGTGTGAACACGAATATGGAATAAATGCTCATGGAGAGAATTGAATTGGTCTCATTTTTTGGAACCTGGAACTAGGTTATCAAATACAAAATTGTTCTTGTTAAATATAGTTCATGCCAGCAGGTAAGGAACCTTAATAGGGATTGTACTTAGAAGAAATCCCAACCCCAATGATGGTAACAAGAAACAATATAGAGGAAAAAAAGGAGAAGCCTTAGAAAAACTAGTGGAGGATACAAGAAATCCTAGCCCAGAGAAGATATCCTCATCAAATCAGGAAGGTTGAGAAGAAGGAGAAATTATGGAGGAAATCCCTCAGGTAATCAATGTGAATAAAAAATCAAACAACACCAATACAATAATATAAAATGATAATAAACACCATAACACATAAATATTGCACAAATGAAATAAGACTCTTTTTTTATTGTGGGTGGTCGAATGTTATAGTCGATATGCCCCAAATATGGGGATTTACAATTATTATTTTAGATACAATATTACAAATTACTAGGGTTCTCTAAAACCCTAGTTGAAAAGAATGGCTAGTGTCTTCACACTTGTATGATCCCAAAAAGGTTGTTTATGGGCTTGCATATGCTATATAGGGCCACCCTAGCTTCAATAGCTACCAAATATATGATTCTGATACCTGCACACAAGAGACAGTAAAAAATATTAGTAACACCTATGAGGTCTCCACTGCATGAGACCCTCAAAAATAAAATTATTAAACCCTAGCTACAGAATAAAATTTGTAAACACATCTAAGAATATAGAAATAAGTACAATGAACCTTTTACCTTGTTACTTAAATCTTCTATTTCTATTTTTTCTTATGTAAATGATGCTAGTGATAGTTGCGAAGATGCCTTAATTACACTCAAGGGTCATAGGGCTGCAAATATGGTGCATGAGACACCCACAGGCATTCAGGGATGACCAGAAATACCTAGAGGTTCTCTACAAGCTCTAATGCTCACTCAATGGGCTTTGGTGGGTGCTCAATAGGATCTGGTGGGTGCTCAACTAGCTCTGGTGGGTGCTTAGGTAGCTCAGGAGGGTGTTTGAGGATTAATGAGAGTAGCACAAAACCATATTTGGTTCACATAGGAAGGGTAGTGGTAGAAGTGAAGGGCTACGAACATAGATGATGGAGGCGAGGATGGAAGCAAATGAGGGGCTATGGCTTGGACTCTAGAAATATCTTAAGGAACTTATTGAACTTAGGCCCTTAGGGATTCAAACAACTCAGGGGTTAGAGAACTCAAAAGTGTTAGGGGTTGAGTCATCAAAATGACTCTTTATAATCTTTCCTTAGAAATGTCAGGGTTTCAATGACACAATTTGAGTAGTCGAGATTAAAACATGAGGAAGGGTGGAGATTAAATCTAGGCAAGTGGCATGGATTAATGTGGATGAATGGCTAAGATTAAAACATGATGGATGACTAGGATTAATTTATATAAATATATAAAATATAATATATAAAATTTTAATATTTAAATATATGTTAACAAATACATATATATGTGTATAAATAATGGATGGCGGGGATTGGGAAGCATGGATGGATGATAAGTACCTAGATTTTTGTGTCTAAAGATACCTCTTATTGTATTGCATTGCGTGAAACACAATGCAGTGCAAAAATATGAGACACCTAGTTTGTCCTTATGTAGAAGCATATTTCTTTCATTGGGATGAGAAGATGAACTTGAAGATAATTTTTATTTTATTTTGTAGCTTACCCCCTCAATTGGTGAATGAGTGAAGAATGAATCTCACAAGCCAATTGACAGATTGGTGCAAATGAATGTGCAAATTGTGGATGTATGATGTAAATGTAGATGATATGAATGATGTAAAATGATTCCATTTTTACCCCAACGGAGAAAGGGGATTGTTGATAAATGCAAGTGAATGATTATGTTTTTACCCCAATAGAGAAAGGGTTTTTGCCAAGTGTAAATGCCATGATCATCAAAATCAAATGTAGTTGCCCCAAGTTTGGGGTGATTCCATGTTGTTGAAGAAATTGCCTTTCGACATCATTGAAATACAAAATGATGAAAATGTAAAATATTAGGAACAAATCACCCTAAGATCAGATAATTTCTAGGAGGTCACTCCTAGTTGACTCTGCACAATTCCTGATTAAGGAAAATGATGTAATATAATTTATTCATGTTTCAATCCCATGGACAAGGCCATCAATGATAGTTGTTGAGAAAATTGATCTTGACTTAGTCTCACTCATAAAATGAGGGACCAAAAATGATTTTTTTGTTGGACAGTGAGATATATGATTATGAATATGACCAATTTTCCTTATGGTGATTTATTCATCTTACTGAATTGCATGGATGCAAATCACTGCAATCACCAAGGAGATATAATAGACCACTAGATATGAGGTTCACTTGAATTTGTATGTGAACTTGGAAAATGTGTAAATGTAATGATTGATGAATGAAAATGATGTGGAAATAAAGATATGATGGTGATAAATGCTATGATTATTTAATTAAATGATTTTGTGAAATTTTACCTTGATTTAGGGCATTTTGAAGCAATTTTGGATAATTTTACACCTTTTGGGCACAAATAAAATTTAGCCATCCAAATAAATTCATATTATCATGAAAATAAATGCAATAATAGAATGGATGATGAGAATGATGAAAATGGTCAGTTTGTGAAAATTTGTACCATTTTGAAGTGTTTTGTAATTTGTAATGTGATTTTGCACCTTTTGATTGCAAGCAAAAATTATATACCAAATCAATTTTGGTTTTCACAAAATATGATATGGTGATGAAAGTGATGTTGGATGCAATTTGGAAATATTTTGTGGAGGTAAGCTACCTTTTGGGACTAGTTTTGGTCTTTTATCAATTTTAACACCAAACTCCGATGGACACCTAGTGCATGTGTAAATGCCCACTAAAATTTGTTGTTTCCAAACATAGGGATGCTTTTCAATGCGCTTGGAAGCACCCATGGGCATTTCAATGCACCTAAAATAGCTATAAATAGCCTACATAAGGGAAATCAAGTTCATTCTTGTGTTTGTAAATTTCTAAATTTGCATCTAAGGGAGTTGAGTGGAGTGGAGTGGAGTGAGTGGGTGAAGTTTTGTGGAAGCTATGGCGATGGAGGGTATTAATGTGGTAGTGGAAGTAGATGTTCATTTTGCTAAGGTAAATGTATTTGAAGCTCTTTATTTTGTGCAAACAATTTTTTTGCTTTTTTTAAATTATACAATGCATGTGACATTAATATGTTGTAGTTGAATATTTTTGGAGCCTCAACATCAATTTTTATCTCTCATCTCTGGGGTGAGTAAGGTATTGTAGGAAAAATGGGAGTGGCTTGAGGATGTTGGGATGTTGAGGACAACAAAGATAGATGTGGTGATGGTATATGAGGTGTATCTCTCTGCCTTGGTAGAGATATGGTATCTATATAGGGGGACCTTTCTACTACCTACTCAAGAGATGAAAATAACACTTGAGGATGTATACCATATCCTCAAGTTACTAGTGGAGGGCTTATGTGTTGAGGTAGGACAAGATAAGACATATGATATGAGTCACGTGTTTGGATATGTGTGGTGAGATGTGGATATGACGAATGGAGGGATAACATACTTATCCATGTATGTGGATAAGAAGTTGGATGCCCTACCCACATTGGTGATGTTCATTTTGGCTAACACAGTGGTCCCAAATAGTATTGACTATCGATTTCTATAAAACCTTATTGAGTTGGTGTGCAATATGATTATTGCACCTCAGATATATGCATGGGCTCCTACTTTATTGAAATATTTGTACAAATAGTTGTATAAGATGAGGATGTAGAGGTGGAAGGGGTTGGGGTGTAGTGTGCTATTGTAGTATTAGGGTTGGGAGCATTTCAATGTGGCTCAACCAGTGGGCTTGCCTACTAATTCATGGGATAGGGAGTAGCCCTATGCTATGAGGTGGTCAGTGTCAGAGGAGATGTAGATGAGTCATTTTATACAAATGAGTCAGTGGTATAGAGATCTGTAGACTAGATTGACATTAGCTCAGGTGATATATAGGCCATGGTGAGGTACCATGTGGATAGGTGATGAGGAGTTGAACATAAGCTTATATTAAGAGGGGGGTGAAAAGTATAAGATAACTTTTTACTTTTCTTTCCAAATCAATATTATGTAATGTATAGATAGCAATATCAATAGTAGTAATAAAATCAATGCATAAATCACCACACAATAGAGACACCATAATTTACGTGGTTCACCCAATGTGGGCTACTCCACGAAGAAAATCTTTCACTAAAATTTTCTCAATAAATCTCTTGGGAATCCTTTCTCTATTAAAATTTTTATGGACCTCTGTCCAAAGGAGACACCAATCCCCTAAATCAAGTTCATGGATATCTATCCATAGGAGAACTCCTTCTCCTCTCCTCTGGCTAGTTATCCTCTAGAATACTACTGCCTCCATCACACTGGCTTGTGGATCTCTCTCCACTAAAGACTCTTATCCCCACTTAGAAGACCTATCGTCACTACCCTAGCTAATGGATATCTATCCACTGGAGACTACTGTTCTCTCTACACTATAACCTCCAAAGCTCTATCTCAATTCTACACTAAACACATTCCTTTGATCTAGTACAACTCTACTCAATCTCTATCTCTGGTCTGGCACAAACCTGTCCTCAAAGTTGCACCAAAATTTGCTCTCAAATCTACACTAAACATAGTCATTCAATCCAGCAAAAATATATCCTCGATCTCTGTCCTCATGCCTTAACTCAAGGTTTGACTCAACTCTTATGGATATACCCCAAACCTTAACTCAAGGTTTGAACAAATCAATCAACTCTGATCTCAAGTCTTCTCAAAGACTTATATCAAATTTGCCTTGTAATCTTCCACAAAATCTCACACTAATCTATCCACAAGTCCTCTTTAGAACTTGCTCAAATCTACTCTACAAGTCCTCTCTAGAACTTGCCCAAATATGCTCTACAAGTCCTCTCTAGAACTTGTCCAAATCTGCTCAATAAGTCCTCTCAAGAATTTATCCAAATCTATATTGTAAGTTTTCACAAAAGCTCACACAAAATCAGTCCACAAGTCTCCTCAAAGACTTACCTCAAATATGCTCAACAAGTCCACACAGAACTTGTCCAATATCATAGAAACATAAAGAGAATTGTTAGAGACTCAATATATTCTATACTAATCACAATGCTCAATTACTTTCAATAACTCTCTTATAAACATAAGGAGAATTGTTAGAGATTCAATATGCTTCAAATTCAACTCAATGCTCAATCACTGTATCAACTCAATTTAGAATATAGAATAGTTTTTTTTATGGAACTTGAACAATCACTTCACACATCCACTTGACTAGGCTCAACCAACTCTACTAAACCAATCACACAATGAAATAATCCTCTCTCTCAAACCCGAGTCCAAGCATACCAGCTCAAAATGTTTCCAACAATGCTCAACAACAAGTCTTACATAAAAATGATACTCATGATCTTTGCAAACCCTAGTTCAAGTTCTTCACTCAATAACTCACTTCAACAATAATGCTTATAAAAAATCTCACATAACAATGATACTATTAGAGTAATATTCCATCATTTGGGATATTTACCCTTTTTCTACACTAGGTAGAATTTATTTACCGCATGGTAAAAAATAGTTTGTTACTTTTTACCACGAGTATCTACTTTTAATAGTTACATAGGTTAGTTACTTACCTTACCATCATTTATTATGGACGGCAGATATTTTGGGTGGTAAGTTAGATAGCAGGTTAGTTGTTGTAATCAATTTGATTACGTTACTTCTAATGTTTCCTATATATTTTTCATTTCAATAATATCGAAAATGCTTTCTTACCTATAATTGGTATTAGGTGGGTGCTCTCCATAATTAACTCCTAGATCTGTGAGACTCGGTTCCACCATAGGTGGACAAGGCCGAGCAAGGCAAATTAATTTTTGTTTTGAAATTAATTTGTTTATGAAATTTTCAATTCTAGGTTTTGATTTTTCAAATAATGGTTTGAATTTACATAGGCAAGAAAAAAGCCCCACCTAGGTAGGCAGGGACAAGCCCCCCCGGTAGATGATGGCTCAGTGAGAGTAGACTACTATAGAAACCTACATTGATAGTTGTAGGCAGGTGCAGAAACCTGCACTAACAGTAGTAGGTGGATGCAAAAAGGCATGTAGGTCTTCACGTTTGACAGCCCACAGGAGCTACTAGTCCCCCTACATGGGCACTGCTAGCAACCCCCACCATAAACCTCATGTCGGAGGGCCCTGACCCAATCTGGGTCTTCATGTTTGATGGTCCATGAGAGCTTCCAGACCCCTCACATGGGCACTGCCAACGACCCCCATCAGAAGCCTCATGTCAGAGGGCCTTGACTCGATCTGGCGGCCCTAACGAGACAAAAACTACCCTACACAAATTCTTGTGGTAATTGATGGGCACAAATCCTAATCTGAGCTTGCATATGAGGACCTGGCTCTGGGTGGACAAGTGGCACAAATCTCGAGGACCTAGCTCTAGGTGAACAAGTGGCATGAATCTCGAGGACCTGAAATTTACTAGGCATGAATCCAAATATTTATGGCATGAATCTCGAGGATCTAGCTCTGGGTGAACAAGTGGCAAGAATATCAAGGATCTGGTGTTGATTGGGAACGATTCCAGAAATCTAACATGAAAAGTGGCATGAATCTCGAGGATCTGGTGTTGACTGGGCACGATTCCAGAAATCTGACATGGCACTAACTTGGCATAATTTTTGAGGGAGTCAAACTTGCTGAACAGACTGCTGACTTTACCAAGCATGCATTATGAGGAAGACATGTAGAATCAAGACTAGGTGATGTGGCAAACTTTGGTTCAATCTCCAAAAATGATGTGGCTTCTTGCATGGCGTTAGGCTACTGGTTGCGGGAATCAACAAAAGGCTTATCAATTGGTTGTGATTGCCCAAAGGCAATCACCTTCTATGATGTGTGTTGTTGTTTTTAAACAACAAAATCATAGTCATGTGCTGCATGTGGGACTAATAAGTCCCAGAGCCTAAAAGGCTCATATTGTGCCTTCAAAATGAATGCACTCCCTTTCCTAACCCGTCAGGATCGCTAGCCGTCAGGATCGCTAGCCCAACTGGTGACGGGATGGGAGATAAGACTCCCAACCATAGGTTGGGAGATCAAGCCCCATCGAGGCCATGTGCCCCCTTTATTTTTCTAAAATGGGGGCAAATCAAAATTTTCCAAGGTAATATTTTTTTATATTTGCATTTTTTTTTTAAATTTAAGTTTATTTTAAATATTTTTTTTAATAATTAAAATATAAACATTATTTTTAAATCTTTTTTTAATTGATTTTTAAATAAATGTTTGTTTTTTATTATTAATTAAATTATTTTTTATTTAAATCTTTTTTTAATTGATTTTTAAATAAATGTTTGTTTTTTATTATTAATTAAATTATTTTTGATTAACTTGGTTTAAATTTTGCAAATTAAAGAGAACAAGGGTTATTTTTTTGCAATTTTCAAATTAAAAGGAGCTTTTGTTTTCTCCAAGTGGGGATATAAGACATAGAAGAGCACCTATTTTTCTTGCAAATTAGAAAGCCCTAAATTCTTCTCAACCTTGTTAATTTTACAAACATAAAAGGGGACAAAATCAAAGACATTTGATTCTTTATTGCAAAATTAGAAAACAAGGAGACTTAAAATTTTTACAAAATTCAAAGGCAAAGTGTGCATTTGTTTTCTCTAAGGGGGATATAAGACATAAAATTGCACATTCATTTTTGCAAAATTGAGAAGAATTTGAAGTCTTGGGTCCATTAAAACCAAGTCATGTGTCGAATGGTTCTGGAAGCCTTTCAAATGCGGGTCGTGTGTCGACTTGTCTTGAAAGGAGTGCTATTTTGTTACTTTTGCAAATCAAGGGGGGAAGACAAGACATTGTAATTATTTGAAAAATGTAACACAAAGTGAGGAGCACTTAAATAAAACTTGTTAAATATGTAAAAAAATGAAAGGCAATTTTTTTATGCCATATTCTTTGCAAATTTGGAAAACAAGAGGAGACAAAAAAAAATCAATTTTTTGCACAACACAAATCCAAATTTTGTTGCAAAAATTAAAAGGTGCATTTTTTATTTTACTCGACACATTCATTGGCAAATTAGGTACATTTTTTGTTGCATCTGACACCTATGTGATAAGAATTTTGTGGGCATTTCTTGTTTGATTATTGTATTACTTATTTGCAATTATAAGTCATAGAATCAAGAACACTTCATACCCCAAAATTTCATAAATTTGTGTCAACCATTCCACAGATTTAAAACCAATTACACTTGATATTCTCTCCTAAAACAAAAATCCCTAATTCACTCTTATTTGTTTGGCTTAATTTCCTCAAACTGATTATTCCTCTTCAAAAGGATTTTCAGGAAGGTGCCATTAAATATCTTTTTGAGTGAATTCACTTTCACTTCTTATTTATTTGGCTTAAATATCCTCAAACTAATTATTTCTCTTCAAGAGGATTTTCAAGCAGGTGCCATTAAATACCACTTAAGAGTGAAATAAATATCATCTTAGTGCAAATTCTAGAACCTTCATAATGGCAACTATCAACAAATATTTGAATGATACATAATTGCTTAAAGGTCCCAACTATTCAGCATGGAAAACTAAGATGAAAGTCATCATGACTGTAGAGGAAATGTGGGATTTAGTAGATGGCACTGAATCAAGACCTGCATCAGCAAGAGTAGATCAAAAATCATGGGACAAAAATAAAAATCGTCTTCTCATGTTGATACTCCTAGCAACTACTGATGAGATCTAGCCTCGCATAAGTGAAGCTAAAACTAGTAAAGATGCATGGGATGCACTTTGTACTATTTTTTAAGGAAAGAATCAATCAACTGTTCTAAACCTTCAAACACAACTTCATACACTCCATATGAAGTCAGGTGAATCAGTAGAACTATTCCTATGCAGAGTGTCAGAACTAAAGTCTAAGCTCAATGCTTTAGGAGCTAAAGTAGAAGATACACTTTTGACTTCAGTAATATTTAGGACTCTTCTCGAATCCTATAAAATGTTGATTACATCCCTTAATGTATCACAAATATCAGTCACCTTTGTGGAGTTAGTCAATTTGCTTCAAACAGAGGAAGAAAATCAACTCCAAAGCGATGAAGTGTCGAATAATGCAATTTACTCAAACAATCAGGGTGACAAGAAGAAAGAAAACTTTCAAAATGGAGGATCATCTTCAAAATGTAAGGAAAGAAAACTCAAAAGATGTTTTGCTTGCATTGTAAAAAGGATAACCATGACACCAATCGGTGTTGGTTTAAAAACAAGCAAAACAAAAATGGCAAAGGCACGTCACAAAAGCAAAACAAAGGTAATGTTGCTAGTGAAGTGTCTAGTTCTGATTTTGATTCTGGTTCATAAAAAGCATACAGAGTGCTCATGGCTAAGACAATATTGTAAAGGGGAATCAAATTTGTCACCTTAAGCAACACCATTTCCTCTCTCTCTTTTTTAGGCTTCATAAATAGCATAAGTTTTTGTTTGAAGTACTAGAAATAAAGGGGTGATTATACCTCTTTTAGGATTCATAAATAGAAAACTCTCATTGTTTGAAGTACTTGTAACAAAAGTAGGAAATTTTTTGGTGTAAAATTTGCCTAGGAGGCAATATTTGTAAAAACCTTCACAATACTTCTTAAGATGCACATATTTTGCAATTAAGGGGGATAAACATTTCTTTTCCTACTTCACATAAAATTTTGTAAAAATGGAAGAAGACTTGTAAGGGTGCATTTTCGGTAGTGATCGACACCTTAGTCATAATTATTTTAAAAATTTGAATAAAATATGTTTTGCAACAAGGGAGGAAACTTATAAGGGTGCATTTTCGGTAGCGACTGACACCTTAGCTACCTTAACAACACATTTTTGCAAAATCATATTGTAAATAGAATGAACCTCGTATGAAGTGATCTACTCTACTACACCTAGCGATTGCAACATCTGGTTACCCATGCAATTTGGTTGGATGACAATATTACAATAAGGACATTTTTTGATGTGACAACAAAGTGAGGAATGGCCCATTTTTTACTTAGGAGCAACCAAAAAACTGTGACAGAGCAATAACTAGCAAATCAACATCTTTTTCATTGTATTGGGGTAGTTATATACATTACCCAAATAATGTAATAAGGGGGGATGTTAGAGTAATATTCCATCATTTGGCATATTTACCCTTTTTCTACATTAGGTAGAATTTATTTACCACATGGTAAAAAGTATTTTGTTACTTTTTACCAGTAGTATCTACTTTTACTAGTTACCTAGGTTAGTTACTTACCTTACCATAATTTATTATGGATGGCAGAGATTTTGGGCGGTAAGTTAGATAGCAAGTTAGTTGTCATAATCAATTTGATTGCGTTACTTCTAATATTTCCTATATATGTTTTTCATTTCAATAATATCTAAAATGCTTGCTTACCTATCAGATACTCATGTTCTATTCAAACCCTAATTCAAGTTCTTTGCTCAACAACTCACTTCAACAACAATGCTTATCAAACAAGGTTTAACAATATTTCTTTATTCCATAAAATATTGAAGCATTAACTCAACACACTCAATAGGAAACCCTAATCAAGTCATTTTCACCCCAAACTTATTTTCCATAAAACCAATCAATAAAATCAACTATAGAAGAATGTGCTCATACATTTTTCTTGATGATGAAGGGATCTCATAAATCTACCACAAACACAAACACTTCTATGCCAATCTCAAAGAGGTTAGAAGATAAATCTTTCTCACAATGTAATGTAAAAACTCAATTACACCTTATCACTCCATATTTCAAAACAACCATCAACATACATAAATATTTATCCAATAACACCTTATAATCTCCCAATTAAAAATTAATTCAACATCCACCAAAATGAACTGAAAACCTCTTTAATCATATTTAATGGCAAAAATAACTTTGACAAAAATAAAATATGCTTTCCTTATAACTCCAATAACATAAATCACTTATCAATAAAACAACCTTTCATAAACCCTTATAACTCCAAATAACATAAATAAATTATCAATCAAACAACCTTTGATAAACCCTTATAACTCCAAATAATACTTATAGAAAACCTTAGGCAAATAAAATTTAATTAAAAAATACCTTTGCCACTAGTAGGATTCGAACCCACAATCTCTACCTCCGTGAGTGCTCTAGCCGCATGCTTGACCACCGCATGTGCTAGATGCACATTTGAAAGCTTAGGAGCACTTCATGCTCTTTATCCTAATTCTGGCGCTCAAAAAAAAGAACTTTCCAAAAATCTCTTCCCTTGGCGCTCAAGACAAACACACAAACTAACCACCATGTGAATTGATCGTTGTCACTTCCACTCCCAATGCTTTCACAAAACACGCGCTGCCAATGGACCACCCTAGCCAATGGGAGTGAAGCCTTCTCCTCCCCTTTTCATATTTTTCCCTGGTGCTAAAATACAACATGAGCTTGTCTTCTTCCTCAACGATTGCACAAATTATATTTCTCTTTGGTCGCATAAAATTTAATCGAAGAAGGTAAGTTCTAATGTTCTTTGGTGTGGTATTTATACACAATTTCCCCTTTTGCCATAGACTTAGGTGCTCCACAAATTTTGATGATGTCGGTACTTTTTAAAACCTTTTATAATTTATAAATTATTTAAATTCTAAAAGAATTTAAATTTTATAAATTATATTTATAAACCTTTGACTTTAATAAAAATTAAAGCCTTTCTTAGGATAAAATTTAAACCTTTAATTTGTACTCCATTGATTTGATGAATATTATTCTACCACCATGGTTTTAATAAAAACCTTAATTCTGCCATCACAATGTTTAAGGAAGCCTTTATATCCTTATAATGATTTTAATAAAAACCTTTTAATTTTCACCATGGTTTTAACACAAACAATATTTTGACAAATTTTCTTCAACTCTTTGCATTGTTCCTAGTGACAGTAATGGTGTAATCCATGGTATTAATGATAGCTTAATATTTTCACCTTGATATAAATGACGACTTCTCACCTTGACATCAATGATAACTAAATGAGCTCAAAATGTCCAACAATATCCCCTTTGTCATTGATGGTAACCCAAATTTGTTTTACTGAAAACTTGACATTTCCTTTGTTCTGCTCCCCCTAGGACATTGCTCCCCCTGAATCAATGCTCTCTCAAATACCAAATATCTCCCCTTTACTCAAATCTCTCCCCCTTTGACATCAATGGCAAAGGGCCACCTTTGGGTCTTGGGGCTAAGAATGAGCCTCTTATATTAGCTCCTCCCCCACATCCTCTTGAGATGGTTAATTTTGGGGTGGGAGTATTTCTACTCCTAGAAAGCACTGTTCTTTACCTTTATCCTCTTTTCTTATTATTTGATCCTTCTGATTCCTCTAACTATATCTTGCAATATTTTTATCCATGTCTACATTCCTATCCATGTTATTGTTCTTATTCCTGTTTCTGTTCCTGTTCATATCCATATTCCTATTATTGTTCATGTTCTTGTTCATATCCATGTTCCTATTCCTGTTCCTATTCCTGTTCTTGTTCCTGTTCTGCTTGATTCTGGAATGTCTGCTCTACACCACTTTGTTGTGTGACCATAATTATTGCACTTATAACACATAGTGTTATTATTTCTTGGAGGTGCAAATGTCGTAGAATTTCTCCTAGTGAATCCATACCCTCTTCTTTCATGAATCTTGCAATTCATTGCCTTGTGACCAAACTGATTACATGAGTAGCAATACCCATGGAAAATTTGTATGTTCCCATATTCTTGTCTTTCTTGTGTCCTGCACTGTAAAGCCATGTGCCCAAACTTGTGACATGAAAAACATATTTCATTGAATCCTCCTTGTCTTGACCTCATTGGTCTCCTAGTCTCTCTTGACCTATTTTAATTTTTGTTCCATCTGTATCTTCTTTCTGCATTTTTCCTATCCTTGTTGAAATCTCTATTGTCCAACTCATCCTCAGATGTCTTACTCTCTTTTACATTGTCTTCTTCTGAAGTATATTCATCTAAAGTTTCTTCTCCTCCAAAACTTGAGGTTGACTTTCCTTCCCATTTCTTATGAACCTTTTCAAATGCAAGACCTGTTTTGCTTGATGTAGGCTTTTGTATCTTGATTAACTTATCCAAGTTCTTTGAGCTATTTTTAAACCATTTTAGCTTGACTTTGGAGTCTTCTAAATATTCTCTCAGTAGTGCCACTTCTTGTGCTAACTTTTCACATTCTAACATCTTTGCTTCTAAATTATCTTTGAACCTTTTTGCCTTAGACTTTGAATTTTCTAAATCCTCTATAAGCAAACTTCTCTCTTCATCACATTCCTAGAATTGAATTTCAAGTTTAGAGTTTTGCTTTCTTGCCTTCTTTACCGTTTCAAGGGCATAAATAAGTTCTCCCTTGAAATCATATCCATCCTTTTCTGAATATTCCTCTATTTTTTTACCTTTGTCTACATCTTTATTTTCTATTGGCTTGTCTTCTATAGGATCACCTACTTCTTCTTCTAATGCTATTAGAAGGTTTTCATTTGGACCTTCAATTGCATCCTCATATTCATCATCACTAAAAATATAACCATCCCTTGTAAAATTATATTCAAGATGTCCAAAGTTACCACATCTAAAACACTTGAGAATTATTGGAGTCCTTTTCTTAACTTTTTATTTTTCTTCAATCATAAAAATGACTTCATCTCTATCATTATATGAAAAACTAGCATCACTATTCCTTGAGTATTTACTTGCCTTATCCACATAGTAGCTCCTCTTTTGCCTTTGGAAGAACTATTTTCCTTGTATGATTTGTCCATCCTTTCTTTTATTTTGGTGCTTATATATTTTTGATTCCCTATTTTTGTGATCCTATTTTTTTTCACCATTGTTATTCTTAGATTCCTAAAAATTTGTTGCAAAATGTCTATACTTTTCACAATTGAAACATTTAATAGATTTTAGATCTCTGGATCTTCTATAATCCTTATCTCTTCTACCATAATTAGCTTCTTCATCATTGGATGACTCATTGCTTGATTCTGACTTCTTACCTTTTATCCTCTTGATTGCTTTGAATGCTGCTTCTTTCTGAGGATTTGGTTCCTCCTTTGTTTGTATCTCATGTGTTGTAAGAATACCAAGCAACATATATCTTTTCAAAGTATCACCATCCATTGACACTTCTATAGCATAAACCTTTTCACTAAATATTTTTGGAAGAGTTCTTAAGAATTTATCACAAACATCTAATTCATCAATCTTCATTCTAAGCCCTTGCATAGCATTAACAACCTCATAAATTCTAAGTAGATAAGTAATAATATTTTCCTCATCCCTAATTCTTAACTCTTCAAATTTTCCTTTGAGATTTTGCATATTTTCTTTCGTGACACATTTATCTCCTTCATAAATATTTTGTAATTTATCCCACATTTATTTTACATTTTGACAATGCATAACCTTCATAGACTTTGTTCTATGCAAACCTCTCAAAAGTTCATTCATTGATTTTTAATTGTAATGTTGTGGGAGCTTACCTTCCCTATCTGTAGGAGGATTAATTAAGGGATCATATCCAAATTCAACTGCTTCCCAAATTTTATTGCCATGTGCCATTAGGTAGATCTTCATTCTCATACTCCAATATATATAGTCACTTCCATAAAATATTGGTCTTGAATTATCCGAGGACACATTCTTAGAATCCATTGTGTTCTTGTTAGCTTTTCCTTCAAGATGTTAAAATCTTCTAAAGGAACACGCTTTGATACCAATTGAAGAACACAATATTATATTGATATGGGGGTGAACAATATAATATCACTTTTTACTTTTCTTTCCAAATCAATATTATGCAATTTATAGATAAGAATATCAAAAAAAGTAATCAAAGCAATGCATAAATCACCACACACAATAGAGACACCACAATTTATGTGGTTCACCCAATGTGGGCTACTCCATGGAGAAAATATTTCACTAAAATTTTCTCAATCAATATCTTGGGAATCCTTTCCCTATTACAATGTTTATGAACCTCTGTCCAAAGGAGAAACCAATCCCCTAAATCAAGTTTGTGTATCTCTATCCACATAAGAACTCCTACTCTACTCTGGATGGTGATCCTATAGAAGAATACTACCTCCACCGCACTGGCTTGTGGATATCTCTCCACTAAAGACTCTTGTCTCCACTTAGAAGACCTATCCTCACTACCCTGGCTAATGGATTTTTATCCATTGGATACTATTGTCCTCTCTACTATGTCACCTCTAAATATTTGTCTCAAGTTTGCACTAAACATAGTCCTTCGATCTAGTACAACTCTACTCAATCTATGTCTCTGGTCTAGAACAAACCTGTCCTCAAATTTGCACCAAACTTTGCTCTCAAATCTGCACTAAACATAGTCCTTCGGTCTAGCACAAATTTTTCCTCGATCTCTATCCTCAAGCCTTAACTCAAGGCTTGACTCAACTCTACTGGATCTGCCCAAAACCTTAACTCAAGGTTTTAAAAAATCAATCAACTCTACTCTCAAGTCTTCTCAAATACTTTTCAAAAATCTACCTTGTAATCTTCCACAAAATCTCACACTAATCTATCCACAAGTCCTCTTTATAACTTGCTCAAATATGCTCTACAAGTCCTCTCTAGAACTTGCTCAAATATGCTCTACAAGTCCTCTCTAGAACTTATCCAAATCTACTCAATAAGTCCTCTCAAGAACTTATCCAAATTTGTATTGTAAGCTTTCACAAAATCTCACACAAAATTAGTCCACAAGTCTCCTCAAATACTTACCTCAAATCTACTCAACAAGTCCACACATAACTTGTTCAATATCATAGAAACATAAAGAGAATTGTTAGAGACTCAATATATTCTATACTAATCATAGTGCTCAATTAATTTTAATCACTCTCTTATAAACATAAGGAGAATTTTTAGAGATTCAATATACTTCAAATTCAACTCAATGCTCAATCACCCAATGTGGGCTACTCCATGGAGAAAATATTTCACTAAAATTTTCTCAATCAATCTCTTGGGAATCCTTTCCCTATTACAATGTTTATGGACCTCTGTCCAAAGGAGACACCAATCCCCTAAATAAAGTTTATGTATCTCTATCCATAGAAGAACTCCTTCTCCTCTACTCTGGATGGTTATCCTCTAGAAGAATACTGCCTCCACCACACTGGATTGTGGATATCTCTCCACTAAAGACAATTATCTCCACTTAGAAGACATGTCCTCACTACCCTGGATAATGGATCTTTATCCATTGGAGACTATTGTCCTCTCTACTGTGTCACCTCTAAAGCTCTGTCTCAAGTTTACACTAAATAGAGTCCTTTGGTCTAGTACAAATCTACTCAATCTATGTCCCTAGTCTGGCACAAACCTTTCCTCAAATCTACACCAAGCTTTGCTCTCAAACATACACTAAACATAGTCCTTCAGTCTAGCATAAATTTGTCCTCGATCTCTATCCTCAAGCCTTAACTCAAGGCTTGACTCAACTCTATTGGATCTGCCCCAAACCTTAACTCAAGGTTTGAACAAATCAATCAACTATACTCTCAAGTCTTCTCAAAGACTTTTCAAAAATCTGCCTTGTAAGCTTCCACAAAATCTCATACTAATATATCCACAAGTCCTCTTTAGAACTTGCTCAAATCTGCTCTACAAGTCCTCTCTAGAAATTGATCAAATATGCTCTACAAGTCCTCTCTAGAACTTATCCAAATCTACTCAATAAGTCCTCTCAAGAACTTATCCAAATATGTATTGTAATCTTCCACAAAATCTCACACAAAATCAATCCACAAGTCTCCTTAAAGACTTACCTCAAATCTGATCAACAAGTCCACACAACTTGTTCAATATCATAGAAACATAAAGAGAATTGTTAGAGACTCAATATGTTCTATACTAATCACAATGCTCAATTAATTTTAATCACACTCTTATAAACATAAGGAGAATTATTAGAGATTCAATATACTTCAAATTCAACTCACTCAATTTAGAATATAGAATAGTTTGTTTTATGGAACTTGAACAATCACTTCACACATCCACTTGACTAGGCTCAACCAACTCTACTCAACCAATCACTCAATGAAATAATCCTCTCTCTCAAACCCTATTCCAAGCATACCAACTCAAAATATTTCCAACAATGCTCAACAACAAGTATCACATAACAATGATACTCATGATCTTTGCAAACCCTAGTTCAAGTTCTTCACTCAATAACTCACTTCAACAACAATGCTTATAAAAAACTCTCACATAACAATGATACTCATGTTCTCTTCAAACCCTAATTCAAGTTCTTTGCTCAACAACTCATTTCAACAACAATGTTTATCAAACAAGGTTTAACAACAATTCTTTATTCTAGAAAACCTTGAAGCATTAACTCAAGACACTCAATAGGAAACCCTAATAAAGTCATTTTCACTCAAAAATTATTTTCCATAAAACCAATCAATATACTCAGCTATGGAATAATATACTCATACCTTTTTCTTGATGATGAAGGGATCTCATAAATCTACCACAACCACAAACACTTCTATGCCAAGCTCAAAGAGGTTAGAATATAAATCTTTCTCACAATGTAATGTAAAAACTTAATTACACCTTATCACTCCATCTTTCAAAACAACCATCAACATACATAAAATATTTATCCAATAAGACCTTATAATCTCCCAATTAAAAATCAATTCAACATCCACCAAAATTAACTCAAAACCTCTTTAATCAGATTTAATGGCAAAAATAACTTTGACAAAAATCAAATCTACTTTCCTTATAACTCCAATAACATAAATCACTTATCAATAAAAAAACCTTTCATAAACCCTTATAACTCTAAATAAAATAAATTAATTATCAATCAAACAACCTTTCATAAACCCTTATAACTCCAAATAGCACTTTATAGAAAACCTTAGGCAAATAAAATTTAATTAAAAAATACCTCTGCCAGTAGTGGGATTCGGACCCACAATATCTGCCTTCACGAGTGCTCCAGCCATGGGATTGACCACTGTGTTTGCTAGATGTATTTTTAAAATATTAGGAGCACTTCATTCTCTTTCTCCTAAGTCTGGTCCTCAAAATGAGTGCATGCCAAAAAGCTCTTCCCTTGGCACTCAAGACGAACATGTAAAATAACCACCATGAGAATCGATCGTGGTCACTTCCACTCCCAATGCTCTCACGACATACGCATTGTCAATGGACCATATTTTTCAATGGGAGTGAGGCCTTCTCCTCCCCTTTTCATATTTTCCCTGGTACTAAAAGACAACAAGAGTTTGTCTTCTTCCTCAATGATTACATGAATTATATTTCTCTTTGGTCGCATAAAATTTAATCGAAGAAGGTAAGTTCTAATGTTATTTGGCATGGTATTTATACATGATTTCCCCTTTTGCCATAGAAATTGGTGCTCCATGAAGTTTGATGATGTCAACGCTTTTTAAAACCTTTTATAATTTATAAATTATTTAAATTCTAAAATAATTTAAATTTTATAAATTATATTTATAAACCTTTGACTTTAATAAAAATTAAAGCCTTCCTTGGGATAAAATTTAAACCTTTAATTTGTACTCCATTGATTTGATGAAGATTATTCTACCACCATGGTTTTAATAAAAACCTTAATTCTGCCATCACAGTGTTTAAGGAATCCTTTATATCCTTATAATGATTTTAATAAAAACCTTTTAATTATCACCATGGTTTTAACACAAACAATATTTTTATAACTTTTCTTCACCTCTTTGCATTGTTCCTGGTGATAGGTAATGGTATACTCCATGGTATTAATGATAGCTTCATATCTTTACCTTGACATCAATGATGACTTCTCACCTTGAAATAAATGACAACTAAATGAGCTCAAAATGTCCAACAAGAGTAGCTACAGAGGGTTCAGTAGTCTAGGTGGATAGTTGGAAGGCACAAGAGTGAGGTGGAACTAATCTAGTTATCATGGGTGTTGAGGTATTTAGGACTAAGGTAGGGGGTTCCATAGGCATTGGTGCTCTATAGGCATCATCAGGATGACATGGCTCTACCTTGTGTTAAGGCATGGAGGGTGACCAATGAGGATGATGAGGAGGTGGACCTCCCTGATGTGGATAATGAAGGGACTACTGTAGAGTATGATATATGGTTCATTGCATAGCCACCATGGGTACCAAGTTTGATAGTGGATATGGAGAATGGGGATGGGGATGAAGTAGAGATCGAGGAAGCCAATGATGCTTCTAAGCATCAAAGACACCTTCGATCTAGTAGTCGAAGGATGTGGTTTAGGGGTAAAATCAAGAAAGCACATGGGATTGGAGGGGATGGAGATGGCATGGGGGAGGTTCCAAAGGGACATCCTAGGTGGAGTAAGAAGGATTGGGCAAGGCTAGATTAGCTGGTGGTAGAGTGATGTGTGATGATAGAGGCCCAGGATGTGATGGTAGTAGTTCAAGATACAGATATAGCTCAATTATGGATATAGATGGAGGTTTGATTGACTATATGTGAAGACGATGATAGGATTACGAGGCTCTAGGTAGAGCTGTTAGAGAAGAGTCATCAATAGATACATGATGTAGCACACCTTCACGCTCGAGATAGATATATCCAATTGTTGGAGGATCAGTTTATGAAGCACGACATTAGGCTTCCAGATCCACCCTCCTCATCCATATTTAGGTATGTTAAGAATAGTGAGTCTAGGCATAGATCTAGGTCTATGGATCCTTTGGGATCATAGGGTTCCTCTTATATGCATTATCTAAAGAACACAAGCTTATACTGAGAGGGGGGTGAACAGTATAAGACCACTTTTTACTTTTCTTTCCAAATCAATATTAAGCAATGTGTAGATAGCAATATCAATAGCAGTAATCAAAGCAATGCACAAATCACCACACACAATAGAGACACCACAATTTACGTGGTTCACCCAATGTGGGCTACTCCACGGAGAAAATATTTCACTAAAATTTTCTCAATCAATCTCTTGGGAATCCTTCCCAATTACAATGTTTATGGACCTCTATCCAAAGGAGACACCAATCCCCTAAATCAAGTTCATGGATCTCTATCCACTGGAGAACTCCTCCTCTGCTCTGGCTGGTGATCCTCTAGAAGACTACTGCCTCCACTACATTGGCTTGTGGATCTCTCTCCACTGAAGACTCTTGTCCCCACTCAGAAGACCTATCCTCACTACCCTGGCTGATGGATCTCTATCCACTGGAGACTACTATCCTCTCTACTCTATCACCTCCAAAGCTCTATCTCAAATCTACACTAAACATAGTCCATTCGGTCTAGCACAAATCTGCTCAACAAGTCCACTCAAAACTTGCTCAAATATGCTCAATAGGTCCACTCAAAACCTGCTCAAATATGCTCAACAAGTCCACTCATAACTTGCTCAAATATGCTTAACAAGTCCACATAGAACTTGCTCAAATCTGCTCAACAAGTCCACATAAAACTTGCTTAAATCTGCTCAACAAGTCCACACAAAACTTGCTCAATATGCTCAACAAGTCCACTCAGAACTTGCTCAAATCTGCTCAATAAGTCCACATAGAACTTGTTCAAATATGCTCAATAAGTCCACTAGAACTTGCTCAAATTCTCAATAAGTCCACAACTTTCAAATTTAATAAGTCCCTCTTATAAACTTATTCAAATCTGCTCAATAAGTCCACTCAGAACTTGTCCAATATGCTCAATAAGTCCACATAGAACTTATCCAAATCTGCTCAATAAGCTCACTCAGAACTTATCCAATCTCATAGAAACATAAAGTGAATTGTTAGAGACCCAATATGTTTCAACTCAATGCTCAAACACTTTCTCAACTCAAATCAGAATATAGAATAGTTTGTTTTATGGAACTTGAACAATCACTTCATACATCCACTTGACTAGGCTCAATCAACTCTACTCAACCAATTACTCAAGAAACAACCCTTTCTCACAAACCCTAGTCCAAGCATGTAAACACCAACTCAAAATATTTCCAACAATGCTCAACAAAAAATCTCACATAACAATGATACTCATGTTCTTTTCAAACCCTAGTTCAAGTTCTTTGCACAACAACTCACTTCAACAACAATGCATATAAATCAATCTTCACATAACAATGATACTCATGTTCTTTTCAAAACCCTAACTCAAGTTCTTCACACAACCAATGGCTTCAACAACAATGCTTATAAAACAAGGTTTTAATCACAACACTTAATTCCAGAAAACCTTGAAGCATTAACTCAAACACTTTCGAAAAGGAAACCCTAATCAAATCCTTTTCACTCCAAAATTTATTTTCTAGAAATCCAATCAATCAACTCAACCAAGGAAGAATTTGCCCATACCTTTTTTCTTGACAAGGAGTTGATCTCACAAATCTGTCACACTCACACTCACTTCTTTGCCAATCTCAATAAGGGTTAGAAGATAATAATTTCCTCAAAAACACAATACAAAATGATATCAATAATTACACCTTATCACTCCAACTTAAAATAATATTCAACACCTTCACAATAATCTTCTTTAACACAAAAACCCCTTATTAAAATTAAAACAATACTCAAAAGTCTTAATCCTCCAATATGCCAATATAGTAATTTAAGACTTTATTAAAAATTAAAACCAAAAACCTCCTTATTACTCCAAGTGATAATTTTCAACTACCACCACTATCCAATAAGCAACCTTTCAAAACAATTCCACTAACAACCCTTATACCTCCCAACTTAGGCAAATAATAAAAATTTAATGCAAAATATTTACCTCACCTTCGGAGGGATTCGAACCTTCAACAATGCCCACGATGAACGCCTTAGTCATGGCTTCAACCGCCACATGAGCTACGCGCTCGTTTGAGACTAACGAAGCACCACGTGCTTCAAGTCGTGCCTCCCTTCTTGCCCTTTGCAAAAATGTGCACCTTTGGCACCTTCAACCAACATGACTGCCAAGCACACTGCCACATTTCGAATGTTGGCTCTCTTGCCAAAAAATGCTTTCACACCTGCCCACTCGCCACTAGGCCAAGCTGCCCAGTTGGCCTTCGAACGATCTATGCTTTCTATTTTGAACTGTTCACCGCACACGAAATTCATAAAATTCTCACGAGCTCTTCTTTCACTTCACATCCAAATAATAATCAATCGAGCAAGGATAAAGTTTAATGCCCTTTGAGCATAGGTATATATATTAATTTCCTCCATGCTTGTAAAACATCAGTGCTTCGAATGCTTTCACCACCATGTAACGTCGATGAAGGTTAAGACCTTGATAAAGGCGCTTTGAATATTTTTAACTCCAAACCCATATTTGGGTATTGTAAAATATTATAATGAATATTATAAATATTTTACTTTGGGCTTTTAACCATATCACTTAATATTATAATAACAAATATTATAATATTATATCCTTTTGAGTTTATTACTTCATTCTCATTGCATACCATGGTGTAAATAATATTTATTTATAAAATTTAAATTCTCATTGAATTTAAATAATTTATAAAAAATATTATATCTCCTTTTTAACTTTGCACAAGCCTCCTTGGGATTTTATGAAAACCCTTTTAACTTATGCTTCCATATACTATTAAGATATTATGGAGCCCTTTTTCTTTTAACTTTTGCACTGATTCTCTTGACCTTTGGCCTTCTTCCTGGATATCAAATAACAACCTTGACAACTTTGTTTCTTGATGAAGTCCTTGATATTAATGATGACTTCATCTGGTGACATCAATGACAACTTTGACTTAGGGACTCAAAATGTCCAACAATCTCCCCCTTTGTCATTGATGGCAACCCAAAAATTTTTTACCAAAAACTTGACTTCTTCTTCTGTGTTGCTCCCCCTGGGACATTGCTCCCCTTGGCTCAATGCTCTCTTCAAGTATCAAATCTCTCCCCCTTACTCAAATCTCTCCCCCTTTGACATCAATGGCAAAGGGTCACCTTTGGGGCTCGGGGCTAAGAATGAGCCTCTTAGCTTAGCCCCTCCCCCACCTTCTTTTGAGGTGGTTAATTCTGGGGTGGGAGTATTTCTACTCCCAGAAGGCATTGTTCTTTACCTTTATCCTCTTTCCTTCTTATCTGATTCTTCTGATTCCTTTGATTGTTTTCCATGTCCATATTCCTGTCCATATCCTTGTTCCTGTTCCTATTCATATCCATGCTCCTGTTCCTATTCATATTCATGTTCCTATTCTTGTTCCTGTTCATGTTCATATCCATGTTCCTGTTCCTGTTCATATTCATGTTCTTTTTTTTTTTTTGTTCAAATTCTTTCTGTTCATGTTCATACCTATTTCTGGGATGTCTGCTCTACACCACTTTGTTGTGTGACCATCATTATTGCACTTATAACACTTAATGTTATTATTCCTTGGAGGTGCAAATGTCTTAGGATTTCTCCTAGTGAAGCCATATCTTCTTCTGTCATGAATCCTACAATTTATTGCCTTGTGACCAAACTGATTACATGAGTAGCAATACCCATGAAAAAGTTGTTTGTTCCCAATTTCCTGTCTTACATGTGTCCTGCATTGTGAAGCCATGTGCCCAAACCTGTGACATGAAAAGCATCTTCCATTGAAGCTTCCTTGTCTTGACCTCATTGGTCTCCTATTCTGATTGTTGTTCCATCTGTATCTTCTTTGTGCATTGTTCCTATTTTTGTTGAACTCTCTATTGTCCAACTCATCCTCTGATGTCTCACTTTCTTTCACACTATCTTCTTCTGAAGTATCTTCATCTGAAGTTTCTTCTCCTCCAAAACTTGAAGTTGACTCTCCTTCCCATTTCTTTTGAACCTGTTCAAATCCAAGACCTATTTTGCTTGATGTAGTCTTTTGTATCTTGATGAACTTATCCAAGTTCTTTGAGCTATTTTTAAACCCTTTCATCTTGATCTTGGAGTCCTCTAAATATTCTTTTAGTAGTGCCACTTCTTGTGCTAACTTCTCACATTCCAAGATCTTTGCTTCTAACTTATCTTTGAACCTTTTTGCCTTAGCCTTTGATTTTTCTAAATCCTCTATAAGCAATCTTCTCTCTTCATCACATTCCTGAAACTGAATTTCAAGTTTAGAGTGTTGCTTTCTTACCTTCTTTACTATGTCAAGGGCATAGATAAGTTCTCCCTTTAGATCATAACCATCCTTTTCTGAATATTCCTCTATTTGTTTACCTTTGTCCACATCTCTGTTTTCTTTTGGCTTGTCTTCTATAGGATCACTTACTTCTTCTTCTAAAGCCATTAGAAGATTTTCATCTGGTCCTTCAAGTGCATTCTCATATTCATCATCACTGAAACTATAACCATCCCTTGTACAATCATCTTCAAGATGTCCAAAGTTACCACATCTAAAACACTTGAGAATAATTGGAGTCTTAACTGGTTCTTTTTCTTCAATCATAAATAGGACTTCATCTCTATCATTGTCTAAAAAACTAGCATCACTATCACTTGAATACTTACTTGCCTTATCCACATAGTAGCTTCTCTTTTGCCTTTGAAAGAACTTCTTTCCTTGTCTTCTTTGTCCATCCTTGCTTTTCTTCTGATGCTTATCCCGCTTATATCTTTCTGATTCCTTGTTCCTGTGATCCTATTTTTCTTCACCATTGTTGTTCTTGGGTTCTTGACAATCTATTGCAAAATATCCATACTTTCCACAATTGAAACACTTAACAGATATTTTATCTCTAGATCTTCTATAGTCCTTATCTCTTCTACCATAGTTAGCTTCTTCATCACTAGATGACTCATTGCTTGATTCTGACTTCTTACCCTTTGTCTTATTGGTTGCTTTGAATGTTGCTTCCTTCTGGGACATAGGATATTTTGTTCTTATCTCAAATATTATGAGCATACCAAGCAACTTATCTCTTGTCAAAGTATCACCATCTATTGATACTTCTATAGCAAAAACCTGTTCACTGAATCTTTTTGGAAGAGATCTTAAGACTTTATCACAAACATCAGATTCATCAATCTTCATACCAAGTCCTCACATATCATTAACAACCTCATCAATTCGAATTAGGTAAGCACTAATATTTTCCTCTTCATTCATTCTTAATTCTTCAAGTTGTCTTTTGAGATTTTGACTCTTTGCTTTCTTGACACTTTTATCTCCTTCATATATATTTTGCAATTTATCCCACATCTCTTTTGTAGTTTGACAATGCATAACTTTCATAGACTCTATTCTACGCAAACCTCTCACAAGTGCATTCATTGCTTTTGAATTATAGTGTTGTAGAAGCTTACCTTCCTTATCTGTAGGAGGATTGATTAAGGGATCGTATCCAAATTCCATTGATTCCCAAATTTCATTGCCAAGTGCCATCAGGTAGATCTTCATCATCATACTCCAATACATATAGTCACTTCCATAAAATACTGGTGCTGAATTATTTGAGGACACTTCCTTAGGATCCATTGTGTTCTTGTTAGCCTTTCCTTCAAGTTGTTAAACTCTTCTGAAGGAACCCACTCTGATACCAATTGAAGAACACAAGCTTATACTGAGAGGGGGGTGAATAGTATAAGACCACTTTTTACTTTTCTTTCCAAATCAATATTAAGCAATGTGTAGATAGCAATATCAATAGTAGTAATCAAAGCAATGCACAAATCACCACACATAATAGAGACACCATAATTTATGTGGTTCACCCAATGTGGGCTACTCCATGGAGAAAATATTTCACTAAAATTTTCTCAATCAATCTCTTGGGAATCCTTCCCAATTACAATGTTTATGGACCTCTGTCCAAAGGAGACACCAATCCCCTAAATCAAGTTTATGGATCTCTATCCACTAGAGAACTCCTTCTCCTCTGCTCTGGCTGGTGATCCTCTAGAAGACTACTGCCTCCACTACACTGGCTTGTGGATCTCTCTCCACTGAAGACTCTTATCCCCACTTAGAAGACCTATCCTCACTACCCTAGCTGATGGATCTCTATCCACTGGAGACTACTATCCTCTCTACTCTGTCACCTCCAAAGATCTATCTCAAATCTACACTAAACATAGTCCATTCGATCTAGCACAAATCTTCTCAACAAGTCCACTCAAAACTTGCTCAAATATGCTCAATAGGTCCACTTAGAACCTGCTCAAATCTGCTCAACAAGTCCACTCAGAACTTGCTCAAATATGCTCAACAAGTCCACATAGAACTTGCTCAAATATGCTCAACAAGTCCACATAAAACTTGCTTAAATCTGCTCAACAAGTCCACATAGAACTTGCTCAAATATGCTCAATAAGTCCACTAGAACTTGCTCAAATCTGCTCAACAAGTCCATCAGAACTTGCTCAATTTTCTCAATAAGTCCACACAGAACTTGTCAAATCTGCTCAATAAGTCCACTCAGAACTTACTCAAATCTGCTCAATAAGTTCACTCAGAACTTGTCCAATCTGCTCAATAAGTCCACACAAAACTTATTCAAATCTGCTCAATAAGTCCACTCAGAACTTGTCCAATCTGCTCAATAAGTCCACATAGAACTTATCCAAATCTGCTCAATAAGCTCACACAAAACTTATCCAATCTCATAGAAACATAAAGTGAATTGTTAGAGACCCAATATGTTTCAACTCAATGCTCAAACACTTTCTCAACTCAAATCAGAATATAGAATAGTTTGTTTTATGGAACTTGAACAATCACTTCATACATCCACTTGACTAGGCTCAATCAACTCTACTCAACCAATTACTCAAGAAACAACCCTTGCTCACAAACCCTAGTCCAAGCATGTAAACACCAACTCAAAATATTTCCAACAATGCTCAACAATAAATCTCACATAACAATGATACTCATGTTCTTTTCAAACCCTAGTTCAAGTTCTTTGCACAACAACTCACTTCAACAAAAATGCATATAAATCAATCTTCACATAACAATGATACTCATGTTCTTTTCAAAACCCTAACTCAAGTTCTTCACACAACCAATGGCTTCAACAACAATGCTTATAAAACAAGGTTTTAATCACAACACTTAATTCTAGAAAACCTTGAAGCATTAACTCAAACACTTTCGAAAAGGAAACCCTAATCAAATCCTTTTCACTCCAAACTTTATTTTCTAGAAATCCAATCAATCAACTCAACCAAGGAAGAATTTGCCCATACCTTTTTGCTTGACAAGGAGTTGATCTCACAAATCTGTCACACTCACACTCACTTCTTTGCCAATCTCAATAAGGGTTAGAAGATAATAATTTCCTCAAAAACACAATACAAAATGATATCAATAATTACACCTTATCACTCCAACTTAAAATAATATTCAACACCTTCACAATAATCTTCTTTAACACAAAAACCCCTTATTAAAATTAAAACAATACTCAAAAGTCTTAATCCTCCAATATGCCAATATAGTAATTTAAGACTTTATTAAAAATTAAAACCAAAAACCTCCTTATTACTCCAAGTGATAATTTTCAACTACCACCACTATCCAATAAGCAACCTTTCTAAACAATTCCACTAACAACCCTTATACCTCCCAACTTAGGCAAATAATAAAAATTTAATGCAAAATATTTACCTCACCTTCGGAGGGATTCGAACCTTCAACAATACCCATGATGAATGCCTTAGTCATGGCTTCAACCGCCACATGAGCTACGTGCTCGTTTGAGACTAACGAAGCACCATGTGCTTCAAGTCGTGCCTCCCTTCTTGCCCTTTGCAAAAATGTGTGCCTTTGGCACCTTCAACCAACATGACTGCCAAGCACACTATCATATTTTGAACGTTGGCTCTCTTGCCAAAAACAGCTTTCACACCTGCCCACTCGCCACTAGGCCAAGCTGCCCAGTTGGCCTTCGAACGATCTATGCTTTCTATTTTGAACTGTTCACCGCACACGAAATTCATAAAATTCTCACGAGCTCTTCTTTCACTTCGCATCCAAATAATAATCAATCGAGCAAGGATAAAGTTTAATGCCCTTTGAGCATAGGTATATATATTAATTTCCTCCATGCTTGTAAAACGTCGATGCTTCGAATGCTTTCACCACCATGTAACGTCGGCGAAGGTTAAGACCTTGATAAAGGCGCTTTGAATATTTTTAACTCCAAACCCATCTTTGGGTATTGTAAAATATTATAATGAATATTATAAATATTTTACTTTGGGCTTTTAACCATATCACTTAATATTATAATAACAAATATTATAATATTATATCCTTTTGAGTTTATTACTTCATTCTCATTGCATACCATGGTGTAAATAATATTTATTTATAAAATTTAAATTCTCATTGAATTTAAATAATTTATAAAAAATATTATATCTCCTTTTTAACTTTGCACAAGCCTCCTTGAGATTTTATGAAAAACCTTTTTAACTTATGCTTCCATATACTATTAAGATATTATGGAGCCCTTTTTATTTTAACTTTTGCACTGATTCTCTTGACCTTTGGCCTTCTTCCTGGATATCAAATAACAACCTTGACAACTTTGTTTCTTGACGAAGTCCTTGATATTAATGATGACTTCATCTGGTGACATCAATGACAACTTTGACTTAGGGACTCAAAATGTCCAACATTATCTAGTGCTTAGATGCACTTTTTGTATATGAGTTGTGGTGCTCCATTGTATCTAGCCTTTGGGAATTCATTGTACATGTTATATATATATATATATATATATATATATATATATATATATATATATATATGGCTTTTACTTTTGTGTTATGCTTTTGTGTGAATGCTTTTGTGTGGATGCATGTGTATATGGATGATTAATGCAATGATAATATGTTATGAATGCAAATTTTCTAATGATCATTCATAGTTTAGATTTTTCTTGGCCATGTTTAGCATTGTTTCTTTTTTTAATCAGGGGCACCAAACTGATGGTATGTGAAAATCAAATGGCTCATGCAATGATATGGATTGTGACATGGAATAATACATGGATGTTGACATGGAAGAAGATATGTATGTTGATATGGAAAATTATTTTGCAGAGACTCGGACATACTAGTGGCATCAAACAAACTCACTAAATACTACCTAATTTTCTCTAAGACCAAATGTGTGTGCAATGAATTCATTTATTGAATTATGAGCATGGTAATAACTTGAAACAATCAAGAACCAATGTGTGTGCAAGTGATTACATTAACCCATATTGAGAAAATTGAGATGAAACCTATTATGGATGAGACTAAGAAGCTAGCTTGTCCTTATGTGCGATCAGAGATCTATTTACAAGAGACGTTTCACCATGCATGATCATACTCCACTGCTAGTCAAACATCTATAGCCCTAGTGGATATTGACTCCATAGTCCAATAATTTAATCTCTAATTTTTGTGTATGACTACCTAACCATCTAATTAGAAATGTATTACTATCCTTACAACTCGAGGATCAGTGGTGTGTGATGTGTAAAAGATGAGATTTTTCCCTACTCTTTATTTTATTTTGAATTTGTGATAGTGGTGAAAACCACTATTTTTTTGGACTATGTGCATGATGGAACAAGCAAGTAATACCCTATTCACTTTGAGGTACAACCCAAGTATGGTGTTATCCCTCTTTGACATGATGTTTTTTTAAGATATGTGATTGTGTTTGGTTCAAGAATATTTTAGAGTCAATTCCCAAAACTCAAGATTTTCTTAGTTACAATGTGTCTTGGTCCTAAATAAAACACGACATGTATTGGAGGTTGCTTAAAATACTAAGAGTGGCTGAGTGACAGAAAACACCTAGGAATTATGGCAATGTGGGTTGTAAATGACAATGTTGACTTTATGGAATGGTGCAATGGAATGGATGGTGACTTGAAAGTGCCCCTGATTAAGGCAACATGACTGTAGTGGAAAACTACCAATTTCACACCAAATAAATTTGGTGAGCAATGACATTGCTACTTCATGGTAAATTTTTATGGTAGGTTCTTTGCATTGGTATTCTCCATTGATTTATCTTAAAACAAGTTGAGAATCACCAAATATCTTGATATGCTTTATTCTCATAGCTATGGTTGCTTGAAGACCTAATATTAAGGCTTCATACTTTGCATTGTTGTTTATGCATTGGAATTCTAGTTTAAATGATAAGGGGATAGGCACCTCTTGGGGTCTATAAAACATGAATCTAGCATCTTTCCTTTTTTGCACTTAGAACCATCAAAGAATAGTGTGATATCGACATCTTCCTCTAGAATGGCATCTTCTTATTTTTTAGTGATAGTGAATACCGAATCATTTGGGAGCTCAATAATCAAGGGTTGATCACTCGAAAGTGGAGCTTTCGCAAGATGATCGACTATAACCTAACCTTTAATGGATTTTTAGCTAATGAACTCAAGATCAAGTTCAGTGAGAAGCATTATCTATTTAGCAGTGAGAGTGTTATTGTAAGTGCGAGATATCATATAACGTAGAGGATTTTCCTAAGCCATGATATATGTGGTGTGTCTAAGCATGTAATATATGAGTTTCTTAGTGGTAAAAACCACTGCTAAGCACAAATTTTCCATGTAAGTGTATCTGGTTTCATAGCTTACCAATGTTTGACTAATGTAATAGAAAGCTTGCTCTCGATTGTCTTCATTATTTTGTGCAATAATTGTCCCTAATGCAAAGTTTGTTGTTGAAATATAAATATGAAATGGGACCCTTAAAAAAGGAGTTAAGACTGGTGGAGAAGCCAAGTATTGCTTTATGTTATCAAAAGTTTTTTGGCATTCATATGTCCATGAAAATGTTACTCCCTTTAATAGCAGGTGATTGAATGACCTGCATTTATCAAAAAGTTGCACAATGAAATGATGGATTGATTGAATCTTTCCTTGTAAACTACATAATTCCTTCAATTTTGTTGGAGGAGGCATCTACATGATGGACTTGACTTTTTTTGGGTTCACCTCAATGCCTCTTTTGGAGATAATGAACTCTAGTAGTTTTCCAGAGGTAACACCAAAGACACATTTCTTGGGGTTCAACATTACATTGTGCTCTAAAAGTTGATCAAATTTATTTTCCAATATACCAATGTGCTCTTGCCGAGTTTTAGATTTTTCCAAGAGATCATCCACATAATATTTGATAATATTATACATGTAATTGTGGAAGATGTATGTCATGGCACTTTGATGAGTGGCACCTATATTTTTGAAGCCAAAGGGCATCACCTTGTAACAAAACGTTCCCCAAGGTGTAGTGAATGTTGTTTTGTGTTGGTCATCAAGATTTATTTAAATTTGGTTGTATCCTAAAAACATCCATTAGAGAAATCATTTAATGGCCAACACAAGTGTCAGTAAGAGTATCAATGTTTGGTAGAGTAAAATCATCCTTAGGATATGCTTTATTAAGGTCTCAAAAATTAGTGCAAATGTGTAATGCCCTATTAGGCTTGTGAATGAGTACCATGTTTGAAAGTCACTTAGGATAGTCAATGGATGCAATGAAACCCACATCTAACAGCTTTTGAAGATCTTATTTGACCAAGAGAGCAAAGGTAGGATGCATCTTTCTAAGTTTTTGTTTAATCAGCTTAGCATTAGAATGCAAGGTGAGATTGTGGAAAATTAAGTTAGGTTCAAGACCAGGCATATCTTTATAGGACCATGTAAAAATTTCCTTCTTCTTCTTTAGGACAGCAATTAATTTATCTTGTTCATTTGTAGATAAACTTTTACCATGTTTGACAATTTGTAGATTGTCTACATCTAAACTACGGTTCATATTGATAGTATCTTCAATATACATGTCAGAACCTTCCTCAATTTGATGGGGCATTGGGATCAGATGAATGTCATCTATGACATTATCAATCTCAATCTATTCTGACTCAATATCATCTATGTTTACCTGGAAAACCTTAGGATCTAAAGTTGAAGGTGAAGGTGAACATGGAGGTGACAAAGGAATGTAGTTGGTTGAAGCCCTTAACAATTCCTCAGAAAGGACAAACTCATAAAATGATGGAGGTAAGAAAATCTGGTCCATGTCAATAAGGCTCATGTCAATTGGATTTTCCAAATCATATGGATTACGAAACAAGGTGAATAGTTCAACAAGATTCATGTCAAATTAAAGGGGAAAATGATGGTTGGCAAGGTGGATGATGGATGGATCCTTTCAGCTATAACTGATGCTAGAGCTCTGAAAACATGAACAATAGTAGGCAACACAAATAAATGTAATTGGCAAAAAGCCATTGAATTTTTTTTTTTTTTTTTTTATTTGAATTTTTTCTTAATTTGAATTATGTACATATGTTACAAGAAAAATGGTTGGTATTGTGGATCAATGAAGTGGAGGTGGTGTTTCACTGGTTGGTTCGGTTTTCTCTTGTGGAAGAAGCAAGCGAATGATGGGTTGATGGATGGAAAACATTTTAAGGTAAAACTCATCCTATTCAATGTGTGGAATAATAAGATCTAATTCCTATTAAGATTCATCATAAGCTATCGAAATAAGGTTAAATTCTTCATAGATTTCTTCTTAATAATCATCAATGTGATGGATATCTTCTCCTGAATTCAAATGTAAACTTTGAAAGGCTTGTTCAAGAGAAGAAGTAGATGAAAGTGGATGATAACCTAAACCTGAATGGTCATGCACTTATTGATATGAATTATCGATAATCTCATGCATTCCCTATTAATGTCATCCTAGGCTATGTCTTTGCCAATTAACTATGTGAAAATATTAGGATGAAAAACCTGACATATTGTGTATACTGGTAGGTGTTGGTTGCTTGGGTTTATCTGAGGTAACTAGATTGGATGATGAATCAAGTCCCCCATACATAAAATTTATGCTATTAGGTTTTGAAACTATGTTATATACCGCTCCTATAGATAATGGTGGGTCACGTGGGTGACTGTAATCCTTAGCAGTTGAATATTGAGTGGTGTGGCTATGATGTATTGGACCACATATTCACCATTACCAATATTAATGATGTGGATCTTGACTTGGGATGATGTGGATGGATTGGATGTGGATGTGGGAAGCTCATGGTTGGTTGAAGGCTTGAGGAATGGAAGATGTGTGGACTGGGATGGTGTCTCACAATCCGTCAATTCGACTTGTGAGACATTGGTTGATAGGGATGGAGATGGATTTGGCTATTGTGATTGTTGAATGGGTGATGATGTGGAAGGAATTATGATGGATGATGTTGATTTTTATGATGTGGCTAATGAGGATTTATTTTGACCACATGTGCATGTAGTGAAAGGTGATGAATACAAGGAAATGAAAGTGGAAGCTTGATGTGAAGGTTGGTGAACAAATGATGGTGAATGTTGAAATGGAGATGATGTGTGGAGTCTATGAATATGATAATTTATGGGAATGGCATGGGTATGGGTTGATGGTGGTTTTGGGATGGAAACCATAGAATATTGTGGTACCCATTATGGATTTTGGGTGACAAAGGTGGGTTAAGTAGAAATAGGTTTAGTCTTAGGATTGACCACCTGAATTTGCTATTGAGCATTTTGTTGCTTTTTAAGAAATTTGTTAAGGTGTTCCCATGCTTCATGTATTTCTATATCTGAGGTAGATGGCATTGAGGTGAATGGAATGGATGATGTAAGTGGAGGATAAGTTACAATATGAACTACAACTATCTAGGTGACATTGTATGTGGTGGATGTTGACATCTATGAAGCAACATTGACATGTGCTTTATACAAAGGATTTCCATAAGGAACTTAGAGAGCTTAGGCACTTAGATATTCCAAGAACTTAGGGGAATTAATAGAATTTTAGGGGTTGAGTCATCAAAATGAATCCTCTTTATAATATTCCCTTAGACATGTTAGGGTTTTGATGACACAATTTGAGCGGTCGATATTAAAACATGAGGAAGGGTGGAGATTAAATCTAGGTAAGTGTCATGGATTAAGGTGGATGAATGGCTAATATTAAAATATGACGGGTGGCTAAGATTAACTCATATATATATATATATATATATATATATATATATATATATATATATATATATATATAAAATATGTATAAAATATAATATATAAAATATTAATATTTAAATATATTAACAAATACATATATACATATATAAATAATGGACGGTGGGGATTAGGAAACATGGATGGATGACAAGTGGCTAGATTTTGGTGTCTACAAGCAAAACCCTTGAATATCATCCTATCGTTTTCACTCAGATAGTGATTCTAAATCAATATTATTATTTACAAAATACCTCAGGAGGCTTAGACTTGAATGTATTAGCTTTTAAATATGAGAATGAGAAAAAAAATCCTAAAGAGGAGCAACAATTTAAAAACAAACCTCCTACCTAGGAGGAACACAATGAGACTCAAGATGATTCACCTAAAACCCTAGAATTAAGAAGGGAATATGGGAGCCCAAATAGAATCACTAGGAGTTCAAGGAAAATAAATGCAGATGTTGGGAAAATATGAAAAACATGGTAGACCATCCTAGCATTAAATTAGGGAAAGGGAGATAGCCAAAGAAGTGGTGAATGGAACTCAATTGACCCTAAAATTGGGTGGGAAAAAGCTCCCAAGCAAATCTAAAAAATGAGAACTATTTCATGGAATGTAAGGGGCCTCAATGCCCCCTCTAAACATTGGTTGGTGTCTTCTCTGAGAAAGGACCTCAAACCCCAAATTTTGTTATTGCAAGAAACCAAATTGGATGACCAAAAACTAGATAGAATTAGGAGATGTGTTTGGAAAGAGGTTGATTTTATTGCCAATGCAACTGTGGGTGCCTCGGGAGGGCTCCTATGTATGTGGGATGACAACTCGATGGAAGGAAGAGTCTTATCTTCCTTGGATAGACTAACTAGTATTTTCTTCCATTGTAAGGATACCAAAATCAGTTGGGTTTTGACTAATGTTTATGCCCCAAATTCCTGTTATGGATGGAGGCAACTTTGGAAGGAACTAACCTCAATGAGAAAAGCATTCCACAATCTGACCTAGATCCTTGCAGGAGATTTCAACACTCCTCTATATCCTTCTGACAAAAAATGTGGAAATACCAACTTCTCTAAAGGTATGAATGACTTTGAATAATTTGTTACTGAGAATGGGTTGATGGATGTCAACCTCAAGGGTGTAAAATACACTTGGAGCAACAAAAGACTCAAAAGCCAATTGATCTAGATAAGACTTGATAGGTTCTTAATCTCACAAGATGGGCTGATCAACTTTGGAGATGCCACCCTAACCGCTCTCCCCAAAGCTGGATCAAATCACAACCCTCTAGTGTTTGACTCCAAAATGGATAGAAGGAGATTTTATAGTCCCTTTAGATTTGAAGCAATGTGGCTCAAAAATGAAGGCCTAGAATAGTGCATTAAGGAATGGTGGGAGATAAAATTTATTGGTCCCTTGATGGCCCAAATAGCTAAGAAGCTTAGATTCATTAAACACAAACTTAAGGATTAGAATAAGAATATTTTTGGGCACCTATTCCAAAGAAAATATGATCTAAGATAGCAACTTATGGACATTGAGACTAGGGCGAATGAGGGCAACTTCTCTCAGGAAATTTGAGATAAGGAAAGACAACTCCTTTGTGATTATCATAATACTTTGGCTTGTGAGGAAACCTTCTAGAGGCAAAAATCCAAGGCTTTGTGGCTCAAGGAAGGAGACCAAAACACCAAATATTTCCATGTTACTACTTTAAGACACTGCAACCTTAATAAGATTAAAGAAATCCTAAAATATGATGGTTCCTGTACTAATAATATAGTCAAGATAAGAGAGGAAGTGATCAAGTTTTTTAGGAACCTCATTGGAAAGTCAGAAAGGGTGGATGACAAGGTTGTAAATCTTCTCCTTCAAAACATCCTCCCTCTTGTCTCAGTAGATCATAATGCTTATCTAGTCAGCCCATTTAAAGAAGATGAGGTCAAGGGAGTTGTGTTTGCAATGGCAGGAGAGAAGGCTCCGGGACCTGATGGCTTCTTGACCATTTTCTTCCAAAGATTATGGTATATTATGGGTGCAGAGGTGTGTGCAACTATCTATGAAGTTCAAAGAACTCACCACATTCCCTAGGATGTCAACTCTACTTTCTTGGTGCTCATCCCCAAAGTGGTGGGTGCTAAGGACTTCAAATATTTTAGGCCAATAAGCCTATGCAACACCTTGTACAAAATTCTCACCAAGGTAATGGCCAATATGATCAAAGTTTTCCTCCCTTTCATCATTGATCCTAATCAAGGGGGCTTTGTCATGGGGAGACAAATATTGGATGGGATCATTATAGTTCATGAGGTAATCCATTCCATTGACAAGAGTGGTAAGGTTGGTCTTTTGTTGAAATTGGATATGAACAAAGCCTATGATAGGGTATCATGGGAATTCTTGCTCCAAGTCATGACCAAGTTTGGGTTCCATCAATACTAGATTAACTTAACCAAGGAATGCATCTCTTCTACCATATTTTTAGTATTGGTGAATGGATCAACAACAAGATATTTTAAAATCCATAGGGGGTTAAGGCAAGGGGATCCCCTTTCCCCTTACCTTTTCATCATTATGGCAAAAGCCCTAGGAAGGATGATCTCTATTACCACTTTAGGTGGCTCCATTGATGGTATTAGGCCTACTACTACTCTCCTCATCAATAATTTGTTGATGACACTATCTTAGCCACCTCCTCTTTGGTCCCCCAAGCCAAGGAGATCAAATCCCTACTTTGTTGTTATGAAAAGGCAGCAGGTCAAATAGTCAATTTTTCAAAGAGTAAAGTATTCTTCCTCAATACTCCCCCTAGAAGGCAAGGCAGAATAGCAAGAATCTTGGGTTGTGAAATAGGGGAGTTGCCTTCTAACTACCTGGGAATGCCCCTCTTCAAAGGGAGTATGAAGACCAAATTATGGGATCTTGTGATTGAAAGGATTAGGAGGAAATTAGCAATATGGAAAGGGGCCCTCCTGAGCCAAGCTGGGAAAGCCCAACTAGTCAATTTTGTGCTCCAAAGCATCCCGATCTATTTCATGTCCCTCTTCAAAATGCCCATCAAAATCTGTGATAAAATTGAGCAAATCCAAAAATCCTTTCTTTGGTCTAGAATGGAAGAAAAGTGAAGGTTAGCCCTGGTGGCTTGAGATCAAGTTTATTTGCAAAAAGAAATGGGAATCTCTGTTAGAATGGAAAACTAAAGGGATTATATTATTGATACAAATGAGATACATATATAGGTAGAAGGCCTATATGATGAACATGACACTTGTCAATGAAACTGACAAGTGTCAAACTAGCATAGTGCACTTTACTTTAACTCTAACATTCCCCCTTAAAGTGCACTATCCTAACTAAAGAAGAAACAAAACAAGTCAACATTAGGTAACATTCCCCCTTAATGTTGACTTCTCTAAAACAACCTATCATCCTCTCTTATTACTGATTTGGTCTAGGCTCGTGCTATTTGTGCTTGGCTCTCCAAATGTAAATAATGCTAGATTCATTGTGTATACATCTTGGTCTGTTGCCTCAGGGTCAGCCACTTCCATGGGTCTTTTGCCACTAGGTCAGCTGTCTAAGTGCCTCGGGGTCATCATGGGTGCCTCAGGGTCACCCACTTCTGGGTCTGTTGCCTCTACAGGCCATCCTCAGAGGATGTTGCTTCTCATAGGTCACTAACTAGATTCACCATGAGTATGAAATCCCTCCTCATGGTGAACTCAATCTAGAAGGTGTTAGTCTCTGCCAAAAATGCACCTAATTAAAGGAAAAATGAGCCATATAAGAGTGTCGGTATCTGTCAAAAATGCACTCAATACAATAAAATGAGCCATAGATCCAAATAGGAGGAGAAAAGAAGAAAAGAAGAGAATCTTCTGAAGTGTCTTCGTCTGTAGTCTTCAGAAGTAGATCCGAAAACAACCTCGGATAGAGTCTAGGGTGTCTTTTTCTGTAGTCCCTAGTATAATTGTCCTTATGGTGACCATGTCATCCTACCGAAATGCATGGGTAACCAGCCGTTGCATTCGCCAAGTGTATAGAAAAGATCACTAGTTACAAGGATCACATATGAAAGTACCTTGGGAGTGTCGGGTACAACCGAAAGTGCACTCCAAGGTAGAAAAATTTTGAGGCTAAGAAAACTGAACTAAAACAGCCTCAAAATTACAATTTGACACCATCATTGTGTCCATCGCAAAAAAACGTTTCCAACGACTATAAATACCCCTATATTCCATTATCAAAGGGGCCTCCATCATAATGAAAAACAACAGGCCTCTCCAAGACAGCAAAATAAACAACATCGCTCAATGGCGGCATCGCTCTCAGGCGGAATAAAAACAGTCTTAAATTTCCCTCGCATGGGAACTACATCGGCCATTTAGGCCTTCCACCTCCATGTGGATAAAACAGGGCAATAAATTTTTTCTGTCGGCCACTCTTCAGCATGATTTAAAAAAATTCCCCCCTTGGAAAACCACTAAGTGTGAAAACTTTTAGGACCTTTACAACATGTGTGAAAAAAGAGAATGCCCCACTGTCATATTTAAATAAATATGCCCCATTAAAAAAAATTACTTATACCATAAAGTGGTCCCCCATAACATTTTAAAGCTCAACGGTCGCCATGGCCCCATCAACAGAAGACCATCGCGGTAAATACAGAGTGCCCTGGATCATGAGCAGCAGCAGTAGAGGACGTGTGCGTGCCATGCCCATCGTCGTCACACACCTATAGGGCATCGTTGTTCCCCCCACTACCTAGGAGCTGCTACCAAAGAAGCGGCCACTGATGATGAGTTATACGACGGTGCTTTCTACAAACTTCTTGTGCTGGATTGCTTGAACTCGGCATCATCTTCCTCTTTTCTAAAACAAGCCCTCAATTTCTCATCAGATCGGCTGCACCATAGGTGGAAAATACATATTAGAACGAAGGTGTTGATCTATCTACATCAGGGGCGCAACTTTCCTCATCGTTTGCATCTTCTGCCAAATCAATAAACACAGCCAATCTCCAAAGTTGCTGCCACCAAATTATTTTGGACACGCGATGCTGCAAAATATTAAAGCCAAGCCAAAAAAATTTCTCCATTCTGTTTCAAAAAACTGTCGAGTAGCAACGGCTTGAACATCGCATCGGGGGCCAAAGTATCTTATTCTTTTCCCTCAGTGGAGGGAACGAAATCGACACATGGCCAAAATGCACCAAATATTTAGCAATTTCCTTGGGTACAAACTAAAGATTAATCTGCCCATTTAATCAATGCAATAGTGGAGTTCCTCATACGTAGACGCCCGATATAGATGTTAACTCATAATCCTTACTGTCATAAAACTTTAGGCATGGGTTTTCGTGTTTGGAAATGATGAAGAGGGAATTTCCCATAACGAAACTGAGGCCTGTCCACCCCTCACGCATGTCATCACTCGTATCCTCCCACCGATTGCTGCATGGGTCGTAGATCTGGCCATGTGGAAGCCTTAACCAAATCAAGCTACGAATGCACCCGTACATTCATTTACAGCAACACTGCAGCCCATACGAATTTTTGTCTCAAACTCTGCATCAAATGCCGCATCAGCCAGTTGAGGACGTGACGGAAGTCCCATTCATTTTTCAAGCTCGATCTAGACGAAAGTCCCACCCCTGTTGCGCTGAACTGGCTGGGATATATCAAGACACCACCGAAATTGATTCCATGGATTTCCAAACCCTAGAAGGTCGGATCTCTGACCCAGGTACACCACTGAAGATGAACAAAGATTCAGTAGAATGCTCCCAATAAGGACTAGATGATGCAGACGACGTCACAAACTCGGATTGTTGTGCAAAGTGTCGCGTGACGTCCGGATTGATCCTGGAGAACAGAAAACGAACAAACAAAAATTTTGGTGCAGTGGATCGCAACCATTGAAAAAACGGGCACAGAGTTAAACAAGAGGAAAAAAGGATTAATGGTCCTCCACACAACAAAAACAATGAGCATCACGATCACGATGCTGCATGTCAAGTGTGCAGAGAGGAAGGAAGCACTGACGTGGAGGAATTCTTTGCACTGCTAGAAAAAATTACGGCCACAGAGAGGGTTCCAGGGCTCCGGCATGGGACGAACAAAACTTTAACGACCGATAAACATATGAAGATGACGGAGATTATTAAGACTACATGGTGGCCGAAGTTCGAGTGGTAGGATTTCTGCTCCAATGTGAATGGAACCCGCGAGAACTCCACCTCAGGGTTTGACAACAGCAGCTTTCATATCAAGGGTAGCTTCGACCAAAACCCTGACATCTCTGAATCCAAATACGCCATATTGTAAAAGATCTCGATCCCATTAATGCGGCAGTAGTCGATCTTGTTCTTGATGCAACCTGCCAGATCTGCCTGCAACCTGTAAAAAACAATGATTCCTAAAAAAAAATTTGGGGGCAGCCATTAATTTCAAAGATCTGGTTTCTGATTCATCCATCAAGGATGAAGAGCATACTCCCTATCTTGAAAAAAAAATGGGGGAAATGAAAAATTGAAAAAGATGAGGGGGAGGGAGGATTTCCATGAGGGAAATCCCCCCTCAAGCTCACAGGGCAGAGAAATCCTGGAGCTCTGATACCAAATGTTAGGAGGGAAAACTAAAGGGATTATATTATTGATACAAATGAGATACATATATAGGCAGAAGGCCTATATGATGAACATGACACTTGTCAATGAAACTGACAAGTGTCAAACTGGCATAGTGCACTTTACTTTAACTCTAAAATTCTCCCTTAAAGTGCACTATCCTAACTAAAGAAGAAACAAAACAAGTCAACATTAGGTAACAATATCAGCTTTAGCAAGTTACACAAGATGGATCAGGCCCTAATGAAAAATATAGGGTGGAAATTGCTTACTAAAAATAAGGCCGAATGGACCCAAATTCTTAGAGCTAAATACCTTAGGGATGGGCAAAATATTATGGAAGAACAAAATCCTCCCAAAGGATCCTACCTCTAGAACCACCTACATAAAACCAAATCCCTTCTTTTAAAAGGTGTAAGATGGAAGGTGGGGGATGGGAGAAATATTTTTGGAAGGATTGTTGGCTTTAGCAAGCCCCTCTAATTGATATCCAAAATTTGGCTCCCTTGGAGCCTCTTCTTTCCTAGCACTTTGGTAACCTAGTCTCTAACTTTATCTTAGAGGATGAAGGTGGAAGGAGATGGAAACCAATCCATCTCAATGGCTTGAATCAATAAGGGAGGGAAGCTCTTTTAGAACTTAAAAAAATATTGAGATTCATGATTCTAAGTCCAGAGAGAAGTGAGGATTCCCTATTCTAGAAAATGCATAAGGGAGGGCAATATACAATGAAATTCACCTACTATTTATTGAAAGGTGAGGAATTGGGATGGATACTAGTGGAAATGATATGACTCAAACACTTAACTTCTAAGAGAAACTTTTTCTACTGGCTAGTGGTTCAGAATAAGATCCTCACCATTGAAAATATCCATAAACGAGGATTGGAAATCCCCAATAGGTGTTATCTCTATGAATAAAATTGGAAAAGTGTTAAACATTTATTCCTTGAATGCCCATATTCAATGGAAGTCTTTCACTTGATTTTAAACAAGTTCAATATATTGTGGGTCTTACCGAATAATCTGGTAGACTTGTGTCTTTAATGGGATCCCCTATTTTACAACAAAAGGCTAAAATCCCTTTGGAACTTCTATCTTCCCCACACCCTTTGGGACCTATGGAAAGAAAGGAACAATAGAGCTTTCAAAGACATAAGGAGAGATTGCAAATCCATAGAGACAAGAATATGTGCAGCTCTTGTTGAAAATGTACAAAGCATTGATTTTAAGGACAATTGGGAAAGCAATGAGGAAGCTTTGATTGTTGCTCAATGGGACCTTGTTCTTGCCCCTAACCACTCTACCCAATCAAACCCCTCAATTTGATCATAAATGAAATAAACAGTACCTCAAATAGAATTTTTCAAGTTGAATTTTTATGGAGTGTCAAAAGGAAATCCTAGTAAGGCAGGTGCAGATGGGGTCATCAAAAACCATGAAGGGATGATTATCATGGCCTATGCAGAAGGGTTAGGCACCCAATCTAGCCACTTCGCTAAAGCTAGAGCCTTGTTCCAAGGAGCTCTATTACTAAGAAAATTGAATATTAGAAAAGTGGTGATAGAGGGTGATTCACTTAATATAATCAATTGTGCAAAGGGCTCACAAGAGGCTAGCTGGAGTATAGAGGATATGATAGCATCAACTCGAAGGAGTATTCAAGACTTGGAAAGCTCTCAGGTAAATCACATCTTCAGGGAAGGCAACCAAGTTGTCGATATTATGGCCAACCTGGGTATTTCTCAGGAGGATCTCAAAGTCTAGGAAAGAGACTTTCCTTCAGAGCTCTTAGAGGTAGTGAATAAAGAAACCCCTCAACATAGAAATTGAGAATGAATTCTATGATAAATATGGACCAACCTCTTCCTATATGAGGTTCTATTATACAGTCATTTTAGGCCTGACGTTTTTGCTCCACTCGACTGTGTAAGCTTTTAATAAGTTATCCTATATAGTAACAAAGGCCTTCATCTTAATATGAAGACCTTATTGGAGACCCCGACATTGTTTCATCTAACTAGGATGGACTGTCCAACCTAGATGGGAACCACACAAACCCAATCAGCTTGACTTGTTGGGCCTCATCAAAATTATGAGAGATAACTGGAGTTTAATGCAAACTTACCTTCTTTTCATTGTTTTGCTTGTTAAATTCTTCAAGGCTAACCTATGTGTGTTAAGATATGATTGCAGCTCCTAACAGATTTTAAGGGAATATATGACTACTTGTGTGTGCCCAATTTCCAAGTACTTCAGGATCATGTTGGATCATGTTGTTTCTCTCCCAACTGGTAGATATGTTCCATCTAAGCACATGCAAGGTCATGTGTCAATCTCTAGGTAGGACAATTTTGAGTCTCACATGCAGTCTGTAACTTCGAATTCTTCTTTAATAAGAACCCCTACTAGGAGCAATGCATCATAATTCAAATTTCAAATGCTTCCTCTCAGTAATCCTGCTTAGCTTGTTAAAATAGTCATGGGGGATAACACTAATAGTGTCAATGATGTGGATGTTAGGAGGAATATTTTCACTCTCAGCTCCAAGAAGGCAATGAAGAGGGTAAAAAGATTTGCAAGAGGACCAAGTTATCCATTACCAAATTAACTCTTATTAATTTTTTTTGTTTATGTTATACTATGTTGATGTGTTGTTTTCTTTTTTATCTCTATAGTATTTAGTTTTATTCCTAAGAGATTACATGTTTATATCATGTAGTTTATTTTGTTCTTTTTGTAATTCTCTTCTAAGCTTGCCCTAATATATCTTTTGGTTGTAAAATAACTCGGGCCCTTCCAAAATAAAACCCCTTGCCAACCAATTTAAAATAATAATAATTATATGTTTTTTTAAGAGGAGAACATAAGTCCTCCGCCAATTAAAGTTAGCAAACCTGATTAGTGTAACTACCTATTGGGTGTGCCTATCTATTTTTTTAAGACTTATATTTTTAAATTAATTAAAAATTAAGCCTTTACATTAAAAAAAAGTTTGCAAAATTGACATCGAACCATATGGCTGGCTACGTGCCTCAAATAAGTCTTGCAAATTTGATGGTTGTCTTTCCCTGAAGCCTGCTAGCTAAATAACGAAGGATGTAATCCTCCATTTTCAAAAATTGGTACAAACATGAATGATATTCATCTACCAACTCGTCTGCGGGACCGAATTCTCCCTCACCATTTGGATGGTAAAATGCATCAATAGATACTCTCTCTTTGGTCTTTCTCGTGACCACACGCTATTCAATGCTTCTGTATATTCCATTGCTAATCACCTGCCATCAAACCCAACAACAAAAAAACATAGCACAACAAATTTTAGTAGTGCACTGCAATAATATGAATTTTAAATTTCAGTTCAACCAAACTTTCTATGTCACATAAATTGTTACTGCAACTCGACAACGAGCGACATGACTTCTTACAACCTCGTACTTATACAAGCTCTATGCAGTTTTATTTTTAAACCGATAAGAAGATAAAAAAAAAAATCTATTTATGACTCTTGCATTTTCAAATGTTTGATTTAATGGAAAATTAAATCATTCACATATTTACTATAATTTTTTCAAAATTTTAAAGATCTGAATTATTGTAAAAAATTCAAATTTATAGATAGTAAACTGAAGTTTTATGTTTCTTATAAAGTCGCACAGTGTTGTAAGTCTTAGGGTTTGTATGAATCCTGTATGGAGACTATAAATTAGCAGTAATTATACTTTATAACATATAATTAGACATAAATATAAGTATAATTAGAAATTTAAATAGATAATTTAAAAAATTATTAAAAAATTATTGATTGTCTAAGTAGTTTGTGCATTTATTATAAACCTAACATCTTATGAATATAACACAAGAAATTATTTTATTCATACATCACTTGGGTGATCACCTCAAGGACCTCCAAGATTACAACACATGCTACTATCATTTAAATATTTTCTTTCACTTTTCTTAGCTCATGTTATGTCTAACCAAGATGTCCTTAGTTTTTTAAACACTCAAGATAGGACATCACACCACCAACTCCTACAACTAGCACAACAAAGGTGACCACCACATTCACTTCCATATTGATCACCACTATTCTTTTTTGTTGTAGCTCTATCCCAAGGATCATTTTCAAAGTGTCTTCCGCAATCATTTTCCATCATGTTGCCTCCCTCAACCATTACCACATCACCCTAGTTATGTCACCTTCACCATTTACATTAATGTTGCCCATTTTAGCATTTGTCATGGTCCCTTCACCATTTACTATACTAAATTTAGTTTTTGGTAAAGTATCCACCAAATTACTTCCCTACCAACATATTACAACATCTTGGTACCTTGAATCCTACCTATTGATGAGGCTAGGAATTGCCTCATCTATAGACTATTTTTTGATAATTGATAAACTATTTGACCCACCTTATGTTATGTTTTTATGCTAATTATGGTGATAGAATGCATTATATATTAGTATTTACATGTTTTAAATGTTGAAGAGCATATATTCTATTTTGACTATTTTTTCTGCATTTCTGATTTGTTTCAGCTGAATTATCTAGCAAATTAGGATTTATTTGAAGTTGTAATAATAGGTGTTGATATGTATTCGATTCTGAAATCATTCCATTTGCTTTCATTACCTTTTTAACAAATTCAAATGCTAAAAAGGGTACCAAAACCTGTTCAAATTAAGTTGACTGTCTAGAAATAGAATATTGACCTTATAAATTTTAGCTAGCTGTGCATACACAACATGGCTTGGAATTGGTCATCTCCAACATGAGTCAATGGTGGAATAATTCTTCTAAGGATGGTAGAAGAATGTTAACACAATCAAAACCACTTTTCTATGTATTGGATGCACAGATTAGAACAAGAACTATTATACTGCCTGATATTCTGGAGCAGCTCTGAAATGAGCAAAGTAGGAACAGTTCTGGTCAAAATCAGCCACAGAATGGTCAAGACAATGACAAATGGTAAGATAAGGATGGTTTCAGCTATCTAAGGGGTTTTTTTACTCCTTCAACCACCTTTCTCCCAAATGTTTTAGCCTAGCAAAGCAAATGGATAAACTGTAGTAGAACTGATTCCTGTATATTAGGAAAACAGTTGATGGCATCCCTAAAAAATAGTAACAACTCATATCAGCATTGTAATAGAATAATATAAATAATCTAGCTCCCATTAGGTTGATCATATAGGATATAGGTTTAGAATAATTCCAAAATAGATAAGTTGTATTTATTGTAGTAGAACTGTATTTTGTAGGCATTTTCTTGCACTACTATAATGATACTACAAAATCAATAAAGGTGCAAATTTTCCATTCTGTTGGCATTCTGAGTAAATGTGTGTGAGATTTAAATAGTTTAGAATAGTTATTTCCACATTCTTCTTGTTCAGGGAGCAAGGGACACTTCCAGGCCCAGGAGAAGGAACAACTTTGACAAGTTTTCTGCTTATTCTTGCTACAACAAATTAGCAGGAACCTGACAGTTTCTATTTCACATTTTTAGCTATGCTATTTTAGATTGCATGTGATAATTTGCAATGATTATAGAAGTGTGTGCATGTTATCTGACCACTTAGCATAGATTCTTGCATCTTACAACATTTTATGATATTCCTTGTTTTCAATAGTTGTTTTTAGATTTTGGCATTTCTAGTTTGTATCAGTGAACTTCCTACTGTTTCAGTTTTGCAACATTTTAATTCCTATTATTTGAATTCTATTATTATAATTAGGTTTACTTTATGCAAAGTGTGCATTTCAATTCTACAAAACTTATTTTATGTTATTTCTAGTTTTGCAATACTTCATTTCTGTCATTCTGTAAATTTAGATAGTTTTATTTTCTTGCAAAGTTTCAATTCCTGCAATTTCATTTTTGTAAGGGTAAATAGGAGTCAATTTTCAATTTATAGGATTTAGAGATGACATCAAACCCCCAACCGCTAACTATTTCACCAATAAAGCCATCTCTTGAATGAATTAATCCTTAAACTGCTTACCTTTCCTATCATATACAACCATTGGACACCACCCTGGATTGACAAGTATAATGACTAAATGATGAATAATTAATGACACTCATAATTTTTGGCACCATTGCTAGGGAAACTCTTTGGTGTTGTTAGGATAAGTATAGCATTCTAGGAATTGTCCTATTACAGGTAATAGTTCTTAAAAACTGAATTCTAGTTCATTTAGTGGATGAGCATGAATGCATAGGCCAAGAGACGAAAGAGGGAGGTTTATTAGAACTGGATATTTTCCACCAAGGTGTTCTTCAAGATAGGGTGAAGATATACCTATGTATAAACTTCCTGAAAGACTTAAAAAAGAATAATCTTCATCAACTAAAATTTTAGGATCTTTGTAAGAACTTTTAGAGGCACTTGCTTCTAGACATACCCATAGGGTTGATCCATCTTAACTAGTTGAACAATTCAAAACTAAGGAAGCACCTATGGCATAACAAGGAGAACGTGATAGGGATATCATTGGTCATGATGTTAAAAATCCTCCTATTAGAACTTTTGAATACCCTATTTGTTTGAATCCTACTTAGAATGCTCCTATGAATATAATTTCACCCTCAGTATTGCCAACCTTTAGGGGTATTATTTCTAAATATCTTGAACAGTTTCTATGTGAATTCAAAGTCCTGTGTCAGACTTATGACTATGTCAATGACAACCAAAAACTGAAGTTATTTCCCTCTACACTCAAATATGTATCCTTACGATGGTTTATGAGCTTTGAACCGGATTTAATACGCACTTGGGATCAAATGGAAACTGCATTTTTGGATAAGTATCAGGAGTATTGTAGAGTGAGAAATAGGAAAGATGAGTTATTTCGGATTAGACAAGAAGAGGATGAAAACTTAGAATATTATCTTGATAGATTTACCTTTATTCAAAAGAGATGTGGTCTTGTGGAAAGTGACTTATTAAAAACTATATTTCTGAGAGGTTTGCAAGATGATTCCAGATAAGTATTGGATTTAATGGGAAAAGGAGATGTAAACTAGCTTGAGATTAATGATATTGTAGAGTTATGTAGAAATTATACCCTCACTAGGTAAAGAAGAAGGAAGCAAAATCCTGGTAATACTGATATAAAATATTTGATGGAAGAAATGACTAACATGAAAACTAATATTCTTGTACAATTAAATTTTGCATTAGGGGAAAGAAATTCAAAATCCAATTCTTCACCACCCCTGGCTATCTATTGTCCTAGATGCAGAAATAAGCATGCCCTACATGATTGTCCTTTGGATAGAACCTCTATCTCAAATATTTGTGGCATATATTCAAAAGGGCATAAAATTGATAGGTGTCATCTGTTGCCTCACCTGAAAACTATTTTGAAAACTCAAACTGAAGAACTTAATGTTATTTGGTAGAGGCCAGGTGGCAACTTTTCACAATACTAGAATGCCCCTCATTTTCCTATAGGTTGGGGACAAAATCCTTGGAATGCCTTGGGGATACTCAAAACCACCTTTACAACCATGGAATCAATATTGGACACCTTACCAAAATTGTTCACATCCTCCCTAGAATCCTGTTAATCCACCTTGGGCACATAATCAACAATATGGGTAAATATGGGAGCCACAATACCCATCATATCAAGGGCAAAAAAGGTATCAAGGGCAAACTCAAAAATTGTTGTCAGCTCCTAATAAAAACTTTAAAGGAAGAATACAACCCCAACAAACACATCCAGTTAAGCAACCCCCACTTCTAGCTCATCTTGTGGCTAACCCAAATAATACCAGACAAGCAACTCCTATTTATGGAGCTGAGTTTGAAGACATTGTTGCAGTTCATGTACTTGACTATAGTAATATCTAGGTATGTTCAGGTAAATGTTTACCTGACCCTGCCCCACCCACCATTGAAGAAATTGATGGAAATCAAGAGTCTCCACGTTTAGAACCAGTGCAAACAAAAGAAAAATAAGAGAAACAAAAAAAAATGCAAGGGCAAAAGGAACCTTCTTCAAAAGTAGTGCCATACCCTAAAATATTTGATCATACTATCACTACTCCTGAATCAGAATTGGTTATATAACTTAAAAAGATTTCTATATCCATCCCTTTGTTGCAAGCAATAAAGGATGTGCCCTTAATAAAGAAAACCATTCAGGAGTTGTGTATCAAGAAACCTGGGAGAAGGAAGAAAGTCTTTCCTAAAACTACGCAAGTAGAAGGGAAGTTGGTTGATCTGCTATCTAAAAAACTAGTGACTCCTAAATATAGTGATCTAGGAAGTCCAATAGTCACAATCACTATTAGGTTAATACAAATTTCAAATGTACTAATTGATCTTCGAGCTGCGATCAATGTAATGACTAAAGAAATAATGCAACAATTGTAGATCAATAATCTTAGTCCTACCACCACAGTTTTGGAAATGGCAGATAGGTCAGTTGCCAAGCCAAAAGGGATCCTAGAAGATATTGCCATTGAAGTTTCTTCTTTGGAATATCCTATAGATTTCTTGGTATTGCAGCCTAGAAATTTAGTTAATGGTTATCCCATCATTCTAGGACAACCTTGGCTTACTACTACAACTGCTTTTATAGATTGCAGGTCAGGAGAAATGACTATTTCAAATGGCATTGACCTTAAGAAGATTTCCTTGTATCCACCAGCCCAACCTTCAACCAAATTTTTTAGACAGATATGGTATCTTGAGGCTGATGAAGAACAAGAAACTATTACCACTTTGGCCACAATAATAGTGAAGAAACACATTGAGGAAGTCAATTCACCAAAAAGGGAAATTTTTGAAGATGAAACTATCCTAGTTAAAACATTACGGGAAGGACTTAAAGATGATCAAATTATTGTCCATCGCCTGCTATGGAAGGATGAAGAACAAACCTCAGAACATTTGTCATCTATTTCCATACAAGAAAGCTTTTTCACACTGCCACATGGATGGCATCATCATCTTATTAACTCTTTCACATGTCCTATGCATGGAATGATTCCATTTGGCATCACTTATGAAATAGAATCTAGAGTATTTCATACTCTGCAGCCACATCACTATCCATTAAATTCTTTAATGAGAAGATATAAAGTAGTCAATTCTTTTTATACAAGTATTAAACAAATTGAAATACAACCAAGAAAAGTTCTAAATATTAATAGTTGGTTGACTAATGAACAAGAAGCCAAACTATTTGTTGTTCTACATAAACATGTTCAGGATTTTTCCTGGAGTTACAAGGATATGAATGGCATTCATCCTGATGTATATACACATATGATATACACTGAAGATGTCAAACTAGTGAGACAACCTCAAAGACGCATGAATCCTACTCTAAAACATATTGTTAAAGAAGAAATTAAAAAACTTTTAGATGTAGGGTTCATTTACCCAATTTCAGACTAGTAAATGGGTTTCTCCATTAGTCATTGTTCCAAATTAAAATGGAAAAATGAGAGTGTGTGTGGATTACAGAGAGTTAAACAAAGTTACACATAAAGACCATTTTCCATTGCCATTTATAGACCAAGTGTTAGATACCCTTGCTGGTAATAAATTCTTTTATTTTCTTGATGGTTTTAGTGATTATAATCAAATACAGGTTGCAGTAGAAGACCAATAAAAGACTACTTTCACCTATCCTTGGGGAACATTTGCTTACAAATTTTTACCCTTCGGTTTGTGTAATGCTCCAGAAAAATTTCAAAGAGTTGTTTTGGCCATATTCTCTGATTTGAAAAATAAGAGTGTAGAAATTTACATGGATGATTTCACAGTGTTTGGAGATAGTTTTGAGTATACCTTAGAACAACTTGAAAAAGTTTTAATACATTGTGAAACATACCATTTGTCTCTTAATCCTGAGAAATGCTTCTTAATTATGGAGGAAGGGATTGTCCTTGGTCATCATATTTCCTCTTATGGGATCAAGGTTGATCCTAAAAAGGTGGAAGTAATTAAAAACCTTCCTCCCCCAAATTCTCAAACTGATGTAAGGAGTTTCTTGGGACACATTGGTTTCTACCATATATTTATTGCCAATTTCAGTACCATAGCCAATCCAATGTTTGCATTACTAAGGATTCTAAATTTACTTAGTCTACTTAGTGTCAAACATGTTTTGAAGTATTGAAAGAAAAGTTGACAACTCCCCCTGTATTGAGAGGACCTACTTGGGAACTGCCATTCCATATTCATACTGATGCTTCCAATACTTCTATTGGAGCTGCATTAGGACAAATTGAAAATGGGGAGCATTATGTCATTTATTACATCATTAAAAACTTGACAGGAGCTAAAAAGAACTACACCATCACTGAAAAGGAATTCTTAGCTGTGATATATGCTATTAATAAATTCTGACACTATATCACAGGATATCAAGTGTTCATCCATACGGATCATGCTACCATAAAATACTTGATGAATAAACCTTTTGTTAGTGCAATAATTATTCGTTGGTTAATACTGTTGCAGGAATTTGATATCACCATAATTAATAAACTAGGGAAAATAATGTAGGAGCATATTTTCTGTCAAGGTTGCCAAATGCATACAAGAGAATTGGTAGAGGATACATTCTCGAATGAAAAATTATTTGCTATTTCTGTACAATATCCATGGTTTGTAGATATAGCTAATTACTTGGCTCCAGTAAATATTCCTCTTCAATTTACTCCTAAGAAAAAAAACAATTAATCAATAAAAGATATTTCAAATGGATAGGAGGCTTATTGTTTAAATGCAATCTTGACCATGTTTTACCCAAGTGTATCTACAAGGACGAGGTATATGATTTCTTACGGGCATGTCACGATGAACCGTTAGGAGAATATTATTCAGTCAAAAGCACCATTCGAAATATTTTGGGTATTGGTTACTACTGGCCATCTTTACATAAATATGTGAAAATATATGTCAGACATTGTGATGCATGCCAAAAGATGGGAAAACCTACCTTTACTAGCGAAATGCCATTACAACCTCAAATAGGAATAGAACCATTTGAGAGATGGGGGCTAGATTTTGTAGGACCCATTGAACCTCCTCTTCAAGGGAAAGTGCATATCTTGGTATGTACTAACTATATAACCAAATGGGTAGAATCCCATTCTTTTAAGCATGATTGAGAAGAAAAGTTATTGATTTCCTATATTCACATATTTTCCTGCATTTTGGGGTCCCACAATCCATCACCACAGATCAAGGACCTTAGTTTACCTCAAAATTTGTTGAAGCTTTTATTCAACTATATCAAATCAAGCACAAGAAATCCTCATCTTATCATCCAAAATCCAATGGACAGGTTGAAGTGACTAATAGGGAACAAGAGATAATCTTAACTAAAACCATGGCAGCCCATAGGAGGAATTGGTTGGACAAACTACCTGAAACAATTTGGGCTTACAACAATACTTAGAAATCCACCACTGGATTTACACCATATGAATTGGTTTATGGTAAAAAGCCTCTTTTACCTATTGAATTTGAGTTACTGACTCTTCAAACTGCTTTGGATGTAGGTATTGATTTTTCACAGGCACAAATAGATCGAATTTTGTAGCTCAATGCATTGGATGAGCTACGAATGGATGCATTGCACCAGACTGAGATGATCCAAGCATAGTGAAAATTGTGGCATGACAATCACATTCAACAACAAAATTTTCAGCAAGGCGATTGGACTTTGTTGTTTGACTCTCGTTATGAAGACTATCCTAGAAAGTTGTAGACTAGGTGGCTTGGACCATATCAGATTGAGGAAGTGTTTGAAAATGGAGATGTTCACCTTTCACCTATTGATGATTCAGGATGAAATTTGGTGGTTAATGGACATCATATTTGGATATACCATAAACCACTAACTAAAGAGGAGTTTCTCAAGCAAGTGGAAAACTTGGATGTACACATGTTGGAAGAAAACACTTCTTCCACACCGGACTCAGTAGAGTAACATGAAAAAAAATTGAAAAAACAATAAAAAATAAAAAAATGAATAATTCAGAAAGTGAAAACCTCTTTGAGGCGCTTTTGAATTAGGCTTGCATGAAAACCGGTCTTCTGATATGTTTGCCTTGATTAAATCACAATTTGGACCCACCATCACTATTCTGTCTTTTATCACAATCACTATTTCACATGTTTTTAGATTGCACATGTCTTAGTCAGTAGAGCAGCCAACTGGAATCAGCAGGAATAACCATCTATACAAATGTAGATAAATAGTTATATTAGGTATATGCCTTTTTTATTTTAGAACATTGTTTATATCTAGTATGTAGTGTATAATATCCCTAGTTAGTATATAAGGCATACATAAGGTTGATTCATAAGCTATCCATCTAGTCAATGGGATATGTGGCTATGATATGATCATGAAAAGTTTTAGTCGATGTCTTCAAATGCTTCTGCATGATAATGCTCCAAAATGAGAATGTTGTTCATAAATAGAAGCTCCAAAACTAGAAGGTAGAAAGCATCTTAGGAATGAAAAAAACCTATGCTTTGGAATTTGAAATAACATTACGCTTTAGAATGATTCAATAAACTCTAGAATGAGTTTAAGAGCGAATTAGTTGGAAATAGAAGGTAACACGTGTCCTCTCAAGATTTGTTACCATTGGGGTTGGAAATATGAAACGGAGTACGAGTTTCAACTATAGAGTTCAAGGCAACATATGGTTTTGAGGCATGCAAAATTTTATGGTACACGTATCAAGGTAAAGTTTGAAAATGAAACCACCGTAAGATTGGTGATTCTACATCACCTCAACAAAGCCATAATCATTCAATGACACACAATAAAACAGATCATTAAGGACTTCTATGTGCAATAAAACTCTGCCATGTGTCCAATTCACATTCTTAGACATGTTTCAAAGTCGTTCCTGCACTGCCAAAATTTACTCCTCAAAGCCAAACATAAGCTTCGAACGAAATTGATCATTCCAAATTGGATATAACTTCTATTGCCAAAATTTTGTAGGACTAAAATACACAGAGCACAAGCAATTTACAATGGGGGGTAAGAAAAATAGGTCTGAACTAGAAAATGTTAAGTATTTTCAAAAGGATTCTGAATCCCTATGAGTCTTCTTGAAGGGTGGGTTCATGCCATTTTTGAGCAAGTTCGATGGATATTTTGAAGGGTTGGCAGCTGAGTTCACCCGAACATTCAAGAACAACCAAGTCCATATCAGTGGCATGACCATCCAGGTAACTCCAAAAATTCTTAGCCATATTACTTAAATGCCTTTGCAAGGAGTTTAGATTGTGAAAACTGGTAAAAATGCTTTAGTAGAAATTGTTAACCAGTTTAGGGAAGAAGGAGACAGACCAATTGAATTTTTAATGAGTAATAATATTTGCAAAGGGGTTAAACGGTCTAGTCTACCACCTCCCTAAGATGATGTAGCTATGTGGGTTATTAGGTTTTTAACCTGTGATGGAAAATTTCCTATTTTGTTTGGGCATCATGTCATAATTTTGAATCATTTACGACATGGTCATTCAAACCTAGAGGTCAAGATAAATCTTCCCTTATACCTTCACCAGGAATTGAAAAATATGGCTAGAAAATACCAAGAAAGAAATGGCACTCCCAAACACCATGGGCTCATCAAGCTCATCTGCAAACACCACCTTAGGGGAAACCCTAGGAGTTTTGAACAAGTTTTCTCTGCATGGAATGAATTAGAAGTTGAAAGCCCTGGATCTAAAGAAGAGGTAGAGGTTGAAGGACCTAAATCTAAAGCAGAAGTAGAAATTGAAAGTTTTGAACATGAAATTGAAATTGAATCCTCTAAAAAATAAATTCCCTCCTCACCACAGGGACCTCCATCCTCCAGGACCAAGAATCAAAGAGAGAAATAGTCTAAGTTTGATCCTTTAGAAAAGAGGATGAAGGTTACATTTTCTAAAAATGTAACTATTTTTCCACACAGTCCACTGAGCAATTTGGAAGTTCAAGCAGGGAAGGGCAGATGGAGAAGGAAACACCTGAAGTAGACCTTGCTCCATAATTGACAAGCTCTATTCCACAATCTAAAAAGAAACAAAAACAACCTACTCTAGGGTTACACAGATCCTCAAGACTTCAGAAATATAGTGCCATGGAAGAAGAGATAAAAGAAGGTGTAACAGAGCATATTGATTTGTCTGGTGAAGACACATTACAGGAAGAGGAATTCATGGAGGAATCTAGAAATACAAGGGAATTCATGGAATTCATGGAGGAATCTAAAAATACAAGTATCCAGAATATATATACAGGTCTAGAAGATGTAGGAGTAGGCACAACAACAGATTTGGATACAAAAATACCTCCAATCCAACTAGTTGACTATTCTGATTCTACAAATTTTGATTCTGAAGAATACTCTGGTTCTAAAGAAGAGGTTGATATGCAAACCCAGTTACATGCTTCCAAAAGTGTCATCAAGACACAAATGGGTTGGATTGAGAAAAATGAGGCCTCCATGAAGGAAAAAGATGAACAGATTGCCCAGTTGTAGTAGGAAATCAAAGAGTTAAAATCTAGGTTGTCCATTTCGAAGTAACATCCTATACAAACTGATTCTGGAGATGAATTATCTAAAGAATATAGAGCTATAGCCTTACCTAGAAGGGAATCACCCATCAGGGAAGTGGAAACAGAGGAAATGCCCATTCAAATAGCCCAACATGAGGAAAATAGATCAGAGCATGAAAATTCAAAAGCAATTATATAGCATGTCGATGATTTGCAGCAACAGGAGATGCAAGCAACATTGGATGTTGAGAAGGAAGTCATAATACAAGAGCAAATAAATATGCATTCCCCTCAAGTTTATATTGAAATAATTATAGCTGATTCACCTCAAATTGAAATAGCAGAACTTGGAGTGCAAGTGGATTTACCCCTTGTAGACATAGCAAAAATTGGCATACAAGTGGACTTACCTCTAAAAATGCAACAAAACATAAAGTCCCAACAAATAGTTACATTGACAAAATATAATTAGGACATAGCACACTAGGTGATTAAATATCAAGGAATGGAGGCACAAATTGCATCTTTGAATTATTTGAAGAAGAAGCTTGATGCTCAAAATGAAGAAACAAATAAGCTACAAAAATAGGTTCAGTGTCTTTGTTAGATTACAGAGTACCTAGTTCAGTTTCGAAGGCCAACTAGATTTTACAGTCTAATATTGAAAGAAAAGTACCTTCGTTGGCAAGTGATGAGAATTTATTCTAATCTTCCCTATGAAATAAACACTGCAGAAGAGTTTCTCGAAGCCTTTTTTCACAGTCCAGAAGAACATAAGAATTTTTTGTGTGAACTGTTTCTGCACCAATTTCTCATGCCAAAAAATGTGACATTTTTGCCACATATCTTCATAGGGGATATTCAGTTGAGAGCTTTTATATCTAGCCTACAAAATCAAATCCAGTGGGAGGAGGAGAAAAATGCAAGCAAAGAAATTGAGTTAAAATTTGAGTTACTAATAAGACCTTCCCATGCTAATTATAGGGTCTCCATAAATGAACATTTTACTATGATGAGGGAGCAAAGAATCAAAGAAGTTTATATAAGCAATCTTATCGATTGTGTAATGAGTTTTTAGGTCTTTTGTAACCAGAATTTTTGTAATGCTCTATCAGCTTGTAGGAACAGGTGGGGAGAATTATCAATATCACTACAGAAAACAAAACCTATCTCATCCAACAACTTGTTATGGTCGAGAAGAAGATCTGAAGGCATAGTAAAAGTCATCCAAAAATTAAAATGTCACTGGGTAGGTTTGAGATACAGGTTGCCAACTATTATAACTCCTATTCCATATTTCTTTAATGATGATACCTAGCCAGATGAGAAATTCCAGGAGTGGCTCAGGAAAATACAAGAAATCAAAGGATACTATAAGGTTCTAGGGTGAAAAATAAGTTATGAAGAATGAAATATGGACATAGATCTTTGTGCTATTGTGGCTACACAGAATGCATGAGGACATGCATTATAATAGGTTGGGGGAAATTATGAGGCTGGGAATTGCTTCATCTATAGACTATTTTGGATAATTTATAAACTATTTGACCCACCTTATGTTATGTTTTGATGCTAATTATTGTGATAGAATGCATTATATATTAATATTTACATGTTTTAAATGTTGAAGAGCATATATTCTGTTTTGACTATTTTTCTGCATTTTTGACCTGTTTCAGCTGAATTATCTAGCAAATTAGGATTTATTTGAAGTTGTAATAATAGGTGTTGATATGTATTCAGTTCTAAAATCATTCCATTTGCTTTCATTAACTTTTTAACAAATTCAAATGCTAAAAATAGTGCCAAAACCTGTTCAAATTAAGCTGATTATGCAAAAATACAATATTGACCATATAAATTCCAACCAACTGTGCATACATAGCATGGCTTGGAATTGGTCATCTCCAGCATGAGCCAATGGTGTAATAGGTCTTCTGAGTATGGTAGGAGAATGTTCACACAATCAAAACCACTTTCCTACAATCGAATGCACAGATTAGTACAAGAACTGTTATACTGACTAATATTTCAGAGTAGCTTCGGAATGAGCAGAGCAGGAATAGTTCTGGTCAAAATCAGCCATAGAATGGTCAAGAAAATGGCAAATTGTAAGATAAGGATGATTTTAGTTGTCTAATAGGTTGTTTTACTCCTTCCACCACCTTTCTCCCAATGTTTGTAACCCAAAAAAGCAAATGGATAAACTATAGTAGAACTAATTCCTACATATTAGGAAAATAGTTTTGAAACAGTTGATGACATCCCTGAAAAACAACAACAACTCATATCAGCATTGTAATAGAATAATATAAATAACCTAGCTCCCATTTAGTTTAGCATATAGGATATAGGTATAGAAGAATTCCAGAATAGATAAGTTGTTTTTATTGTAGTGGAATCGTATTTTGCAAGCATTTTCCTGCACTACTGTAATGATACTGCAGAATCAATAAAGGTGCAATTTTTTCATTATGATGGCATTCTGAGTAAATGTGTGTGAGATTTAAATAGTTTATAATAATTCTTTCCACATTCTTCTATTTTATGTAGCAAGGGCCACTTCCAAGCCCAGGATAAGGAACAACTTTGACAGGTTTTCTGCTCATTTCTTGCTGCAGCAAATTAGCAGGAACCTAATAGTTTCTATTTCACATTTTTAGCTATGCTATTTTAGATTGCATGTGATAATTTTTAATTATTATAGAATTGTGTGCATGTCAGATAACCACTTAGCATATATTCTTGCATCTTACAACATTTTTTGATATTCTCTGTTTTCAACAGTTTTCAAATTTTGGCATTTCCAGTTTGTATCAGTGAACTCCCTATTGTTTCAGTTTTGTAACATTTTAATTCATGTCCTTTGAATTATATTACTGTAATTAGGTTTAATTTATGCAAAGTGTGCATTTCAATTCTATAAATTTTATTTTCAATTATTTCTAGTTCTGTAATACTTCATTTCTGTCATTCTGCAAATTTAGATAGTTTTCTTTTCTTGTAGAGTTTCAATTCCTGCAATTTCATTTTTTTAAGGGTAAATAAGAGTCAATTTTCAATTTATAGGATTTAGAGGTGACATAAAACCCCCAATCGCTAACTATTTTACCAATAAAGCCATATCCTAAATGAACTGATCCTTAAAATTCTTACCTTTCCTATCGTATACATCCATTGGACACCGCCCTAGATTGACAAGTATAATGACTAAATGATGAATAATTGATGACATTCATCACCCATTATACCCATGAAATTCTTAAATTTTATTTCTAGTGAGATTTATTTGAACACATACCATAAATATAACCATATTTATTCTCTTATAATCTTTACATCCCCCCTATTAAGAGGGATATTGTTAAAAAAAATCCATGGTGTTTATTAGAATGAATGCTTCAAAATATTCCATTGAGTTCTCTACTACACCAATTATGTGTGGGAGATCTTTCTTCTCCATTACCCTCTTCTTATCACTAAATCTATAACTATGTATCATCTTGGTCTCTCAATCCAAAGGATGACGATAAAACAAAGCTCGTCAAGTGAATATGAACTCATCCACAATGACATTTATATCCACCAAATATTTTCTACCTAATACATCCTTTAGAAAATGGTAATCATTAACAAAGGGTAATCATTAACAATTTCAACAAGCACTATATCTCAAGCCACTTTTTCATTAATTTCCTAATTTAGACTATAAACATATTAAACAAATAAGGCTCTTATACATTCTTGTAAATATTTATCCTCATCGAAGGTTACCTCTAAAAATATAAAATCCTCACTAAATTTCAATTCAATCAATGATGACAATTTGTTTATCTTTTTTGGTATTATTTCTTCTATAAATTTACTATTATTTGACTATTTCCAAGCATATTGACTAATAAGAAGAACCTTTCCTTTATTACCTTAAAGTATGTTAGAAACATAGATTGGTTGTGATCCAATTTTGCATTGAAGTGATAGAAGAATAAGTATATACATGATCAAGAATAGAGTGGTTGGAAGTTATAACCAACTTCAAAACTTCTTGTAATTGTAACATGAATACGTCATGATAACATAATATTCATAACATTCTCCCTTATTACATCAATGCTCAATCAAAGCACGTACAAGAACTTTTTTTTTTTAATTTAGCATATGCAAGAGACTTTGTTAAAATATTTGCATGTTGCTCCTCTATTGGAAAAAATATTGAACATGTTTGCAAATGAAATAGCATTGAACTTAAATATGTTTTATGAACTCATAAAAAACTACATTATGAACAAGCCTTAAAACTCCTTGGTTGTCACAACTCATGATCATTGGTTGCTTCTATGGAATACCCATTATTGATAAGATATGATATAATCATATTATGACCTCATAGATAGCTCCTCCTATAGCGAAATATTTATCCTTAGTAGAAGATAAACCAACAACATGCTACTTATAACTTTTTTAAAAAATAGTTCATATCCCACAAATTACGTATTCAAAAGTGGATTTCCTAACATCAATGGATCTTGCATAGTTTGCATCTGTGAAATGTATCAAAAAGGATTGATATTTCTTCTTGTACTCTAAACTATACTCAATAATGTCATGGATACACTTGTGTATCCACTTTGTTGCTTTCCAATGGTACACATTTCAATCTTGCATGAACCATAAAAAATATCTAACATCATTGATGTCTAATTTAGTGTATGTCAAATAAATGAAACTCCTATTCAACTAGTTATAGAGAGATTCACTTACCTATGGAGATGGATTGTTTTGGAATAGTTGTGACCTTATCTCCTTTATAGTGGCCATGATATTGCAATTAGTTATTCAAAACTTCTTGAGCAATGTCCTAACTATTAGATAATATTACATTATTTGGTCTATGTTGATAGTTTAATAGTATAATTTATGTTTTTATTTTATGTGAGTATCTAAGTGCACAATATGCACAAGTATCATGTATTATAGTATTTAAAGAATTGAGAGTCATGTATACAAATGGAATGATAAGAAGCCAAAGGACATGTGAGTATTTGGCTTATGTATGAAATAGAAAAGGTTGAAACTCTCGGATATGTGAGCAGTGTAATAGATAAAATTCCATGAGTCATTTTTGTATGGCTATATTATGGAGATAAAGATCCATGTATTCTATCGAAGAAGATCACATTCAAAAATTAATAATATTGAATTTTGTATGCACATTTTGAGCAATTCTAATATCAGTTTCTTCATGTTATTGCATGAATAATTTTAGCCATTTTATATTCATATTTGATATTTTCTTGAATGTTATTATAATTTATGTTGGCCAACTTATATATTGATTTCTCTTATATTTAAGACTACTCAAGATCCAAAATATTGGAACTAAGATAATCTGACTTAAAAGCCAATAGTAGTATCAGAGCTACTTTGAGTAGTCTCTATTACTAGCATCAGATAAAGTCTTCATTGTAAATTTATATTTAGAGTCATGTAAAGAAAAAATAGACTCAAATTACTAAAAAAATTTAATTTACATATTGATATATGATAAAGGTCTAATTATTATATGTTGAATTCTTTCCACTCTAATAAAAGAAGTGAATACTAGGACTCATCTTGAAGAATTGATTGAGGGGATAAATCAAAATTCACCTTATTTTTTTTATTCTCTCTGTAGATAGAGAACCACATATTGAGTTGTCAAAAGCCACATGAGAAAAATTTAGCACTTTAAATTTTGGGTATATTTCACCCTAACAAGATAGCATGCATATAAGGTTGCAGTCTTAAGAAGGCTATATAAGAAGATAGAACTCAGGCAAGTACTTGAGAAGAATATAGAAAAACTCAAGCAAGAACCTAAGAAGAATATAGAACTCAAGCAAGTACTTGAGAAAGAAAGAAAAAAGAAGAAAGAATATAGAAGAAATCAAGCTAGAACATGAGAAAGAAGAAGAAAAACAAGAAGATATAAGAACTCGGGATTGAATCTAAGAGAAAGAAAAAGAAGCTAGATGAACTTAGGCTAGAACCAGAGAGAAAGAAAAGAAAAATAGAAGAGGTAGGGCAAGATCCTGAGTAGAGAATAAAATAGAAGAGAAAGCATTAAAGCTTTCAAAAATATTTTTTGAAAGATAAAGCAAAGCAATAAAGAAAAGAAAAGATAAGAAAGTTGAAACACCTAAGTGAGATAAGCAAGCCTAAGTGCCTAAGTGATTTAGGCAAGTTGAAGTACCTAAGTAGGATAAGCAAGTCAAAGTGCCTGGGTGAGATAGGTAAGCCAAAGCGCTTGAGTGAACTGACCAAAGTGCTTAGTAAGATAAGCTAGTTGGAGCACCAATTTCAAATCAGTCATGTCTCAAGCTAGAGCACTAATATCAGAAAAATCATGTCTCAAGCTATAGCATCCATATCTCCTATGAAGATCATTTCAGCCTGAGAATAATAGCAATATCTCCTAAGTAGCTTAATTTAGCTAGAGCATAAACTTGAGCACCAAGAAGTATTTTTCCTAGAGGAAGATATCAAATATCTAGTTGAGCATCTTCTTTGTAGTTATTTCAATTTTTTGCTACTACAATCGGAGTGATTAATGCATAGGAGGTGTTGATAGAATAAGGGAAGTGAAATTCTCTTGCATAACTATTACACACAAGTGTAACATCCATCACAATATTTTGTATTCATCTGATTTAGAATGCATTTACCAAAGTGGAACAATGATTGAATGTAAGCGTTTTCAAAAAAATTCATACGTTTGAGGAGATCCTACCCTAATTCACCAAGTAGAATGATATTACCTTAATCATTTGATATATATTAAAGTCCTAAGTTAAGGTTTAATTGAAGCATTGAAAACTTAGGAACTTTAAATTTATATTTAAGAGGGAGTTAAAAGGAATTTGACTTCCTAGGACATAATATTTATGTGGGAGTTATAAGGACTTCAACCACATTTATGAAAGATTAAAAAATATTGGAAATTGATATTTTTTATATTTGCAATTAGTTTTGCAATCTATTTCAAAATTTTGATTTTTGAAAATTTGATATATTAGATTTTTTGGAGAGAGAAGGATTTCTACTCCAAAAAGGAAAATTTAGAAAATTTGAAAAATATTTTGAAATTTTAGGGAGATAAAAGGTTTTATACCTCAAATAAAATTAGTCATGAATTATTGGTATATTGATTCAGAAGCAAGTAGGCATATGACAAGAAATAAACAATGGTTCAATACCTTTCAAGAAAAATATGAAAAACCAATTGTTATAGTATATTATATGACTTATGAGATCAAAGGAGTAGGAGATATTTTAATTGATCTATCAAATGAAAAAAGGTATAATTAGTAATGTACTATATGTAACTAGATTAACTACTAATTTTCTTTCACTATCTTAATTAATGAATCAAAATTTAGCAATTGGGTTCAAAATTATTAACAAAAAAGTGCATTATTTTCAAACAAAAAATGCATTATATACAAAAATAGTCTATTTTCTCTAGATACATTAACAAATGTGGCTCTATCAGTAAGAATTTTAGAAACAAAAGATCTTTGGTATAAAATACTAGGACATATAAGTGCATCTTCTTTAAATGAGATGAGTAATATGGTCAAGGATTTACTTGAACTTTCATAAGAATCTATAGTATGTCTAGAATGTATTATAGAGAAACAACATAGAATTCCTTTTGAACTCAATAACTATAGAGCTCAAGGACCATTAAAATTGATATATATATATATATATATATATATATATATATATATATATATATATATATATATACTTTATGTGGACCAATGAACATTACTAGTATTTGAGGATATAAATATTTTCAATTGTTTGTTGATGATTACTTGAAAATAATATCGGTGTATTTCATAAAATTTAAATCTAAAGCCTTTATTTGGTTTAAACAAATCAAATATTTAGATGAAAAAGAAATAGGAAAATCAATTAAGAATCTTCATTTAGATTGAGATGGAGATTTTTTATCAAAAGAATTTGATTTTTTTAAACAAATGGTATAAAAATACAACTTACTACAACATATTCACCTCAACAAAATAGTAGTATAGAAAGAAGAAATTTATACTATGTATATACTATATAGATCACCCACAAAGTGAACAATTAAGAAATTTTTAATGTAAGGCATTTGTGCACATTTCAAAGCATAAAAGAACAAAATTGGATGATAAAAGCATTCATGGAATATTTATTGGTTATGATGATGATTCAACAAGATATAGAATAATTGATCCAATTACAAAGTAAATTCATATAAGTAGAGATGTATTTTTTATGAAGGAAACAAAAATGTTATTAAAGACCAAAAGGTTGATACAAGACCAATTCTAAATATTTTATATGAAGATAACTCTTCAAGTTAAGAATCAAAATCAAAAGTATATATTGAGCAAGTAGAAGACCCATAAATCACATCAACACCTCAAAAGAAAGAGCCAAGATGGTACAAAGATACACTTAAGGACTCAAAACTAGAGAAAATGTCATACCTTAATGGTACAAGATCTCAAACTCATAGCTTAACAAGAATAAATATGGGATTAATGAGTTCAATAGCAGAACTGGCAACCACTCAAGCTGCTCTAAGACTTCCAAAATGGAAGAAAACTATAGATTTAGAATATGCAACATTATTAAAAAATAAAACATGGAATCTTGTTTATTTACCATAAGAAAAGAAAGTGTAAGAATGTAAATGGATATATAATATAAAATAAAAGGCAAATGGTCCTCTTGAAAAATACAAGGCACAACTGGTTGCAAAAGGGTATACTCAAATAGAAGGAATAAATTATGAAGAAACCTTTGCACCAACAATGAGAATGACTATTATTCGAACAATTTATGTATTTAGCAGCACAACTTGAATGGAATGGAAACCCTAGAGGGAGAGGAGTGGAAAAGGTGGTGGTGAAGGGTTTGCAGAACCAGTGGAGAGGCTCGGCCTCCATGCCCACTCGAGTCATGATGTGTGGGTGGTGAAGATTTTTGTATGCGTAGAAGGGCTCGGGAAGGATCGATGTTGAGATCGATTGGAGTTGAAATATTGTAGATTTATGTTTCATCGGTCTCAAACCCTTAGATGGTAGTTGTTGCTGCTTTGTCACTTCAGTGTGCTTGGATAAAACTGTATGATATTCAACTATGGTGATGTTTTCCCAACTCAAAGCCCTAAACCCTGCTCTTATCCTTTAGTTGGGGAAGTATAAAATAGTGTGCAAAGAGGAAAATGGTCCATCAGAAGAGGAGAAACAAAAGGTATTAAACCCTCTAGCACAAAGTAACAAGATCACATCTTGTGATCAACAACAAAGGAGATTTTGTGGGTTGTAGGATTGAGCGTGAGATCACTCCAGGTGGGAATCATTGTAGGCAAGAGATGGAAGAATCCTAGCAACTGGTGGAGTAGGACTATGGCGAAGTGCTGAGAGAAGCACATAATTTTTGAGGTGAAAATCCTTGAGTACAAGGGTTATCTAGTGATGGTGAAAATGCATAGTTAGTGGTGACTGTAACAGTCATTTCGGATGAGCAGCTAGATAATATGTGCAAGGACAGATGAGCATGGGTGTCCTTGAGTAGAGTCAACTGATTCATAGGTATTTAGAAGGAAGGGTTGCAGGTTGCTTGAGGAATATGAGTTTGAGTAGTTTGAAAGTGGAAAGGCCCATGGAAAACATTGGCTCAAGGTGTATGGCAATAGCAGAAGGCCAACGTAAACATGCCTGGGTAGCGGTAGGGAACATTAGGTAATGTGTGAAACAATCGACAAACCTTCATGAAGTTTTGTGGCCCGAGGGATGGATCTAAAGACGTGGAAAGCAAGTTGGTCAGATATCTACAAAAATAGAATGGGAAATCCAAAACCTAAAAAATCCCCAAAAAAAGAGGGGTTTCGATGTAAGACTTGAAGGGCCTTATTATTGCAAGCTTTGATTTTAAGGGTGGATTCACATGCCAGAGAGATATATATGTGAAGAACTTACAGTGGTCAACAACCCTTCGTTCTATCGTGCGGAAGAGATTGGGGTCAGACTTCTACTATCAGGCCTGGTACAACATTATATACAAAACCCTATAGTTTATATTGTATTTGAAGAACATCTCTGTAATTGTTATCCTGTGAAAGTGATTGAATACACTATATGCATATCTATATTTTTCTAAGGTATATGACAAATTAAATGCATTTTGAGAAAAGTACAGTTGATTTTAATAGCTACTATAGATCACCTTGCATGGATTTAGCTTTAAATATTTATTTTTTGATGTAAGCAAGAAATGTCATGATAAAAATAGAAACATAAAATAGGGGAGAGCCAGATGTTTCTTTTTTTATGAGTTACTTAAATTTTTACGAGAGACTAGTAGTCTTTTCTTTCTTCTATTAGTTTTTCAATATCATATGGAGGGAAATGGAAGAGATGGATACTTTCTATTTTAAAAGTTTTATAGTCATTTTCACTAAATTGGTAGGAGTCTATTTTATGTAGAGCCGCATCTTATAGGGAATGTAACAAAAAATGAGACAGGTGTAGTGTATACTTTGAGTCCCAAAGATTGGTCTAAGAGGCTAAAATCATTATTTGGAATAATGTGAGTGTGAGTGAAACCCACGAAAGAGTGTTGTTAATGGACGAAGACCAAATATAGATTGGGTAAGTGAACTGTGGTTGAATTACATTGAAGGGATTTTTGAAGTATTATCTAGAAGAGACTAGATGATGGATTTATTTGCACTGGAGCTTCTAGAATTCACTTGAGGGTTGTTATAAGCTTGTAAGTGGCATTTTATGTCAATTTTGAGAAGAATATCATAGTAGGAAAGGCTTAGAGGTGGATTGAAGGGGATGGTGGAGGATTTGGTTGAACTGGTGGACTACACCCTGGATCCAATGGAAGATATCTCCATTTTCCCTACTGAAGATACTCTTAAAACCAAATGGAAGATGAAGAAGGTGTTTGATACATTGGGGGAAGCACAGCCTAGATAGAATATAAAGGAAAAACCCATGAATGCAATTAATATTTTCTATGGAATCTCATTTTCAGAAGAAATTTCTTTCAACTTGGTCCTTATAAATTAATGTTGATACAAATATTCTTTCCAATCCAATTTTAGATTTTTTCAGCACTCCTTGTGAGGATAGTCCTTTACAAGAGAGAAATCATGTTCAAGGTGGATCCATTTCTAACCATAAGATATACTCCTCCAGCATGCCATCAGTTTTTTCTCCACCTTCCACTGATTTGTGCTTTGTGGATGGAGATGTAGGATTCATGAGTATTCGATCTTGGGAGGTGTCCGTGAAGAACAATTTACTGGAGTTGGCATATAGGGACATAATACTTTCTACCATTGTTTATGTGGATGGGACCCTAGAGAGGGGAGATTTTTGAAAATAATATGAAGTTGAAGGATACCTCTACAATTACCACAAACTACACAAAAAAAGAAAAAAAAGTGTGCTAAGCTCAGAGAGGGGAGAGTTAACTTGGTTTTAGGTGAAGACATTCTTTTGGACAAAGTCCTAGATATGGAGGGTAAAACATTAACTGGGAGGTTCTTTGGCAGATTTTACTCAGGAAAATCACTTGCTCAATGGATGGAGAGGGTTTGGAGCCCTGTTTTGGGATACTCTCCTATTTTTCATGTTCTAGTACGAGGATGGTTAGCTTTCTCCTTTAGATCGAAGGAGGATGCAGACAAAATTTTGTAGAGTAGATGGTTCTGGGGCTCTTATGCACTATCCCTAAAAATATGGTCCCCATGTTTTGACCCGAGAAGGGAGTCTCATTCCCTTCAACCCATTTGGACCAAGTTGCCAGGATTACCCTTGGAGTTGTGGTCTCCTAGGATTTTAAAATAAATTGGTAACTGTTTAGGGAAGTGGGTTGTCATGGACCAATCATGTGAGAATGGCTCCTCTCGTTCAATTGCTAGGATTTTGGTGGATATGGATTTATGGGAGGGTCTTCCGGAGTCCATAGAAATAGAGAGTGGAAAATGGCATTATGTTCATAATCTTGATTATGAGAAGATACCATTTCGTTGCTTACGATGTCATGTTTATGGCCATCTGGCAGAAGAATGTGGGTTAAAATTTTCAAGAAAGGAGTGGAGAAGGAAGTATGTTGAAAATCACATCCCTAGAGTGAGAGTAGATGGATCAACTAGCAATATGGAGGAAGTCTTTAGTAGATAGGTTTTTGGGTCAGGATCTACTTAGGTTGGTGATGTTGGAGTGGAGAAAGATATAAACAAGGGCTTAGAAGATTCACAAATACCAAAGATCTGGGACAGTGATGCAGGTAGAGAGTCAACTAGTGGAGAAAAGGAGGGAAATTTAGAATCAGTACACTTAAAGGAAGTGGATCCTGACCAAAGGACAAAGGGGGACCCTCAGACACTTAATGTATAAGGGGGTGCCTTGAATCATTCTCCACTTCAGAAGCCAAATTATCAGGAGGAGATTATTTTACCTCTAAATCCATCATCAAATGAAGAGGTAAGTCAAAAGGATACAAACGAAGGGTACTGGTTTTTGGTCAGATGATACTCTCAAGACTCACTTAGGTCAACCCCCTACCATCACAAATATGACCTCTCTTTCAAGGTCTACTTCTCTAAGGTCATCCTCTTTTGAGGGGGAAGGTATATGCAAGGGACCCAAATGATATTACCTCAGATCACAAAAATCAGCAGATTTCCTTGAGGATTCTGGAGTAGTAGGAGGGCTAGGACCAGATGTGGGTATCATTCCTGTCTTGGGAAGGAAATCAAATATCCAACTAGCCAAGGATAAAGCCTTGAGGGAGGTTAAGAGTGGAAAACAAAAATCCATAGTTGGGGCACTTAGAGCATGCCAGACCCCTAATTTGGTAAATTAATGTTAATCCTCTCCTATAACATTCGGGGTTTGGGCAGTAACTCCAAAAATACTGCCCTTCACAGGTTAATACAATTACAACATCCAGATATAATGCTACTTCAAGAAACTATGGGAGTAGGTTCAAAAGTTGAAAGTATTCTTCGAACCTTTTTAAAAGAGTGGGATTTCCTCTCTATGGATGTGGAGGGTAGATCTGGAGGTTTGATTTTGGGATGGAAGAAAAGGGCTTTCAGCCTTATCAATTCAGCCATTTTTATCTCTAGATTAGGAGTTGAACTTTACTCATTGGAACTGGGTAAAAATTTTGTGGTAGCCAATATCTATGGGCCTTATGAGAACAAAATTCAGTATTGGGACACCCTCTTAGCAAATAATTTCTTACAACAGGGGAATGTTATAATAGGGGGTGATTTAAATTTTACTTTGAATAGAGTTGAGGTATGGGGGACTGCAGCTAGATTTGACCCTCAAGCAGGTTATTTTAAACATAAATTTGAAGAAGCAGATTTGGTGGATGTGGAGCCCATCAAAATTGTCCCTACTTGGCGCAATAATAGGGTGGGTGAGGAATATGTGGCTAAAATATTGGATAGATTTATTGTCTCTGGTAGCCTTATGATGGATGGTGAGAGAATCAGATCTTGGGTGGATCAAGGAGGCATCTCAGACCATTTTCCCATTTTTCTTCAAGTGGGCATTTTGGATAGGAAACCTCCAAGCCCTTTTAAGTTTAATCCAACTTGGTTAAAGGATAATGATTTCCAATCACTGGTTAAAGAATTTTGGAGTCCTTATGATGCAAATTTGGGAAGCACAACTTGTTTTCAGTTTACTAGCAATTTGAGGAAATTAAAAATTGTTGTATCCAAGTGGGCTTTCAACAAGTCAAGACAACAATTGTTGGATCTTACTCTTTTGGAGAGGCAGATCAAGGGTTTTTATGAGGAAGGGAACAAGGAGTATTTTTTAGAAGAGTCCAAAGCAGTCATTAGAGCTCTTGAAGAGAAAAAGTGTAATATTTTGTTGGCACAAGAGGCTCAATGGAGGCTTAAAAGCAGAGCAATCTGGTTGGAGTTAGGGGATGAAAATACAATTTTTTTCATAATTACGCCAATCATAGGAGAAACATCAATACCATTTGGGAAATTCCCAATGAATATGGGTCCAAAGCTAGGTCTTTCAATGACATAGCAACTCTCGGTATAAAGCACTTCAAAAACTTGTTTAAAGATCCTAAAAGGGTAAACTTGGTTGAGATACTCCAACTCACCACTTACTTCCCTAGCTTTGCTGATGAGACTATTAATGAGATGCTACTGGAAGGAGTTTCCAAAGATGAACTAAAAAAAGTGCTTTCTTCTTTTCAAAAGAACAAAATTCCAGGGCCAGATGGATGGGGAGCTGAATTTTTTTTGGGGTTCTTTGAGTTGATTGGGGAAGACCTGCGACGAGTGGTGGAAGAAACAAAAGCTACTGGGAAGATCCCATTAGACATCAATGCATCCTTTATTGTCTTGATTCCAAAGAAGGACAAGCCTAATTCCTTTGATGATTTCAGACCTATATCTTTGTGCAATTGTCTTTACAAAATCATTGCCAAAATCATTGCTTCAAGGATAAAATAAGTGTTCTCAGACTCTATATCTAGTGAGCAATTCGGATTTCTTAATGGCAGGCAGATTCATGATGTTGTAGGAGTGTCTCAAGAAGGCTTGCACACTATTAAGACTAGGAGACTTCTGGCTATTGTGGTCAAATTGGACCTTTCCAAAGCATATGATAGAGTTTGTTGGATGTATCTGAGGATTATGTTGATCCACATCAGTTTCAATCTCCAAGCTATCAATTGGATTATGGGTTGTGTGGACTCAGTGTCTTTTGCTGTACTTATTAATGGCTCGGCTTCCCATTTCTTCTCCTCAGAAAGAGGTCTAAGACAAGGATGTCCCTTATCTCCTATCTTGTTTCTTTTGGTGGCAGAAGGGTTGAGTAGGGCTATCAGGGAAGCTAGAAGAACAGGGCTTATTAAAGGGATCAAAATGGGGTCATCCCTCTCCTTAACCCATATTTTATTTGTGGATGATGTTCTGTTGTTCTGTGATGGATCTCTTAGGGATGTAAACAAGATCAAGGACATATTAAGGAGCTATTGTTATGCCACAGGTATGGAAATCAATATGGAGAAGTCTACCATGTCCTGTTTTGGGCTGGCAACTGAAGATGAAAGTCTCTTTTAGAGGACACTTTCCTTTTCCATGATTGACTTTCAGGAAGGGATCAAGTATTTGGGGTTCATGCTGAAGCCTAATGACTATGGTATTAGGGACTAGGATTGGTTAGTGGAGAAGATCAACAAAAGGATATCTTTATGGTGCAATAGGTGGTTATCTATTGGGGGCAGACTAACTTTGTTTAAATCAGTATTGGAGGCTATTCCTGTCTATTGGCATGGGATGGCTTTTATACCAGTTGGGGTGCTGGAAAAAATAAGGAAAATATGTTTTAAATTCCTATGGACAGGAAAAGAGACAAAGTTGGCATTGTCTTAGCCAAATGGAAATTGTTAGCAAAACCTAAGGAAGAGGGTGGGTGGGGATTAAAGAATATTCACCATTTTGGAAAATCTTTGGCAACAAGGAGTGTATGGAGAATGATTACCCAAGATAATCTATGGAGTAAGGTTCTTAAGATCAAATATATTGAACCTCTTACTATTGTAGAGTGGATAAGAAAACCAGACAAGTCCACCAACAAGGGGTCTATCATATGGAAAGCAATAGTACAAGCCTTCCCACTTATTGGTAATAGGTTGGCTTGGAAAGTTGGAAGTGGGACAAAAGTAAGAATTGGTGCAGATCCATGGGTTGGTAGTGGTAATGATTTTAAACTTCTTGAGGATCTGGTATTACCTTTGCAATATGCTGGTTATTACACACTTTCTCAGGTAGCATATCAAGATTCTTCTTCAATATGGTAGCAAGGATGGAAGAACTCTACCCAACTCGGTCTTGAAGGTAGGAATGGAGTTTTATGGAATGCATATGTGAGGGCACTCATCACTAGTCATGTTAGGATCAGATCGGATGAGGAGGATATTCTGGTATGGACTAGGAATCCTATGAAGGGTGATTATTCTGTTAAGATGGGATATAAAGATATGTTTGTCCAAGAACGATAGGGGGATCAAGTCTGGTGGTGGAAACCTATATGGAAGATCAGGACACCTTTAAAAACCAAAACCTTTATGTGGTTGGCCCTCAATAATAGAGTTTTAACTTGGGATGCATTATTGAAGAGGGGGTTTCAAGGTCTAGGGAGATGTACTCTTTGTCATCAGTCACTCGAAACTATCAACCATTTATTGGTTGGTTGTCCCTTTACTATGGCTGTTTGGAAGGACATAGAGGGGTTAACTGGGATTTTAGGTATTTGGCAAGGTGACACTTTGGAGGAGTGTTTGAGGAAGTGGTTTGATAAGAGAGAACTAAAGGCTTTCAAAGCTCTTCCATTTGTGGTGGCATGGGGAGTGTGGCTTGCCAAAAATTCAGATATCTTTCAAGAGACCTCTCTCCCTAATTTTCAAGTGGCTTCTCAGATTCGTACACTACTTATTGGACTCATGAAACCAATTTCACCCAAATGCCCTAGAATGATCAATGATGTTAGTGTAAACAAAGTTGTTCCTTGGGGTTTTTTTGATGGGGCTTGTCAAGGAAACCCTCCATTATGTGGGGTAGGGGGTATTCTCTACTATCATGACTCACATTACATTAAGTTCAAGGCATGTCTGGGAGCAGGTACAAACAATTATGTTGAATTAAATGCTTTGAAATTGCTTCTAAAAACTGCACTTGATCACAATGTGCAACAGCTACAAGTATTGGGGGATTCTCAGGTGGTCATCAATTGGATGAAGGTAAGGTACAGAATGGACAACATACTTCTAAGGCCTATCTTTGATCAGGTGAATCTCCTAGCTGGTCTTTTCAACCTTATCACCTACAAGCATGTTTTTAGAGAACTCAATACTCAAGCAGATTTTATGTCCAAGGAAGGATTATTGTTACCACAGGGGCAATGGGAGCTGATAGAAATAAAAGACAGAGCAACCGCCAAGGAGACAACGAATCCTATTTTTATTTTATTTAAAAAAAAAACTATAAAAAATAAAAATTAGGCTAGGCAGGTTTTGATACACATATTTTATTTATCATGGAAGGACAGTGGTTCAATGGATAAGAGTTCTTTTTTGTTTTATTTCAGCTATAATTTTTTTTTTTATGGGAAGGAGTTAGAGGTAATCTCTTCTTTTATTGGTGTTAAATTTCTTTTGGTACTGGGTTTATAAGTATTTTTCAAGGGCTAGAGGGGGTATTCAATTTGACACTACCATTGTTTATCTTTGTTATGTCTGAAGACATTTATGCTATGTAATATTCTTTTTCACATGAAATAGAAATGATTTTTTCCGAGGAAAAGAAAAGAAAAAAAAAACTTGGATGGAAACTTTATCAAATGTATGTAAATAGTGTATTTCTCAATGGTGATATTGAAGAAGAGGTATATATATCACATCTAGAGGGATTTATGATCAAAGGATAAAAAAAAAGGTTTATAAGTTGAATAAATATTTAGATGGTCTAAAGCAAGCTTTGAGAGCATGATACATAGAAATTAATAATCATCTATTACAATATAATTTTAAAAGAATTAAATCAAATCCAAATATCTACACACAAAAATGGTTGGATTAGAAAGAATAATATTTATAGTATATGTTGATGATATAGTAATCATAGAAAGTTCAAAAATATTGATAGAAGAAGTTAAAAGGTAATTGGAAAAGGATTTTGAAATGACAAATTTTGGGCTACTTCATTATTGTCTTGGTTTAAAAAAAATTCAAAATGAAAATTGCATCACAATAACACAAACAGAGTATGCAAAATCATCACTTGTAAAGTACAAAATGGAAAATTGTAAATCTAAAGATACGTCTATGGAAGAAGGGTTACAATTGTCTATATATTCTAAAACATATCTAATTTTTGCCACTATCTATCACCAATTAATTAGAATTCTACTATATCTAAAGAATACCAAACTGGATATTATTTTTGCTATAAAATATCTTTTGATATTTATGCAAAAATCCAGAGAAAGTCATTGGAAATCCATAAAAATAATACTACAATATGTCAATAAAAGTATAGAATATGGGCTAAAATATTAAAAAAATGATGACAAATTTTATCTACAAGGATATTCAGATTCTAATTATGTTGGATCTATAGATGATAGAAAATCTACATCAAGATATGTTTTCTATCTCAGATCAGGGCCTAATTCTTGGTATAGTAAAAATAACATGTAGTAGCATTGGCATCAATAGAAGCAAAATATTATGTATTAAAAGATATAGTATGTGAAGCACTTTAGTTACAGTACATATTATCAAATATGGGAATCAAGAGAACTCCTATAGTAATAAATTATGATAATCACAGAGTTTTTTTCATTTTAATCAAAAATCCAATGATTCATGAAAGAACAAAACACATTGAAGCTCAATATCACTTTATTAAATATGACAGTTAGGATCATTATATTCAGTTAAAACATGTTTCTACTAAATATTAAATTGTAGATATTTGTACAAAAGCTCTTGGTTGAAACAAATATCAAATATTTCATAATCATCTATGTACATAGGGGTTATTCATACCAAATAATGTAATACAAGGGGGTGTTAGAGAATATTATATAATTTTGGTACATGTTGATAGTTTAGGAGTATGATTTATATTTCTCTTATGTAAGTATCTATGTGCAAAATGTGCACAAGTATCATGTATTATAGTATGTAAATATTCAAGAGTCATGTATACAAGTGGAAAGATAAGAAGCCAAAGGAATAATAAAGGTTGCAACTCCCAGACATGTGATGAGTGCAATAGAAAAAAGTCTAAAAGTCTGTGTATGGCTATATTATGGAGATAAAGCTACATGTATTGTATTGAAGATCACATTTAGGCATTAATAATATTGAATCTTGTATGCATATTTTGAGTAATTTTATTGTAAGTTTCTTCATGTTATTGCATGAATGATTTTGGTCATTTTATATTCATATTTGATATTTTCTTGAATGTTATTATAATTTATGCTAGTCAACTTATATATTTATTTCTCTTATATTTGAGACTACCCAAGATCCAAAATATTGGAACTAAGATAATTTGGCTTAAAATCCAACACTAACATGCTTTGTTTATGACATGAATACTTGGTTCTTAGTTCTCCATACCTTCAAACCAAGATAATAACATGTAAGCTCAAGATCAATATGTTTAAACTATTGCTTAAATGATTTCTTAATCTCTTCAATCAACTTTATTAAACTTCTAATGATGATCAAGTGATTGGCATATATGATTAAGATCACAACCTCTCTTGTTTGTCTTTTTAAGTATAGGTTCTAATCATAAGGACGCTGAAAAATCAATTTCATAGAACATTCTCATGAATATTCACATATGCTATAGGAGTCTACTTCAACCAGTAGAGAGGCATGATGAGCCTACATACCTTCTTCTCCTAACTAGGCATGACGAGCCTACATACCTTCTTCTCCTAACTAGGCATTATGAATCCCTTTGGTTGTCTCATGTAGACTTCTTTGCTCAAGTCACCATTCATAAATATACTTTTCATATCCATTTGATGTAATTTCCAACCAAATTACACATCCATTGTGAAGCCATTTAAATGGTATTGGTATTTGCTATTGGTGCAAAATTTTTATCATAGTCAATCCCTTTCTTTGGTGCATATTTCTTTGTAATATTTTTTACTCTATTATTATTGATGCTCCCATCATATTCATTCTTGATATTGGATACCCACTTGCAACTAAAAGGTTTCTTTCAAGGTGGAAAATCAACAAATTGTTGTCTTATTCTTCAACGGTACTTGGTCTTTAATGTTGAAGGTATTATTCCATATATTTGATGCAAGAGATTTGTGAACCATGGAATTTTTATATGTTTGCACCACCATACTCATTAGGTCTAGGTTGACCTCATTTTCAAACTCTTATTTAAGTTTTTGTTCCTAAACTATATGTGTCATGAACGTGATCTAAGTTTACCCTACGAATTATACTAAGATACCACTTGGGCCTACAAGTGGTACTTGAAGTGGATGATCTTGTGACATTAACTTTATCAAATCCATCATGATAATATCCATCATATTCATCTAAAATTAATATCCCCTGTCTCAAAGGCTTCACCATCGCCATCATACAAAAAACAAAAAGTGATTTTTCAATAGTTTATAGCTTAGAAGAAGATGTACACTCATTCATTTCATCAAAAATGACATGTGGGATGATATACAACTTCTTGGTGAGGATCCTTGAGATGATATCCCTTAAACTCACTACTATATCCAATAATGATACATCACTTAGATTTCTCCTCTAAATTCATATGATTTTGCTTTAGAATGTGAATGAATGTAGTGCATTGAAACATGTGTATATGTGACATGGTAGGTCCAATAGCAATATAAACTCATTTAGGTATAAAACCATTCAATGGAAGTGTGGGTGCAAAAGGTAGACCATAGTACAAATAGCTTTTATCCAAAATGATGGCTTTAATTTGGAATTGCTTACTATGCATTGTACCATCTCTTGAATAGTATAATTTTGAATCCCTACAGCTCCACTTTATTGGAGCATGTAGGTATTCATATATTATTATTTTATGTTACATTGCTTTAGAAAAAAAAATTATTCTCTACTTTACTAGTGTACTCCCTATTAATTTGAGTGGAGGATATGAATGGGAAAACCAATAACCATTCCACGTGAGGTTTGAACTCCTAGAAATAGTGGAAGGCTTCATATTTCATCTTCAATAAATACACCCATAATTGTCATGTATGATCATCAATGAGTAATTAAAATAATTATAAGCACTAAAACTTGGATCCATAGGTCCATACAGATCTACATGCACCGATTCAAATGGACCAACTGCTCTACAATGCTAGAGCTATTTCTATCCAAACAAGACATACAAAGGTTACAAAGCTCTTCCAATAACTAAATTTCATACACCATTTCATGATTGAGAATTGATTTTAGGTGGTTAAAAATAAGACGTCCAGATTGCCTAGGCCATAGTATGGAAATGTCATCTACCTTGGATATAAAATCTTGGTTGTCCTTCATTACAATCATAAGCTGAAATATCTTGCCTATGCTAGTAGCATAAGCAATAATCATAAAACCTCAAGATTGATCTTGGATGAGATGGAGTTTATTTTCACTTGTTTTAAGAAATTCAAAATGTAAATTATGATCAAGCAATTTATTCATAAAAATAAGTTCTTTGTGAGGCTAGGTACATAATGAACTTGATTCAAGTGACAAGTATGCACTCCAAGATGAAAATAAACATCACCAATACTAGAAATTGTGTATGTTGAGTTATCCCCAAGAGTAGTTTACCCATGATAAAAATAATTGTCATGAACAATTATTTGTTGCATATCATGTGTTTGGTACCTCCTATATTAACATACTAAACTAGACTAGATTTCAAAACTACAATAGAAAATTGAATGGAATAAACATAGTCATCCTTCTATGTTAGAATCACCATCGCTAGATACATTGACATATTGGTATTAATATGCATTCCTCTTTTACCATTGAGAACTCTTCTACTTTCCTCCTAATTAATTAGTGGGTTGATTCTTAGAAGATGCTTATGGTAATAGGTTGTATTTGCACTCCTAAAGCATGTATCCTAGTTTTCCATAGATGAAATATATGATGTTGGAACATGAATATTTTATTTATCCTCAATGTTGTTGATTTTGCTCTTGTTATTTTTGTTGATTCTGGTGCTTCTTAGGGGTTCTACCTGTTTTCTTAGACTTTATTAGATTCTTGTATTTTTAATACATGATCAAAGCACATTCATATTTATTATTAATTTCTTAAAATTCTTCCTCCTATTGAAGAAAATGCACAACAATCTTAAAATTGGAACTCTAATTAGTCATGTTCAAAGTTATTATCAAATTACTTAATGCAAGTTGTAATGCTAATTACACTATTGCAATAAGCACATAATCACTGATGGTTTTATCTAGCACTTGTAGTGAGGCTCTTAATTTAGTAATTCATTATATAAATCCCTTTAGCTTCTCACCATTCTTCATATTCAAGCAATACAATTGGTTTTGTAGGTGTAGAATTTGGTTTCCACTCCTCGATTTGAACATTATATTAAATTTATCCCATGCATCCTTGCTATTTATTGCATCATAAATATATAGCTAGACCTCATCTATCATATTGAACATTATGATTGATTGTATTTTTTGATCAAATTTATCAAACTTTAGTTCTTCATCAAGATCAATGATCTCTTTACAGTTCCAAATACCACTCCCTACAAATATCGAAATTCAAGGTGAATCTTCAACTTTATCTTTCAAGAAGAATATTTTTCATTTTTTAGTAATTGAGAATCATGCAACACCTTTGCGGCATTAATAAACATGTTAATTCTTCACAAAATTAAAAATTTAATGCCCAATAAAATAATATATAAAAAAAAATTCCAACAAGTTTGTATCTATAGTTGAAAAATATGTAATGCCTCAAATCATGAAAAAACAACAGTATCTCACCAAGAAAAAAATTAGGTGTGGAGATTGAAGTCTATTTCCCTCCAAATAAAATCTATGGGGAATATTCTAGTAATTTTGCAGTGGTTATAAATTACAAGTTCTTCTCCTTATCCACTTAAATTCAACAAATACAAGAAATAAAATTTTTTTAAAAGCTTTAAAATACTTCCCACTTTTGCATGTGGGATATTTTATTTTGACTTCAAACAATAGGGTGCACGTGGGCTTGTCAATAAAATCAATATTTTTCTTCAAAAATATTATACATATAGACAAATGGATCTCTCTACCTCATGTTACTTCATGAATAACATCAACTTTAAAATACTTTATAAGACAGAACAACCTTCCCACCATACATGTGGGGTTAAATTATTAATTTTTCTCTAATACAAATGCACACAAATTGTATTCAATGATATTACTATATAGTTTAAACACTTTGCATGCAAAATTTACAAATCATATCTATTATTTCAATTATCAAAAATATGAATTATCTGGTGATGGTTTGTTATACATTAGTTTTTTATTTGAACTTATGTTTGAAATATTTTGCATTCTATTTTCAGCTAGTGCCTCCTTGACATGAAAAACTTTTGCTTCATGTCCAATGCCCTATATTATTTGAACATCTTCCTATCTATAGTGCTTTCCTCCTTTGATGTTACCAATATAACAAATGTGCCTCACATTCTTCTTTTGAACGTGTATTAACACCATGTCAAGTGCACATTTCCTCTTAATGGTGCTTCCTTCCCATAGTGTGTTTTTTTTGTATAACTCATATTAAGTGCCTCCATGCATCAATAGGTTATAGTACAGAAATTTTACCACATTATTTTGAACCTTCATTCTCTAAATGGTGTCTTTTCCTCTATGCAAGGCATATCACATTTACTTATCAAAAACTTTTTTGTACCTTTACTCCTAGTAATATCAACATCATAGCACTTTCATGATATTTTATTATCTCACACAAATACAAACATAGCAAATAATATTATCACTTTGAATGATTTTTTAGTTATATGGCCCTTTTAATGTCCATGCAACTTTAAACTTGAGTTACATAGCCCTTTCGATGTTCATGCAACTTTAAAATTGAGTTAGACTATCATTTTAAGGTTAATGCAATGGGTGACATAGTCAAAGAAAACTATTCAAATGGCCCTATCTTTAAATTACCCAATTATATGAAGACCTGATTCCAATGTTGATAAATTACCATATTGCATGTTCAAGATGTACCTTTTCTTTGGTACTTCCAATGAAACTCTAACATGCCTCAATGGATAGCAAGATGTGAAAGGATGTTATCTCCAACCCTACAAGAAATTAAATCTTTAGAAGCTTCTTGTCACTTCCAAATTACTAGTGTGTAGCTTCTAATTGCATTTTCTTTGCATCATATAACAATAAATCTACTTATATGACCATCATGAATCATATGGTAGCACTTCCATCATAAATAAAATGTAAGCATAAGATAACTTGACAATAATTTAGATAGCTTAGCATGAGCATGAAATTTCTTCTTTGAAATTCTTGGACATCTCCAACTCTAAATATTGGTAATACTTCTTCAAGATTAAAATAAATGCTTTCAAACTTATAAAACCAAATAGAAAAAATCAAGAATACTTTATTCTCTAATAGATTTGGCAAGGTCTTCTCTTTGCACGAACTTATCAAAACACTTTTGTTTACAAATTTTGAATTAGTTGGGGAAACATGCATGAACTTTGAGAGGTCTCTTCACTCTAAAACAATTGGATCATCATGCCAAATCTCTAAAACCAAATATTATAAATGTAGATTGGTTATGATCAAACTTTACATTGTATTAAAATAAGGATAAGTATATGCATGATCAAGAATAGAAAGATTGGAGTTACAACCAGCTTCAAAATGACATGATTTGACCTCAGTTCAAGGCATTGAAGGTATTTCAATAACCTTGTATGCAGTAAACAGGGTAAAATGTCACAACACTATACTTTTACATAGAGTTCTACTACTGAATATATATATAGAAGAGAGAGGGATGATTTTTTTTTACATGAACTAAGTCTTATCCCAATATTAATTTGGAGGTCCTCTTTCATGCACTATCTTGGATGGATTACATAAGGACCCATATAATGACCTTTCCTACCACCCACTTGTGAATCATCAAATGCATCCACTCATGACTACACACTTTTCCTTAAGACGTAAGCATATTCATACATTATTTTATACTTATTTCAATCTTCTATGATCTTACATTAAACATGATAATACTAATTCTATCACCTTGGCATTCTCTTTATAATCGCATTACCCTTTTCTAAATATGCTATTCTAACCAATTTATGTCCTTTTGAGTTCATCCCATTTGCAAACCAAAGTTTAATACACCCATATTTTGAAATATTGCCTTCTTCATACTCTTTAAACTCAAAAATAGTCATAACAACTATCTTTTTATCTCCAAACTTTTAAAACACTTGTAATAAAACACATTGCCATGTATACATGGTTGTAAAAGGTCTATGGTCACCATAAACACACTAGCTAAGAAAAATATGTGATCAATGAATTTGCATATCCTCTATCTATAGGAAGCCCTAAATATCTTTATTAAGCATGAAAATATTCTAAAATATATCATTTCTCAAGGAAATATCTAGCATTACTTGGCAAGAAGGTGATTTGTTCTTCTGTATATAAACATAATATCTTATCTTATTGAAATTGAATCAACAATGATTAATGTCCTATATAAGCATGGATCTAACATTGATTCAAGGACCTATCTAAGATCTTATCTCATTAACAATAATATTTGAGTCACATGCTAATATATTTTTAATAAAATTTAACTTCATCAACAACTCAATTATAATTTATGGTTAAAGCTTAAATTTTTTATTTTTCAAAGGTCCAATCCATTCAATCAATGTAAGCATTAAATATCCTTTAAAATGTTTGAATTTCCCATACCTATTGGTGTTTGGTTAACTTTATCTAATCCATCCAAATTTAACTTCAACCAAGAACCTTTAAGTGGATTATATATTAATTTCTTCATATATTCCTCCTTCCATGGGTTGGCCACCTTTTTCTTCTCCTTCTTCTTGGTTACACACATTTACTTTATTACATGCTTAATATAAATATCTTCCATATATCTTGGCTAGATATAGGTCTACTCTTGAAAATACCTATGTATTCTCCTTCCAAATAGATCGATATTGAGTATATAACTAATATTCTATAGCCTCTTCTATTCATCCCCGTATTAAGATAATATTCTATAGATAAACTAAATGAAATATTATATTCTATATGAGATAAATGAGTAAGGTACATAAATTCCTCTAAATATTAAAATAAAAGAATAAAAAATAACTTTTTGTAGATAATCAATTTCCTCTTTCTAGTGCAAATACGTGAAACAAATAGAATGATCTTAAAAGTTCTTTCTTTGTAAAATTTCACATGCAAATATTTTATCTAAAATATTTATACATTTAAATATTTTTACCTAAATCGTATCCTCCATTAAACTAGAAAGCTCTCTCCATGTCTTTAAGGAATCAAATATAGCCTTCCCTGACTCCATCATTATAATGCTTAGAACTAGTCCAATCTAATCAATCACTTCAAATGTTGAGAGATTCTACATCATTTTTCACCAATCTTTGTTCTTCAACTAAATCTCCTACCAAGATTCATATGTCATAGGGCCTATGGAGTAGTTTTCATCCAAGACACTTTATAGTTTTTGTTCTTAAATATCAACCATAGAATTATTCAAAGTATTGATTACATCAGTGTTTAAAATATATGGAAACAAGGTGTCAAGTCTCTTTCTAATAAAAAATTTACCAAATTAAAATTAATTATTAGTTCAAAAACACTTATTAAATAGTAATATTTTTTTAATGGGGACTGCTAACAAGTTTACAACCTTCATAATCATTCAAATATTGTTTTTTATTTAGAAAAATGCATGATAAAAAATATCCTTCATCTAAAATAATCAAGTTATCAATTCATAGGGAGGGATGGCCACATTTGTGTTCAAAGTTGTTAATGCATTTTACAATTAAAAATAGTTGAGTTTTTCTTTTTGTTGTTCAAACTTAAAGTGAAGAACGAAGAGAGTATTTTGGCTTTTCATTTAAAATGTAATTGAAATTTTCAATAATCAAACAAAAAACAATAGTATATATAACAAATTATAATAATATTGATAAATATATATTATTGGATATAGAATTTAGAAATATAATATTTAAAAAGAAAAAATTGAGTAAATTCCTCTAGCCTAGTTTTGAAGTAGTCAAAAGTTGACTAAAAGTAAATTTAAGTCAATATGATAGTGTATTGATGGAGGGGGCCGATTTTCAAAATCCAATCTTCGATTTTCTTCATCGAAAATCAAATTACAACACTAGCCTGCAGGCGTAGTTTTCTTTACAACACTAGCCTGCAGGTGTAGTTTTCTTTTCCTGGTGTAAGCTACCTCACTTTTGGCGATCTTCCTATGCTCCCAGGAAGAATACAATCTCCCAATATCAAAACTCGGCTCCTCCCCCTCTTTTTTGTGACTGTAACCTTCACCTCTTTTATCCTAACCGGCAACTGCCACTAGGTTAGTCATAGAAACACGCATTGATGAGTCATCTAAACATCTTTGACCTCTGGGCGCAGCAGTCAAGTGGCTGCCATGCTCAATAAACTTATCAGGCAAGAAATCATGCATTGATGAGGCCTTTGACCACCTCGGGAAACACCGTCTGGGAACGCATGCCTTTTTGGGTCATGAACCAGCAGTATGTCGCAATATCGTGACATGTCGTGATATCATGACATTTTTCTTCCTCACTGCATTTCTCTCCTTTGGGTCGCGATATTGCAACATGTCACGATATCGTGATATTTTTCTTCCTCGCTGCCTTTTCTCTTTGTCGGGTCGCGATATCGCGACATGTCGTGATATCATGACATTTTTACTCTCTGCCCTCTCTCTCTGTTTTGGGTCATGAAATCACGACATGTCACGATATCGTGATAGCTTTGTCTTCCACTTTCACCCTCTGCTTTGGGTCGCAAAAATGTGACATGTCGCGATATCACGACAGTTTCCTTCCTTGCCTTATTTCTGCTTCTTTGATCACGATTTCGTGACATGTCATGAAATCGTGACATTTTCTCCTCTGGCCCTTCCTGTTTTCTTTCGGTCGTGATTTCGTGACATGTCACGAAATTGCGACATTTTCTCCTCTGGCCCTTCCTATTTTCTTTCGATCGCGATTTCACGACATGTCGTGAAATCACGACATTTTCTCCTCTGGCCCTTCCTGTGTTCTTTTTGTCACAATATCATGACATGTCATGATTTCGTGACATTTTTCTTCGGATGCCCTCTCTCTCCTGTTTCGGTCACGATTTCGCGACATGTCACGAAATCGTGACATTTTCTACGGACGCCTTCTCTCTCCTGCTTCGGTTGCGATTTCGCGACATGTCACGAAATCACGACATTTTCTGCGGATGCCTTCTGTCTCTTGGTTTGGTCACGATTTCGTGACATGTCACAAAATTGTGACACTTTCTACGAATACCTTCTCTCTCCTGCTTTGGTCACGATTTCACGACATGTCACGAAATCATGACATTTTCTGTGGATGCCTTCTGTCTCCTGGTTTGGTCGTGATTTCATGACATGTGAAATCATGACATTTTCTACGAATGCCTTCTCTCTCTTGCTTCGATCGCGATTTCATGACATGTTGCGAAATCATGACATTTTCTACTCCGCACCTTCTCTCTCCTTCCTAAGTTGTGAAAACATGACATGTCACGATATCATGACACTTTTCCTCTTTTGCGCTTTCTCTCGTCCTTTGGTCACGATAATACAACATGTCGTGATATCTTGACACTTTCTCTCTTGCACCTCCTCTTGTCTCCTGGTCATGAAAATGTGACATGTCATGATATCGCGACAATTTTCTTCTTGCCGACATGTCACGATATCGTGACATTTTTCTTCTCCTTGTGGTATTTTTCTTTCCCTTGGATGCTCCTACATCAGATAACCAAGGTGGATTGAGAAGTGACCTTCACTTATGTATTGTTCTGTCACCTTCTTTTTAATTGGGGTTGTACAAGCTCTCCAAGCTTCAGCAAAATCTGGGTCTACAGGGTACAAATCCTTAAGTTCTTCAAACCCCACAACTTCCACTCTCATTGTTGTCAGCAACCTCCTTTCATCCATCCCCTTCAGCAAACAGATTCTAGCGCTGCTACATACCCTTTCGCCCACCTCCTTCAAGGGCTTCAGCTTATGGCGCACTCCATTCTTCGTCACTGAGTAAGTGTTGGTGTGACCATCATGCAATGCACACTGATCAAACTGCCATGGCCTTCCCAACAACAAATAGTAAGCATCCATAGGCAGGATGTCACACAGGACCTCATCATAGTAATTCCCAATATTAAATTTGACTAAGAACTGTTCATTGACCATTTTCCTATGGTCCTTCTGCAACCATGCAATCCTGTATGGATGCGGGTGTCTCCTCCTTTCTAGCTGTAACTTAGTAACCATTTCTTTAGAGACCAAGTTATCAGTACTACCATTATCTATAATGACATTACAGACCTTACCCGAACTTCTGCACCTTGTGTGAAATAGGCTCCTCCTCTTGTCTGATCCTTTTTCCTCATTCAACAGGGCCCTCATTGTGACCATAACTTCTCCTCTCTTTGCCTCCTTAGAATGTTCTGATTCAGCACCTTCATCTGCTATAGTAGCTCTGGCAGGACCCTTAGGTCTCTTATTCATCCTTTCTCGATGTTGTGGACACTCGTATGCTCGATGTCCTTCTTCACCATAGTGGAAACAGGTTCCACAAAATCCTCCTCTTCCAAATCCACATCCAGATCTACCTCTCCCTCTTGGGTAACCATTGTTCTGATTACGGGGTTGGTAGGTGTTCTCATCTTTCTGATCCTAAATATAGCTAGCTTCTTATTTCTTCTCATCTCGTCCTCCATCTATTATTCCACTAGTTCTTTCTCCATGACCTCTTCCCCTTTGCTTACCCTCAAACCTTCTTTTCAGCTTCTCTTCAACCTTTAGAGCAAACTGGTAAGCATCCTCAATGGTGCTAATCCTAACTAGAATCAACTCTTCTTGAATACTGGTTCTCAACCCATTGATGTAACGGGCCACCTTCTCCTTGTTAGCCTCTGAATGGCCAGTTCGATGGAGATCTTATAGAACTCCTTTGTGTATTCTTTGATAGTTTTGCTTGATTGTCTCAAACTCTGCATTTTCCTTAGCAGATCCAATTTGTAATCTACAGGAATAAATTGTCTCTTCAACTTATCCACCATTCTATCCCATCTGGTTATTCTCTCCTTTCCTCTTCTATTTCTTTCCAATTGTACTCCCTTCCACTAGATGTTGGCATGACCCTTCAGCTTGGTCTTAGCAAATCTAACCCGATCAGGATCTTCGATCTCCTCATACTCAAAGTATTCCTCCAGGTCATTGATCCAGTCAATCAACTCCTCTGGATCTAGATTTCTAGAGTACACAAAAACCTCTATCTTTGGTTTCTTTCCAATATGGGAGATGGCTCTGTATAACCTGGCTTATGCAGGATCTACAACCTCTTCTTCTTCCTCAAACTGGTCCTCTTCTTCATCCACTTCATCGTCACTTTCTTCTTTTGCTCTGGGTTCAAGCCCTCTATGCAGCTCCTCTTGTAGGGCCTGGACTTGCCTCTGCAAATCTCTGAAATCTTCTACTGGCACCATATTTCTTCCACCACCATGATTTCTTCATGGAGGTATTCTACTTCACTCTCTTCTCACAACCCTTCCATAGATCCTGGTGTAAACTACCTCACATATGGTGATCTGTTTACACACTTAGGAACTCCCGCTCTGATACCACTAAAAAAGGGGGCTAATTTTCAAAATCTAATCTTCTATTTTCTTCATCAAAAATCAAATTACAACACTAGCCCGCAGGCATAGTTTTCTTTACAACACTAGCCCACAGGCATAGTTTTCTTTTCCTGGTGCAAGCTACCTCACTTTCGGTGATCTTCCTGTGCTCCCAAGAAAAATACAATCTCCCAATATCAAAACTTAGCTCCTCCCCCCCATTTTCTATGACTGTAACCTTCACATATTTTATCCTAATCAGCAACTACCACTGGGTCAGCTATGAAAACATGCATTGATGAGCCATCTGAACATCTCTGACCTCTAGGCACAACAGTCGAGTGGCCACCATGCTTAGAAAACTTATAGGGCAAGAAATCATGCATTTATGAGGCCTTTGACTGCCTCGAGAAACACCATTTGGGAACACATGCCTTTTTAGGTCATGAACCAATAGTATGTCGTGATATCGCTACATGATGACATTTTTCTTCCTCGCTGCCTTTCTCTCCTTCAGGTCGCGATATCACGACATGTCATGATATCGTGACATTTTTCTTCCTTGCTGCATTTTCTCTTCATCGGGTCACGATATCGCCATATCGTGACATTTTTGCTCTCTGCCCTCTCTCTATTTCGGGTCACAAAATCATGACATGTCACGATATCATGACAGCTTTGTCTTTCGCTTTCATCCCCTGCTTCGGGTTGCAAAAACGCAACATGTCACGATATCACGACAGTTTCCTTCCTTGCCTTCTTTCTGCTTCTCTGGTCGTGATTTCGTGACATGTCGCGAAATCGTGACATTTTCTCCTCCGGCCCTTCCAGTTTTCTTTTGGTCACAATTTCATGAAATGTCACGAAATCACGACATTTTCTCCTCTGGCCCTTCCTGTTTTCTTTCGGTCACGATTTCGCGACATGTCACAAAATCGCAACATTTTCTCCTCTGGCCCTTCCTGTGTTATTTTGATCACGGTATCATGACATGTTGTGATTTCATGACATTTTTCTTCGGATGCCCTCTCTCTGGTTTTGGTCCTGATTTTAGGACATGTGAAATCGTGACATTTTCTACGGATGCCTTCTCTCTCCTACTTCGGTCGCGATTTCATGACATGTCGTGAAATCGTGACATTTTCTACGAACACCTTCTGTCTCCTATTTCAGTCATGATTTCATGACATGTCATGAAATCATGACACTTTCTATGAATGCATTCTCTCTCCTTCTTCGGTCATGATTTTGCGACATGTCATGAAATCGTGACATTTTCTGCGGACGCCTTCTGTCTCCTGGTTTGATCGTGATTTCGTGACATGTCACGAAATCATGACATTTTTTGCAAACGCCTTCTCTCTCCTACTTCGGTCGTGATTTTGTGACATGTCGTGAAATCATGACATTTTTTGCTTTGCGCCTTCTCTCTCCTTCCTGAGTCGTGAAAATGCAACATGTCACAATATCGCGACACTTTTCCTCCTTTGCGCTTTCTCTCATCCTTTGGTCATGATAATGCGACATGTCACGATATCACGACACTTTTCTCTCTTGCGCCTCCTCTTGTCTTCTGGTCGCAAAAATGCAACATGTCGCGATATCGCGACAATTTTCTTCTTGCCGACATGTCGCGATATCGTGACATTTTTCTTCTCCTTGTAGCATTTTTCTTTCCCTTGGATGCTCCTGCATCATGTATTTATTACGACTAATGTAACTATATGCTGGACATCAAAAAATTTCATAAGAAAAATCATATTATTTATGTACATATGTATGTTTTTGTATTATATTTTTAATACCATTTGTCATTATCTATAGGTGAACTAAAATATAAAGGAAAATTTTATCTTTAGTAGATTAAAACTTGTTTTGATAACACTAATTTAGTGCATATTTTTCATGCTATGTATTTTTATTTAACTTTTCATATACGCAAACAAGTAATAAACTATTTTTTATTTTTGTTATTAATCAAAACGTGCATGTGAAAAATGAAAAAATAAATATACAAAAATAAAAATAAAAAATTGAAGCACAAGAAATCAAAATATGGCCCAAAATTTTTCATCTTACATCTATAAAAAGATATAAAATATGCATGGGAACTTTACCAGAAATTCTATAGTATCACTTGCTATAATGTTAGTACAAATAAAAGGCACATATTAGAGATACAACACCTAACAAAGGCACCTATAGTTCAAAAGCATTTAATAAAAATAGCTATAGAGATGCACCTAACAAAGGCACCTATAGTTTAAAAGCATCTAACATAAATAGTTATCCTACATACATCATACGTTAACACCACCCATAATAGGTACAAAATTGGTGATAATGTTAAGAAAATTATAAATAATTCAATAATCTCAACAATGTTGTATTGTGATAAATATGATACTACCATTTTAATTGGAAAAAAATGTTAAATATAGATCCCATTGATATAGAATGACAATAACAATTCTTAAATGAGATCAATAATATCTAATACCCATAAATTAAAGAGTCTCAACAAGCAATTCAAAATTTTTATTCCATTAATCAATTAATAAATTAACAAGTAATTTGATCAATTCACAAGTATGACTCCATTAGAGAGCATCATATAATTTAGCCATATCAAAAAAATAAATTTCATACATCCATTAGACAAATAAAAATGCTTCCTCTCTTTTTGGAATAATTCCACGTATATAGGTAATGTATTTTACCATAGCCTTTAATCACATATCATCTTCTTTCTTTCATATTATCTAAAGAGGATACTAACATGGGTAATATGATCACTGCACTATTGTTTCTTATCCTATCAATGAATAATTTTAATATTGATCTTGAAGCTTACCAAATCTTGTCATTCCCTTTGTCTTAATTAAATACATTCATAAGAATACATTCATTCTAATGTGGGGGAATCTAGAAGCCCAAATATCTAGTTGAGAAGTTAGAAGGCCAATTGTTTGGTCGTTATGTAACTATCATCTAAGACTTTAAAACCTAGGATTTTTATCTCCAAGAAGGGAGGACAGAGACCTATTTTCCAAATGAATATTTTTCCTTACATCCTTGATAAAAAAGAAATAAACTACCAATTAAATTTAAGTCTCCATTGTGAATGTTGAATATTCTTTTTTTGTAGGTCGTGTATATTATTGTTTAATGTGTGCATAAGTTACAAGAAAATATAGCAAGACATTGGATAATGGATGAAGGGAGACCAAGGTACAAGGAAGGACATGCAAACAAAGACAAAAAGGTCATTATACTAAAGAATTAAGAATATTGTGGGCGTAAAGAAGTTCATGATAAATCTTGTCAAGTGAACAAGTCTTGCAGAATTTATCGACATAGAAGTGTGTCTTAGAAATTCTATCTAATAAAAAATCATTTTGAAAGTAGAAAGAACAAGGAATTTCCATTTGAATTCTACCATTCAAAAACAAGTTGTATAATGGATTGAATTCATTTCAAAAGAAAATAATTAATTTCTCACTTCATGCGGAAGAGAGCCCGCTTGATAATTTATTGGGAGAACCTTAGAAAATATAAATAAAATAAAAAATTTTGGTGCATTTGAATTGTCATATATTTTATCCCATTGTACAATGAATGGTGAATAAGCCATCATATGACAAAACCATTGTAAAAATATTTTACTAACAAATTATCTATCATATAATAAATCAATCGTATGATTTATTGGTCATACAATTTTAAACTTCAAAAAATTTATATCATACAATTGATAGGGCATATCATACATTGGACAAAGGTCATGATTTTGTGTGTATAAATAATTAAATCATACAATTGTACAACAAAGTAGGTCATACAAGGAAACACAATCATACAAAAAAAATTGTTGTTGCTTGCATCATTTGGGTATTAGATCTAGAAGATCTTTGAGGATTGATATGTGCCTAAGGAGATATGGCACAATAGGGAAGAGGAATACCACAAGGACCTCAAGCCATAGATGTATTTGATATGATGAGAGGAATTATCACTCAATTAGATTCATTTGAGACTTCCTAGAGGAGAGGAATTCAAGTCAAATATGTAAGTGACAGTGAAGAGGAGGGAGCAAACCAACCAAAAGTTTACAATAAAGAAAAAGGAGACCCCAAATAAATATTAGTCTGGATAATTTCTAACATGGGCAGAAATCCAAAGTTAGAAATCCCATCATATGATGGCATTTTAAACCTTTAAGAATTCATCAATTGGATTGTAGAGAAGAATTACTTTTATTTTAAATCAAAAGAAGACCCCAAGAGGGTGAAATTTATATATACAAAGCTAAAAAGGCATGTGTCCTTGTGGTGGGACCATGTTCAAAGTGAAAGATAAATAAAGGAAAAGAAAAATATTAAGACATGGGAGAAAATGGCCACAAAATTGAAGACCAAATTCCTCCCATCAAATTACCAATTGAGTCTTTTCAAGAAACTATAAAATTTAAGACAAAAAGAAATGAGTGAAAAATATTACACACAATAATTCTATAAACTCATCATTTAGGTCAGTCATGTGGAGGAGGATAACAAGAAAGGTTTAAATTATATCAATGGACTAATATTATCCATACAGGATGAAGTTAGTATGATAAGAATGAATATGATAGAGGAAGCCTACCAATATGCCTTAAAGGCAGAGGAGAAGTTAACACAAAAGCAACAAAATAATAAAATAGGAAGAGGATTTTTATTTTGAGGATGAGGACAAGCAAGCAGTGGAAGAGGATAGCAAAAATAGGAAGGAGAAGCTAGTACTTCTTATAATGAATTCAGCCAGAATACTAGAGGAGGTCAAGACTCCTCGTGACGAAGAGGTAATTTTGGTAGGTAAAGGGGTAGGGGATTCCCCAAAAAGTGTTATAGATGTGGAGAAGATGGTCATTACGCATTTGAATTTCCAATAGCACAAAAAAGTAGCAATAAGGGAAAGGATATTAGAAACCTTATTGTGCAAGAAAAATAAGAAAGTGTTGCTTCTTTGAGACACACAGAGGAGTCAAAACAAGGAGAATATCTCATAATGAAGAGAGTATTATTGAATCCATAAAAGAGGGAATGTGAACCTATTCATAGAATTAAAATAGTATGCAAATTAGGGGAAAAGTGTTGCAAGGTTATTATAGGTAGTGGGAGTATGGATAATCTAGTATCAAACAATATGATAGATAAATTGGGATTGAGGAGAATGGAGCACCCCAATCCATACAAGGTATCTTAGTTACAAAAGGGATACCAAATTTTAGTTAGTGAATAGTGTCAAGTAAAATTTCAAATTGGATATTACAAGGATGAGGTCTTGTGTGATATCATACCTATGGACGCTTATCATGTGTTGTTGGAAGACCTTGGCAATTTGATAGGGAGGTATTACATGATGGTAGGAAAAACACCTACACTATTGTGAAAGATGGTAATAAGTATGTACTGAGTCCATTGAAGGACAAATATGAAATAGAGGACAATGGTCCTAAAGTATGTTTGATTTTAGAAAAAAATTGAAGGAGATGACAAAGAATAATTTGTGTTTTTCTTTGATTGCTAAACCCACAAAGGATGTAATAGCAAATAGGAAATATGAAATCCCAAGTGAAGTGCAGAAGATGTTAGAGGAGTATGCAAAAACCTTTCTATAAGAATTTTTGGATGGATTACCACCGATAGGGAGTATTAACCACCACATAGATTTCATTCTAGGATCAATTTTTCCCAATAATACAATATATAGAATGATGCCAATGGATAATAAGAAAATAAAGGGACAAGTCCATGAGCTATTGTACAAGGGGTTAATTAGAGAAATATTGAGCTTTTGTGCAGTATCAGTTGTACTTACACCAAATAAAGGTAGAGAATGACAAATGTGTATAGATTCAAGGACTATAAATAAGATAATAATAAAGTATAGATTTCTATTTCCATGCATGGATGATTTTATGGATTACTTAAGTGGAAAAATACTACATAAAGATATATTTGAAGAATAATTATTATCATATCTATATTAGGGAAGGATATGAGTGAAAACCCACACTCAAAACAAAGGATAAATTGTATGAGTGATTGGTTATACTATTTAAATTGAAAATGCACCTAGTACCTTTAAGTGGTTGAAGAAAAAAGTGTTGAATCCATTTCTTGAAAAGTTCATGGTTGTCTATTTGGATGACATTTTGTTATTCAGTATGAGCAAGGAAGAGCATTTGATGCATTTGAGACTAGTCTTATAGAGACTAAAGAAAGAGAAGTTGCTATTCAACTTGAAGAAATTTAGTTTCATGAAAGAGGAATTAGTGTACTTGGGTTTTTTTATTTCACTAGAAGGATTACAAATGGACCCTAATAAAGTTAAGGCCATATTGAATTGGCCATCACCAAGAGTAATTTTGAGGCTAGGAGTTTCCATGGTCTAGTAATTTTCTATAGGAATTTTATTAAAAACTTTAGTGGAACTTGTACATCGATTACAGAGACCCTATTAATATTTTATTCAATCTATGAAGAAATTGAGGCATTATTTGCTACCAAAAGAGTTTATCCTATTTATAGATAATAATGCTTTGTAGTTTATTAACAACCAGTGTAATTTGAATCAAAGGCTTATGAAGTGGGTGGAATTTTTTCTAGGATATTCATTTGTATTGAAGTATATAAGTGGTAAATTGAATCGAGTAGTTAATGCCTTGAGAAAACAAAATTTGTTGGTAAATATGATGTGGATAAAATTTGTATTTTGACGTCATGAAGGAGCTTTATAAGGATGATGAAAATTCCAAGGTAGCTTGGACAATATGCAATAATCCTACTGTAGGATAAAGTACCCCATGGTTTGATTACTTCATCCAAGAAGGAATGTTATTAAATGAACTAAAATTGTGCATACCATGAAATTAAATAAAATAAATTTTGATAAGAGAAAACATAGTGAAGGTCTTGTAGAGCATTTTGGGAGAGATAAAACCCTATGACAACTTGAAGAAAGTTACTATTGGACTAGAATGAATAAGGATATAAGAATATTTGTGCAAGATTTTCAAATATGTCAATATGAAAAATGGAAGATCCAAAACATTATAATGTATCAACCATTTCCAATCCTAAAGAGATCATGAGAGGACATAAGAATGGATTTGTTTCTTGGATTTTCGAGGACACAGAAGGATAATGACTATTTTTTTTGTGGTTGATAGATTCTCGAAGATGGAACATTTCATAACTTACAACAAGACAAATGATGTGACTCATATTGCTACCTTATTCTTCATGGAAGTGGTCAAATTACATGGGTTGCCAAAGAGTATTATTTTATATAGGGATAGTAAATTTGTGGGTTCTTTTTTATGAGCATTATGGAATAAATTGGGTATTAAGTTGGCATTTAGTTCATCTTATCATCCACAAACTGATGGGCAAACTGAGACTGTGAATAGGAGTCTTAGGAATTTTCTAAAGTGCTTAGTTGATAAGAAGCTAAACCTTTGGGATACGATTTTGGCACAAGTAGAGTTTGCATACAACTTAGTATATCAAAGTATAGGTATGTTGTGGTTGATCCACAACACACCCCAAAATTGGGGACCCACCTTTTTGCAGGCTCACAGGGAAGGATCTCAGTGACCCAGATGCCAGAATTGAAAAAAAAAAAGAAAATGCACAAGTGTAGAAAGGGGTCGCGAAATCGCGACAGGTAGCGAAATCGCGACATGTCGCGAAATCGCGACCGAAACCAGAAAATTGTCGCGAAATCGTGACATGTCAAAAAATCACGGTCAGCACGGTCAGCGACAACAAAACAGAAAAGCTGTCGCGAAATCGCGACGTGTCGGTGACAAGGAAGAAAAAGCTGTCGCGAAATCGCGACGTGTCGGTGACAAGGAAGAAAAAGGTGTCACGAAATCGCGACGTGTCGGTGACAAGGAGGAAAAAGGTGTCACGAAATCGCGACGTGTCGGTGAGGAGAAAAGAAAAGGTGTCGCGAAATCGCGACGTGTTTTGTCGAAGCGTACGGATGATGAAAAGTGTCACGATTTCGCGACGTGTTTTGGAAAGGTGTACGAAAGCGGAAAAACGTCGCGATATCGCGACAGGAAGCAGCTAAAGGACTCGATGAGGAAAGACGTCGCGATTTCGCGACCGATTGCAGCAAAGGTGTACGGACGGAAAAATGGTCGCGATTTCGCGACGGGTTTTGACAGACTGTACGGAACAGAAAAATGGTCGCGATTTCACGACGTGTTTTGCCGAATCGTACGGAACAGAAAAATGGTCGCGAAATCGCGACAGGAAGCTGCATGAAGGTCCGAAAGGGAAAAGCGTCGCGATTTCACGACGAGTTTTGCGGAAGCGTACGGATGATGAAAGGTGTCACGATTTTGCGACGCATTTTGGCAAAGCTGTACGGTCAAGGAAGATGTCACGAAATCACGACGGAAATGAAAATCAGGCTCAAAGCAGGGAAGTGTCACGATTTCGCGACGTGTTTTGGCAAACAGTACGGACGGAGAAAATGGTCACGATTTCGCGACAGAAAGCTGCATGAAGGTCCGAAAGGAAAAATGGTCGCGATATCGCGACGAGTTTTGCCAAGGCGTACGGAAGATAAAAACGGTAGCGATATCGCGACGGTTTGTCGAAGGAAGGCAAGAGGATGATAATGGTCGTGATATCGCGACGTAAAGCCGTTGGACGCGTACGGCAGAGAAAGACGTCACGATTTCGTGACATGTCACGAAATCGTGACATGTCGCGATTTCGCGATCGGGAAGATGAACGGGCAGACTTGCAGTTTTGTCGGGTTCTATCGTAGAAAAGCGGTACGGCAGGCACAGGAAAAGCATGACACGTGGCGCACATGTGTCAAACTTGCAGGGGCGTTACATGCAGAGTGAATTTCGGGACGTTTCCAAATTTGAGCGTGAATCAAAGCGGGAAAAAGCAGGAATTTGAAGGGTCGCCCACAGGAAGAGGAAATGAAGCGACAGAGGAAATCGAAGAGCCATAACATTGCTATAAAGCCAGAATTGCAAATCGAAGAAAGGGTTGGAAATTGCCGAATACGGAGTTGCAGAGACGAAGGCTTTGTGCTATTCGGGCCCGTACTTGGGCAATTTCCTTCTTTTTATTACGGGATTTTCTTTCACACTGGAACATTTTTGAATGTAATCGAGATATCATTTAAATACAAATGCGAGAGAGTTGGCATCTTATTGGATGAGAAAGAAGGAGTAACTTTTGCATGCATGATTTAATGTTTATATTTCCCTTCCAGATTTCTTAGGTTTTTAGGTGAAGTTAATGCAAGATCTCTTGGTTGCTTCATGCGAATGCCTATTTTCTGGAATTACCACAGAAACCCTCGAGACTACTCTGGCCTATTTGGATTGTGTGGATGTGCAGGTTCATTAGGTTAGGTTGCATGTAGAAAGCCTCATTATCTTCGGTTTCATCTGATTAATTACAACTTTCTGACTGTAATCTATTTTTATTGTTACTTTTGTTTATTTTTGTCTTTGCTTTTCAAACCCATATTTTATTTTTCAGCAGTTTAATTACTTGTGTTTGAATAAATCATTGAAAATCCATCAGAATTAAAGGTTAAAGCAGATTTTATTCATTTTGAGTCCATTGAAAATTCAAAATTAATAAACCACGGTGCCCCTTGTTAACATCCACTTGCAAACCCTAAGGTGTTCTTAGCATTTCATTTTAAGCGACATTCTTGATAATTAATAATCGAGCATAATAAGAACCTTGGAGAAATCGTATTTCTTTGCAAGCGAGAGGATTTAGGACTCGGATCCTACGGGAGAGTGTGTTTTCACAATCGGGTTAAAACACCACTCAGCGAGTTGGCGCTAGAAGGAGGGCGATCGGTTTATTTATTTTAATTTTTTATATCTGAATATTTTTTTTTAATTTAATTATGAAATAATTTACGGCTAAACTGCAACACTATTTTTTTTTTTTTGTTGCAGGTTTTCTTCGAACTAGCCGAGGGTTTCCTCGGGCGAGTTTGGACCCACCACGCCGTATTGCGACCGGGTCTCAAACAACCGGAGAAACTATTTTTCACGACCTTACTGGTACTCCCAAGGGCAAAATCAAGCAAGTCGTAAGCACTCCAGTAGCAAAAGGCCTGTTTTCTCCAGGAACGTCGAGTGGACCTACGCCAGTAGTATCTATTGCCCCTAGTGCGCCTATAGTCTGTAACATTTCTTCTGCTATTGTAGGTCTGTCTACATTAATTACGAGTCAAATGGCTCAAGCTCCAGCGGCTCCTTGGTATGGAGCTAACAATACTCCTTTGAATATTGCTTGGGGATATCCATGAAATCCCCAAGAACATTGAAATATTTTTGCCTAAGTACAAGCCAGATGGCCTAAGAACAGTAGAAGAACATATCCAAGCCTATAGGGATGTTTTAATTAGACTGCAAGTTCAGCATGAAGATGTAGCCTCGAGACTTTTCCCCATGAGCTTGGATCCAATAGCATATGAATGGTATATATGCTTGCCAGCTGGTTCAATCACCTCTTGGACACAAATGGAAAATGCATTTGTCAATCAATTTAGGTCTCCCTTAGATCCCGCAACTATTTACAATCGGTTTATTACATGCAAACGGGGCCAAGGGGAACCAATCCGAATGTTTAATCGAGAGATTCCAAAAGAACTATAACAGAGCAATTAGACATTTTGCCATCGATCCTGCGAGTAGCTTTGCGAGATATATTTTGGGGCATTGGACCCCATGACAGCCATGTTTGCAAGGCGTAATCCTCGAGTCACCACGCTTGCTTTGGCCTATAATGAAGCCATGACTATTGAGCGGCAGTTGACACCGCAAGGCTACGGGTTTACCCAGATGCCCATGTTGGGACAGGGTGCTCCATATGGTCAAATTCCCCAGGAAAATCAGCTCATGGCACCACAAATGCCAAATATGAACGCATTCCCATATCCGCAGCCGTATCCATCAGCACCCGCATATGCACCCATTCCAATCCAACCAATCGCAGCCATTCCACCTGTTCCTGCATTTTTGCAGAACAGTCAATCAACTACGCGGAAACTAGTCAAGTCAATCCTCAAGCCATAGTTCCTGTTCCGAATCCAATCCCAATTCAAGGTATCAATCCATTTGGGAATCCAATTCCTTAGAACCCCACCCAAATGTGGAATCAAGACCCCATCAATTATGCAAATCCAATGGGGGTTAATAACAATGTGGTTCCACCGAAGGATGTCTTTTCGGAAGTCGAAGAGCTCAAGAAACTAGTGCATAAACTAAGTAATGACAGAGTTCAACAGCAGAAGCATGAGTCCCGTGCCCCTCACCCAAGTCAGAATTTTAACAATAGAGGGAGGCACTAGGAACACTAAGCCAAACAATGGGGGAGTTCCTGCTCCCATTGCTAATCAATTAGATGCTTCACGAGGCCCGACCAATCCAATTCTCTTTTGAATCTTTCAGATTTGGCATGGGAAAGAGGGTGCAGGTTACATAACACAAAAGAACACAATGAAAGGAATTGCCCTGAGATAGCTAGATACACTCATTGTCTTCAGGCACAAGTTGACGATTTGGAACTGGTATCAAATGAGGATCCATCGTATCAGCAAGATGAAAATATTATGGTGATGGAAACAGTATATCACCAAGAGGGTGAGAGCGAGGAGGAAGAAGATGAAGTATTGGAGCGAGGAGGTGCAAGCTTTTCGAGATTTCAGAAAGGGGACTCATGGGTACCATTTGAGGAGTAAGTCTAAAACCCCTAAAACCTCATCAACACCTCCAAACAGTTCTATTCTTCCTCCAGATACAAAGGCAAGTAACAACCCTCCCCCTCCACTCAGAAGAGAAATGTCTAATGACGTCCAGAAGACAGTCAAATTCGAAAAACCAAATTATGACGTAGTGGAGGATATGAAGAAGTCCAAATCTAGTCTTTCATTCCTGGACGCAGCTAAATTGCCTGGTCAAAAGGAGGCGTTGATAAGAGCTTTGAACTCACCCGATCCGATGTGGAAGGAAAAAAGAGCTGAATCCCACCTGATTTTGCGAAAGGAAAGAAGGGATGTCCCGCCATTCTTATTAACTACGAGAATTGCGGGTAAGAACTTGCATAACTATTTGGTAGACACAGGAGCCACGAGCAACCTCATGCCTACGGAGATATGTCAAATCTTTGGGTCTACAACCAGTTTCATCCAAGTGCACAGTCTTGCAATTGGACCGTTCAGAGGTAAATGTAGTAGGGACCTTATATGATGTCAAGATTCAATTAAATTCTGAACCCAGGGTCCAGCAGGTTGTAGATATTTTGGTGGTTAACATCCCGAGTAGGTATGGAATGTTACTTGCGAGAGATTGGATGAAAACGCTGAATGGCTATTTTGCAACAGACTGCTCGCATATGTGGCTGCCATGGAAGGGCATTGCTAACCAAATCAGAGTGGAAAACGAACCGAGGCTTAAGGAGATTATAACAGATTTTAACAAGCCGAATGAGGTTCAGTTTTCTGAGCCAGACCTAGGGGTCTATGCTCTTGATGTTGAGAAAGCTGCTGATGAACTTAAAGAAGAAGTGTGTCATGGTGGTTCTTCTAAGGAAAAAGATCACACGTGGTTGCTCAAGTTTGATGGATCAAAATCTAGACAGGGAGCAGGAGCTGGAGTCGAGCTCACTGGTCCAGGAGGTAAACCATTATTGGCTGCCTACGGACTGCAATTTCCTTGCACAAACAATGTGGCAGAATATGAAGCATTGATTTACGGTTTACGTCTAGCATTGAGCAAACAGGTTAAGTGCTTGAAGGTTTTGGGTGATTTTGAGTTGGTTGTCAAGCAAATCAAAGGACAGTATACATGCCGCGACAAAAGACTGAGCCTTTATAGGACTAGGGTTATGGATCTCATGGAGGAGTTTGATGCATTCAACATAGCCCTTATTTCTAGGAGAGGGAATCGAATAGCAGACTCTCTTGCAGTCACCGCGGGCATGTTAAACCCGGTGGATATAAAAAGATGTAAAAAGTTTTCCATTGAGCTGGTTCCTTGTCCATCAATACCTGATAATGTGAAGAATTTCCAGGTTTTTGAGTGTGACAGGCACATCTTCAAGTTTGTCACAAACTCGGGTATTTTTGAAAATCAAGTGATCGATGAGGAACAAAGGTGGCAGGATGAAACGAGAAGAAAGTGAAACTGCGTATCAATCCAACAAAATCCCTAAAGACGTGGTTTCATTAGAAAAAATGTTCGACATGGAATGCAAGAACAAGAAAAGAAAAAGAGTCCCGCTCCCCAAAGATGCATGCGATTCAATTAATGCGGGAGTGCGAGATAATCCAAAGGAGGTGTACATAGCAAAGGCATGTAGAGAGGAAGAAAGGAGCAATATAATACGAGACTTTGAAGCATTACATAGATTGTATTGCTTGGAACTACAATGAGCTAAAGACTTACAATCGAGAACATTATCACGCATACCATACCTTTGAAGCCAGACTCCAAGCCTTTTAGGCAAAGACAGCGAGTTGTTAACCCGCTATTGGAGCCTTTGATCGAAAAGGAGGTTAAAAGACTGTTAGAGGCGAAAATCATTTTTCCCGTTAGGCACTCAACCTGGGTGGCTAACCTCGTTCCGATCGAGAAAAAGAGTGGAGAGATCGAGTTGTGCATAGACTTTCGAAATCTTAATAAGGCCTCCCGAGAAAGATAATTATCCATTGCCATCAATCGATGAAATCTTGCAAATGGTAAATGGATCAGAAATGATGTCCTTTCTCGATGGATATTGCGGGTACAACCAAGTTCTTATACATCCGGATGACGGGATGAAAACAGCCTTCACTACCAAGTGGGGGACATTTGCATATAAGAGAATGCCATTCGGACTATTAAATGTTGGTGCAACTTTTCAACGCGCCATGGATTACGCATTCAAAGGACTAATAGGCAAATGCATCATTGTGTATGTGGATGATATCCCAATTTTCTTGAAGAAGAGAGAGGATCATGTTAAAGACTTAAAGAAGGTGCTTCAAAGGTGCAGGGAACATGGAATTTCATTAAATCCCAAGAAATGCATTTTTGGAGTGACGGAAGGAAAGCTGCTAGGTCACATTATTTCAAAGGAGGGAATATCCATTGACCCAGAAAGGATACAAGCTATCCAAGACCTACCTCTCCCGAGCAGTAAAAAAGAATTGAGGTCTTTCTTTGGGCAAGTCAATTTTGTGAGGAAGTTCATTTCTAGCTTTGCTTGAGATAGCTAAACCTCTGAACCCAGATGCTCAAGAAAGATGTGGACGTAAGATGGAACGAGGAAAGTAGAGTGGCTTTCCAGAATATCAAAGACGCCATTTCCAAAGCCCCGGTCTTGATAAGCCCAGACTATTCCAAGCCTTTTTACATTTATGCTTTTGCATCGGAGCACTCCTTGGCGAGTGTATTAACCCAAAAAGGCGAAGATAATGCCGAAAAGCCCATTGCATTTTTAAGTGCCCCCTTAAAAGATGCCCAATTAAGGTATTCAATCCTTGATAAGCAAATGTACGCACTTTTCAAAACTGTGAAAAAATTTAGGCATTACATCGTACACAGCAGAATTATTGCCATTGTACCCGATTCTGCTGTCAAGACCATGTTTTTACAGAATGAACTAGGTGAAAAGAGAGGAAAGTGGATTGCAACCATCCAAGAATTTGATCTCGAAATCCAACCAATGAAACTAGTTCGAGGACAAGGATTGGCAAAGGCGATCGCAGAAAATGATCCGCAAATAACGAGGTCAATGCTCAAATACGAGAATACATGGCTAAGGAGGATTTGGTATGTTGATATTGTGCAATTTTTATTGATTGGTAAGTGCCCGTCTAGTTTGAATTCAACACAAAGGAGAGCTCTAAGGCTTAAATCTATTAACTATCTGATAAAGTCTGGTGTACTTTACAGGAAAAATCACGAAGGTATCTACCTGAGATGCTTGAGCAAAGACGAAGCCGCCAGGGTGTTGCAAGAATTTCATGGCAAGCACGGAACTGGTCATGGTGCAGCCAATCCTACGACACACCAAATCCTGCGAGCGAGATATTACTGGCCTCATATATTCAAAGATGCGCATGCTCATGTGCGATCTTGTCACATCTGTCAAGTGGCTGCAAATAGAGAAAGAAATGCAGCCATGTCGTTGCAGCCTGTAGTTGAAATGAGACCGTTTGCACGGTGGGGACTGGATTTTATCGGGGTTATTAACCCAAATTCTTCTGATTCTCACAAATTTATTTTGACGACTACGAGACTCATCGTACAAGGTGGACGAAGCGATTCCCACTAAACACGCCACCACGGACGTTGTGATTAAATTCCTTGAGGATCAAATTATCACAAGATATGGAATGCCCGATTCTATTGTCGGTGACAATGGTAAAGCTTTCATTTCCACACAATTTGCAGAATGGGCATATGATAATAAAGTGAGCTTAAAGTTTGCATCCAATTACTATCCTCAAGGAAATGGGTTGGCCGAATCTTCAAATAAGAATTTGTTGAATACTATTAAGAAGTTTCTGGAAAAGAATCCTCGGGACTGGCATAGTCAATTAAAGTTTGCCCTATGGGCGAGATAGGACCAGAGTGAAAGAAGCTATAGGGAATACTCCCTATCATTTGGTCTATGGGCAAGACCCGATATTTCCAGCAAATTTGGAGCTACAGACCTTACATTTCATACAAGAGTACATGGGGACGAGATGATCAAGTTGAAGCTAGATTGAGCCGGTTATTGCACCTGGATGAAAAGAGAGAAGAAGCCATGAATCACATGAACAAACACCAGGAAGTCATCAAGAGATGGTTTGATAGAAGGGCCAAAGTTAAATCATTCAGAATTTCAGATTTGGTGTTACTATGGGACAAAAGACATGAGGAAAAAGGAAACCATCAAAAGTTTGATTGTCTCTGGTTAGGCCCATATCAGATTTCAGAAATTCTTGGGAAGAACACCTTCAGGCTAAAAACCTTAGAAGGGAAAGATTTCATGCTGCCAGTTAATGGGCAGATTCTAAAGCATTATTTTAGCCCTTAGGTTGTGAGACTTTGATATTATTCTGTTGGTGTTGGTGAAGGATTTTCAGATTTTGTTTTTATTGTTTAGGATTGTTAGTTTAGTTAGGATTTTGATTATGGATTTGATTTCAATTGACATGTGTGTTAATTTAAAAAAATAAATAAAATAATAATAATAATAATAATAGAAAATTGAGATGTCAACTTATGCTTAGGATTAGGAGAATATGAAATATTGGAATTGTCTTGTAAAAGCTCCACAAGTTGCACAAAACTTTTTAAGTTATATTGTTTGACTTTGTGATATATGAAAGAATCAGTTTTGCATGATAAATCATTTCATTCACAATTCAAGAAGTAATGCATTCATATTCCATCTCACCTCACATACATTTCATTTTAGTTGCATATGCATCTTATGTACAAGCCATGAAAGTATGTCAAATCCTCTTAGGGTTGTGTTATAACATATATGTAAGTAGCTCCTAAGGTTGGAAACTGAGTCTTGAGATATCTAGAACCAAGCACGTCTCATAAATTAAAAAAGATCTTGAGTAAAATGATCAAAACCTAACTTGGAAGGAAAGGTTGAGCGAAAGTGGTTTTCATGTCTATCCTATTATGCAGCATGATCCTTAAAACAGTGGTTTTTACCACTTCCATAAAGCTTAAAGCTTAAAATCAGAGTAGTAAGGATAGGGTTAAATCCTCATCAAACTTAGGTTGAGGATCCAATTCCCCAAAGCTTTGATTTGACCCACATGGAGTAGTAAGGATAGGGCATAAATTCTCATCTTGGTTGGTTGAGAATCTGATTCCCCAAAGCTCTTATGTCTCATTTCATAGTAAGTCTTGGATTGTAAGGATCGTACTATTTGTCCTCTGCCAAAGGATGGGTAGTCATCCCCAAGGTTTAAGCAATAGAATTAATGATTTATATCTAAGGTTTGGATTGTAAGGATCGTACTACTTGTCCCTAACCAGGATGGGTAGTCATCCCCAAGGTCCAAGAAATAAAAAATAAATAAATTTTTCCCATCTCATCTTTATTTTGGATTGTAAGGATCGTACTACTTGTCCTCTGCAAGGGATGGGTAGTCATCCCCAAGGTCCAAGGAAATGAAGATATGTTCTGGATTGTGGGGTTAGATATGCCCATGCATGGCATCATGTCTTGCCTAAAAACAAGACCACTGATTGTCTAGAGGGTTAGACTAGCATGACCATTTCTTCCATAATTGGTTTAATTATTTTGCTTAAAGTGAGGTAATAAACTCCAAATCAGAATAGTAAGGATAGGGTTAAACTCTCATCTCGGTTGGTTGGGAGTCTGATTCCCCAAAGTTCTGATTTCACATTCACTTGCACATGGGTTTTAGATAGTAGGGACTCATAACCAACTTTGGGATACAATAAGGAAATGAACTTGTGGGTCCTAAGAGGGTTTGGCAATCTTGAATGCTTGTACATAATAGTAGGAGAATGATCATGCTTATTAGGAAAAGCAAAATCTTCTAGCTCATTCATTTAGGACCAAAAATCATTCACCATCTCATATATGCATTCATGCAAAACCGATAATGGAATGTTGATCAATTTCAAACGATAGGGAATGAAAACACATTGCACACACTGAGCTAATACTTGATGATTCGATGATTCATGTACTTTTGATCTTTGGGCATTTGTTATTTTGCTCATATGCTAACATGTATTTACGAGTTTGTGATATGTTTCGAGTTGGGTTCTTACTAAAATGCTCAAGAGCATTTGACAGTGAGTCGCCATTTGTTGTGGTTGATCCACAACACACCCCAAAATTGGGGACCCACCTTTTTGCAGGCTCACAGGGAAGGATCTCAGTGACCCAGATGCCAGAATTGAAAAAAAAAGAAAATGCACAAGTGTAGAAAGGGGTCGCGAAATCGCGACAGGTAGCGAAATCGCGACATGTCGCGAAATCGCGACATGTCGTGAAATAGCGATCGAAACCAGAAAATTGTCACGAAATCGCGACATGTCAAAAAATCGCGGTCAGCGGCAACAAAACAGAAAAGCTGTCACGAAATCGCGACGTGTCGGTGACAAGGAAGAAAAAGCTGTCGCGAAATCGCGACGTGTCGGTGACAAGGAAGAAAAAGCTGTCGCGAAATCGCGACGTGTCGGTGACAAGGAAGAAAAAGGTGTCGCGAAATCACGACGTGTCGGTGACAAGGAAGAAAAAGGTGTCGCGAAATCGCGACGTGTCGGTGACCAGGAGGAAAAAGGTGTCGCGAAATCGCGACGTGTCGGTGAGGAGAAAAGAAAAGGTGTCGCGAAATCGCGACGTGTTTTGCCGAAGCGTACGGATGATGAAAAGTGTCGCGATTTCGCGACGTGTTTTGGAAAGGTGTACGGAAGCGGAAAAACGTCGCGATATCGCGACAGGAAGCAGCTAAAGGACTCGATGAGGAAAGACGTCGCGATTTCGCGACCGATTGCAGCAAAGGTGTACGGACGGAAAAATGGTCGCGATTTCGCGACGGGTTTTGACGTGCTATACGGAACAGAAAAATGGTCGCGATTTCGCGACGTGTTTTGCCGAATCGTACGGAACAGAAAAATGGTCGCGAAATCGCGACAGGAAGCTGCATGAAGGTCCGAAAGGGAAAAGCGTCGCGATTTCGCGACGAGTTTTGCGGAAGCGTACGGATGATGAAAGGTGTCGCGATTTCGCGACGCATTTTGGCAAAGCTGTACGGTCAAGGAAGATGTCGCGAAATCGCGACGGAAATGAAAATCAGGCTCAAAGCAGGGAAGTGTCGCGATTTCGCGACGTGTTTTGGCAAACAGTACGGACGGAGAAAATGGTCGCGATTTCGCGACAGAAAGCTGCATGAAGGTCCGAAAGGAAAAATGGTCGCGATATCGCGACGAGTTTTGCCAAGGCGTACGGAAGATAAAAATGGTAGCGATATCGCGACGGTTTGTCGAAGGAAGGCAAGAGGATGATAATGGTCGCGATATCGCGACGTAAAGCCGTTGGACGCGTACGGCAGAGAAAGACGTCGCGATTTCGCGACATGTCACGATTTTGCGACATGTCGCGATTTCGCGACCGGGAAGATGAACGGGCAGACTTGCAGTTTTGTCGGGTTCTATCGCAGAAAAGCGGTACGGTAGGCACAGGAAAAGCACGACACGTGGCGCACATGTGTCAAACTTGCAGGGGCGTTACATGCAGAGTGAATTTCGGGACGTTTCCAAATTTGAGCGTGAATCAAAGCGGGAAAAAGCAAGAATTTGAAGGGTCGCCCACAGGAAGAGGAAATGAAGTGACGGAGGAAATCGAAGAGCCATAACATTGCTATAAAGCCAGAATTGCAAATCGAAGAAAGGGTTGGAAATTGCCGAATACGGAGTTGCAGAGACGAAGGCTTTGTGCTATTCTAGGCCCGTACTTGGGCAATTTCCTTCTTTTTATTACGGGATTTTCTTTCACACCTGGAACATTTTTGAATGTAATCGAGATATCATTTAAATACAAATCCAGAGAGTTGGCATCTTATTGGATGAGAAAGAAGGAGTAACTTTTGCATGCATGATTTAATGTTTATATTTCCCTTCCAGATTTCTTAGGTTTTTAGGTGAAGTTAATGCAAGATCTCTTGGTTGCTTCATGCGAATGCCTATTTTTTGGAATTACCACAGAAACCCTCGAGACTCACACTTGGCCTATTTGGATTGTGTGGATGTGCAGGTTCATTAGGTTAGGTTGCATGTAGAAAGCCTCATTATCTTCGGTTTCATCTGATTAATTACAGCTTTCTGACTGTAATCTATTTTTTATTGTTACTTTTGTTTATTTTTGTCTTTGCTTTTCAAACCCATATTTTATTTTTCAGCAGTTTATTTACTGTGTTTGAATAAATCACTGAAAATCCATCAAAATTAAAGGTTAAAGCAGATTTTATTCATTTTGAGTCCATTGAAAATTCAAAATTAATAAACCACAGTGCCCCTTGTTAATATCCACTTGCAAACCCTAAGGTGTTCTTAGCATTTCATTTTAAGCAGCATTCTTGATAATTAATAATCAGCATAATAAGAACCTTGGAGAAATTGTATTTCTTTGCAAGCAGAGGATTTAGGACTCGGATCCTACAGGAGAGTGTGTTTTCACAATCGGGTTAAAACACCACTCAACAAGGTAAAAGCCCATTTTAGATTGTATATGGAATACACCCAAGGGAAGTAGATGAATTATAGAAGATATTTTATCTACATAGGACAAGTTCTATAGTAGAAGGCTTTGTTGACTACATTCATAATTTGCATTAAGAAGTGAGAAGTGATTTATAAAAGAGTGTCATGATATACAAACAACATGGTGATCACAAGAGAAGAATGCAATAATTTAAAGTTGGAAATTTGGTTTTTGCATAGTTTTGAAAGGAGCGATTCCCAAAGGACACAATAAGTTAAACTACAAAAATATTAGACCTTGTAGAGTCTTAAAGAAGTTTTTCATGAATGCTTATGAAATAGAACTCCCTAAAGAGGTGGATATATCTCCCATATTCAATGTAGTATATCTATACCCATATTATGAAGTATCATATAGTGAGAAGAATAGTGTAACTTTAGCACCTCCAAAGGCCGATTAGGTATGATAGTTTCCAAAAAAGAAATGTGATAAAGTTAAAGTAGTCATAGATTCTAGAGTTTCCAAGAGGACAAAAGGTAAGGAATATCATGAATACTTGGTCAAATGGAAGAATTGGGTAACTATGAATGCAAAATAGATTAATGTATTTGAGATTTCCAAGCATGGAGTTCAAATTGAATATTTACAAAATATTCATGAAACATTTCTTGTACTCTACGAGTATGATGTAGGAGCATCCAAAATACCAACATCCTAGTTGAGAAGCTATAAAGCCTATTATTTGGTCATTATGTAACTATCTTCTATGTTAGAATTATTGAGTTGTCATTGGTGTCAAAGGCTGACTTAGTGAATAGAAAACAATAGGTAAATATATTTCAAATGAATATTTCAAGTGAAGCAAGGCAAATATATTTCAAATGAAGTATTATAATATTTAAATATTAAATTTAAATATTATAAAGTGAAAAATATTATAAAGTGAAGGTTTTATAATATTTAAATATCAGATTTAAATATTATAAAGGTGAAGTTTCAATTTTTGAATAGGTTGACCATCTGGGCACCAATAATAAAAGTGAAAGGTTTATATAAATAATTGAAGCTTTAAGTGGAAGGTAGACTTTTTGATGAACGTCCTTATGGCTATATTCAAAGCAGATATTATGTAAGAATTAAATATGAAAACGAGGAGTGGAGCTGCCCGTGGAGTAGAAAAACTAGCGAAGGCAAAGGAGTAGCCAAACCCCAGTAGTAGGATGCAGCGGAGGAGAAGGAGAAATCTTTATGAATTACAAGTGCCATACAGAGGCAACGAAAGGGTATTAGTAGTGATTTGATCACTGGAGTAGAGTAACAATGAGAAGTAGCAACACCAAGGTGCAATAGAAAGTTGGAAAAAGTAACACTTTGGACCTAAAGTAGAGATGAACCAAAAGCAAGTGTTAGGGTGGAAACAAGGCCACTACAGTGTATTAAGAAGTAGATATTGGATAACTATTATGGAGAACCTAAGGATAAATTGAAATGCCTGGGAAAAAGAGAACATCAAACATTGCACTCCAGACTCAAGAGCACTGAGAAGAGAGACTCAAATATTAATTTTAAGCAACATTGAATATGATTTGATCTAGAGACGTTGAAGAGAGGAACATGAAGTCATTGGTGTAATTCCTATAGAAGTAGATAGCATAGATTTGCATCAAAGTGGTATCACACACAATAAAGACATCAACAACTTTGCTGAAGCTTTCGTTGATCACAGTGAAGAAAACTATTGGATACTTGTTGAGGAGAGTGTTCTTGAAGGCTACACAATTGAATGTTGCTTATGTTCAACTTTGATGGTGCTAGCTAAACCTAATGATATCTGGAATGCATGGCAAGAGATAAAGCCATATTAACAATATCATATCATACATCCACAAGTATTAACAGGAGATACATTACAAGTTTGGAGGGTAGACTTACACAGATATCATTGTATCCATTCTACTATCGTACGAAGAGAAGATGTCGTAAGGTACAATTGCAAATCATAGCAATAATCAAGGAATATTTTTAGTGAATGTCGAGAAACCTACCAAAGAAGAAGACAATCTATGCATAAGGGCAGAGATGAAACTGATGCAGTGAGTATAGAACGAATTTGGACTAACTAGTGGGGATAGTGAATATGGAGTAGAATCAATTGTCATGAATCAAGTATTTGCTCACTCTTTCCTGCAAACAAGGTGAGACCCAAAAATTGGTATTGTTTTATAAGAGGTTGTGGCACTAAAAAATTTATCAGCCATGCAAACAATATTTAAGGATAGAACATTCAAGAAATGATCTAGAGGCAATAGTGTGAGATTTGAAGCATAGCATAAATGCATAGTGGTCAAGTCAAATCATAGAACGTTCACGTGTAAAGAACCACTTGGCATAAGTAGATTTTGGTAAAGCATAGTAAGAGGAGTAGGGATTATAGACAATAACTAACTCTCATGCAGAATCATTAGAAGATGCTAATTAGAAGATAATTGTCATGCAATCTCAAGGATTTTGGAGAGACATTGAACGATGTTGATTAGAAGACAATCATGGTGCACTCTCAAGGAGTTTGGAGAGATGTTGAAGGATATTGATTAGAAGATAGTAATCATGCTCTATCAAGGATTTTGGAGATACGTTGGAGGATTCTAAGTAGAATACCACCGTCGTGCACTCAAAAGAAGCTTTGAGTATTTGTGATCAAATTTAGGAGTAGATTTAAGCAGTGTTTGGGAGTAAATTTGAGTAGTGTTTGTGATCAAATTTGGGAGCAAATTTGAGTAGTATTTGGGAGCATATTTAAGCAGTGTTTGTGATCAGATTTAGGAGTTGATTTGAGTAATCTTAGGAGTATATTTGAGCAGTGTTTATGATCATATTTGGGATTAGATTTGATCAATGTTTGGGAGTAGATTTGAGCAGTGTTTGGGAGAAGATTTGAGTAGTTTTTGTGATTATATTTTAGAGAAGAACAAAGTGGGTTGGTGCCCATGAACTTAGAGGATTGGTGTCTCCTGTGGATTGTGCCCTCAAACTTAGGGGATTTGTGTCTCCTTTGGGTTGGCCCCCACAAACTTGGGGGATTGTTGTCTCCTATGGTTTGGTGCCCACAAACTTAGGGGATTGGTGTCTCCTATGGTTTGGTGCCCATGAACTTAGGGGATTGGTGTCTCCTATGGGTTGGTGCCCATGAACATAGGGTATTGGTGTCTCCTATGGGTTGGTGCCCATGAACTTGTACTAGGGGATTGGTGTCTCCTTTGGTTTGGTTCCCACAAAATTTGTTGAAGAATATATAAGAAATATTTTATCATGGTTTTCTCTCGAAAGGATGTTTCCACATAAATCCTTATCTCTTGTGTGTATGGTGATTATGTACATTGATTTATTATTGTATTTATTTTATTTCAAGTTATTGCTTTGGAAAGAAAAGAGAAAAGTTTTATCTTATACTTTTCACCCCCCTCTTAGTATAATCTTGTGTTCTTCAATTGGTATCAGAGAATATTCCTTCATGAAAACCTAACCGCTTGAATGAAGATCTTACAAGAACACACATGGCTCACCAAGAAGGTTTTTTGTCAAATAGGGATCCATTTTTTTATGGAACTAACTATGCTTTCTGGAGTGTGAGGATGTAGACTTATTTTATGGCACATGGCTATGATATATGGCAATCCATTGAGGATGGATTCACACCACCTACAACTCCTCCCATGGATAAATATGGCAAGAAACCATTTGAAAACAATGTCAAGGAAATGAATGCAATATTAAGTGGGTTACGTAAAATAGAGTTTTTGAAAGTCATGCAATGCACTTAATAAAAAGAAATATTGGACAAGTTACAAAGAACATATGAAGGAGAGGACAAGGTTAAAAGGGTAAAAATACAAACCCACAGAAGGAATTTTGAAGATTTGAATATGAAATATGAGGAAGATATTGCTAAATATCTGCTTTGCATTGATGAAGTTGTCAATACCATTCATGGACTTGGAGAAAGTATTTATGACTCTAATATTATTAAAAAAATATTGAGGTCACTTCCCATGAGGTTTGATGCAAAAGTCTTAGCGATTGAAGAAATGAAGGATCTTAAAACCTTAAGCATGGATGAGCTACATGGAATTATCACAACCTATGAGATGAGGACTGAAAAAGATCAAACATCCAAATGGGAGGTTGCGTTTAAATCTTCAAATAAGACAAAAAACAAAGAACCAGAGTCAAGTGAATAATCAAGCAGTGGAGAAGAAGATAACTTTGTACAAAGAAATTAGAAGGGCACAAAGGTATGCATTCTGTGAAATGTTTTAATTGTGGTAACATTGGTCACTATGAATATAATTTACCACAAGTTGGAAGTAGTAGAAGTGAAGAAGAAAAGGAATATAAGAAAAATAAAGAAGAAAATTTTATCATGAAAGGAAAAATAGGCAACGATCAAAGCAAACATGAGAAGATATTTCAAAGGCATAAGAACAGTCTTTATGTTGAGGAAGCAATTAGTTCTTCTAATAGTGATGAAAGCCTCTCCGATAGTGAAAGAGAAGAAATCCTATTTTTGGCTATAGAGGAGAAATAAGATGCTCTTGTTGACGAAAATCAAGAAAAATAGAGAGATCCAAAAATTGAAGAGGAAGCGATAGTTGACATAGAAGAGGAACTTATTGTTTCTCTTGAAGAGCTGAAAAGGATTTGAATGAAAAACTCAATATTGAAGACTCAAGTACAAGAGGATGAGATTACAAAGGTAAATTTATCACAATAATTTATTGACTTGAAAGTTAAATTTGAAGAGGCAAAGCAAATTGAAGAAGGTATGGCTGAGCAGTTAAAGGTAAAAGAGTTGGAATGTGAAAAATTGAAACATGAAGTTGTTTCTTTAAAGAAGGAAGTGGAAGAATCTAATGATAAGATACAACAAAATATTATGCTTGAGAAAAGCACAAAAATCTTGGATGATATTATCAAAGCACAAATATCTATGATTATAAATACTGGACTTGGTTTTGGATAAGGCCAAAGAAACAAAAAGGGGAGTCAAGCTCAAAAGGAATGGAGACATCAAAGAAAATAATTAAAGAAGAGACTAAGACCTGTAATTATGTGTTGATAAGTGGAAGCATCAAGAAGGAAGAAAACAAAGCATCATCAAGGAAAAAGGTCCATCACAGAAACAACAATGAGAGAACAATGTGGTCATATCCTCCAAGGCAATAAGACAGGGTTTCAATATTTCTTTCAAGGTTATTATTTTTCATGTAACCATTTTGGTCATAAAGTTGTACATTGCAGGGTTCATGCTAAAAATGATTTTGGATTCACCAAGAGGAATGTCAATTCATTTGCACCTCTCATGGATTACAACATCATTTGTTACAAATGTAATAATTATAGGTATACATATAGATGGTGTAGAATGGTGTTCCCTGAAATACCGAAATCAAGTAAGAAGGAGGATGGACAAATTGTTCAAAATGATATGTCCTCTAAAGTTTAGAAAAATAAAATGGAATAAGAAAAGGAGCATTGTAATTTGGGAGTAGTTTCAATTCCATATCATCACTGAACATCTCAAGAAGAGTAGATAGTAAGGGGGCATTGTCAATTGTCTTATCCTTCAGTCCCGATGAGCCTTTACAATTGATGTCAAAGTGGAAGAATTTTAGTAAGGGGGAGCAACTTGTCAAGGGGAGTAGTTTGTGATCCTGTTGCAATAAAAGATAGTTTTCTTTGCAAGGTTGCCATCAATGACAAAGAGAGATATTGTTAGAATTATTGAGTTGTCATTGATGTCAAAGGCCAACTTGGTGAATAGCAAACAAGAGAAAAATATATTTCAAATGAATATTTCAAGTGAAACAAGGCAAATATATTTTAAATGAAGTATTATAATATTTAAATATTAAATTTAAATATTATAAAGTGAAGGTTTTATAATATTTTAATATCATATTTAAATATTATAAAGGTGAAGTTTCAATTTTTGAATAGGCCGACGATCTGGGCACCAATAATAAAAGTGAAAGTTTTATATAAATAATTGAAGCTTTTAGTGGAAGGTAGATTTTTTGATGAACTTCCTGACGATTATATTTGAAATGGATATTGTGCAAGAATTAAAGACAAAAGCAAGGAGTGGAGCTACCCATGGAGCAAAACAACTAGTGGAGGTGAAGGAGTAGCCAAACCTCGGTGGTAGGATGCAACAAAGGGGAAGGATAATTATTTGTGAAGTACAAGTGTTGGATGGAGGTAACAAAAGGGTAGAAGTGGTGATTTGATCACTGGAGTGGAATAACAGTGAGCAGTAGTAGCACCAATGTGCACTAGAAGGTTGGTGAAAGTAACACTTTGGAGCTAAAGTAGCGGCATACCAAAAGCAAGCGTTAGGGTGGAAACAAGGCCATTATAGTGCATTAAGGAGCAGATATTGGACAACTATTGTGGAGCACCTAAGGACAAATTGAAATGCCTAATAATAAGATAACATCAAGCGTTGCACTCCAAAATCAAGATCATTGAGAAGAGAGACCTAAAAATACTAAGTCAAGCAACATTGAATATGATTTGAGATAAATGTTAAAGAGAGGAATGTGAAGTCAATGGTGTAAAACTTGTAGAAGCATAGAGCATGGAGGGTCATCAAAGTGGGCTCACACACAATATATATGTCAACAAATTTGTTGAAGATTTCATTGATAATAGTGAAGAAAATTATTGGATACTTTTTGAGGAGAGTGCTCTTAAAGGCTACACAATTGAATGTTGAATCTGTTCAGCTTTGATGGTGCTAGCTAAACCTAACGATAGATAGAATGAATGAAAAGAGATAAACCCATATTAACAATATTAGATCATACATATGCAAGCATTAACAAGAGGTGCATTACAATTTTGGAGGGTAGACTTATTCAGATATCACTATAGTCGTTCTACTAGCGCATAGAGAGAAGATATCATAAGGGACAATTGCAAATCATAGCAAAAATTGATGAATGTTTTCAACAGATGTCAAGGAACCTACCGAAGAAGAATATAATACGTGCAGAAGGGCAGAGATGAAACCGATATAGTGAGCATAGAATAAATGTGGACTAATTGGTGGGGACAACAAATATGAGTAGAATCAATTGTCATGAATCAAGTATTTACTCACTCTTTTTTGAAAACAAGGTGAGACCCAAAAACTGGTATTGTTTTATAAGAGGTTGTGGCACTCAAAATTTTGTCAGTCATGCAAACAAGCTTTAAGGATAGAACATTCAAGAAATAATCTAGAGGTAATAGTGTGAGAAGTGAAGTATAGCATAAGTGCATAGTGGTTAGGTCAAATCACCATATGTTCACGTGTAAATAACCACTTGGCATAAGTAGAGTTTGGTAAAGCAAAGTAAGAGGAGCAAGGATTATAGACAATAACTCACTCTCATGTAGAATCATTGGAGGATGCTAATTAGAAGACAATCATCGTGCACTCTCGAGGAGTTTGGAGAGACATTGACGGACATTGATTAGAAGATAATCATCATGCACTCTCAAGGAGTTTGGAGAGAGATTGAAGAATGTTTATTAAAAGATAGTCATCATGATATCTCAAGGTGTTTGGAGAGACGTTGGAGGATGTTTATTAGAAGACCATCATCGTGTACTCATAATAAGCTTTGAGTGTTTATGATCATATTTAGGAGTATATTTGAGCAGATTTTGGGAGCATATTTGAGTAGTGTTTGTGACCAGATTTAGAAGTAGATTTGAGTAGTTTTTGGGAGTAGATTTAAGCAGTGTTTATGATCAGATTTGGGAGCTAATTTGATCCTTATTGGGAGCATATTTGAGTAGTGTTTGTGATCATATTTGGGAGCATATTTGAGCAGAGTGTTTAGGAGCATATTTGAACAGTTTTTGTGATCAAATTTTGGAGAATAACAAAGTGGGTTGGTGCCAATGAACTAGGGTATTTGTGTCTCCTATGGGTTGGTGCCCATAAACTTAGGGGATTGGTATCTCTTATGGGTGGTTCCCATGAACTTAGGGGATTTGTGTCTCCTATGGGTTGGTTCTCATGAACTTAAGGGATTGGTTTCTCTTGTGGGTTGGTGCCCACGAACTTGTACTAGGGGCTTGGTGTCTCCTATGGGTTGGTACCCACAAAATTTGTTGAAGAATATATAAGTAATATTTTTTTTTTGTTTTTTCTTGAAAGGGTGTTTCAACGTAAATCCTTGTCTCTTGTGTGTATGGTGATTATGTGCATTGATTTATTATTGCATGGATATTATCTCAATTTATTGCTTTGGAAATAAAATAGAAATTTTTTATCTTATACTATTCACCCACCTCTCGGTATAAGCTTGTGTTTTTTAATTGGTATCAGAGTAGGTTCCTTTGTGAAATCCTAACCACTTGAAGGAATATCTTACATGAACACACATGGCTCACCAAGAATGTTTTCATCAAATAGGGCTCCATTATTTGATGGAACTAACTATGCTTTCTGGAGTGTGAGGATGCAAAATTATTTGATGGTACATGGCTATGATATATGGTAATCCATTGAGTATGGGTTCACACCACCTACAACTCCTCCCACAAATAAATATGGCAAGAAACCATTTGAAAATAATTCCAAGGCAATGAATACAAATATTAAGTGGGTTATGTGAAACAGATTTTGTGAAAGTCATGCAATGCACTTCAACAAAATAAATATGGGACAAGTTACAAAGAACATATGAAGGATATGATAAGGTTAAAATGGTAAAACTTAAAACCCACAGAAGAAAGTTTGAAGACTTGAATATGAAATATGAGGAAGATATTGCTAAATATTTACTCTATGTTGATGAAGTTGTCAATACAATTCGGGGACTTGGAGAAAGTATTGATGACTCTAATATTGTTCAAAAACTATTGAGGTCACTTCCCATGAGTTTTGATGTAAAAGTCTCAACGATTGAAGAAATTAAGGATCTTAAAACCTTAAGCATGGATGAGCTACACAAAATTCTCACAGCCTATAATATGAGGACTGAAAAAGATCAAAAATCCAAATGAGAGGCCACATTTAAAGCTTCAAAGTAGACAAAAAATAAAGAACTAGAGTCAAGTGAAGAATCAAGTAGTGGAGAAGAAGCTAACGTTGTGCAAAGAAATAATAAGGGTATAATAAAACACAAAGTTATGCATTCTATGAAATGCTTTGAGTATGGTAATATTGGTCACTATGCATCTAATTGCCCACAAGCTACAAGTAGTAGCAGTGAAGAAAAGGAATACAAGAAAAAAAAATACCATGAAAGGAAATACAGGCACGGTCAAAGCAAACATGAGAAGAAGATATTTCAAAGGCACAAGAAGAGTATTTATTTTGAGGAAGCAAGTAGTTATTACAGTAGTGATGAAAGCCTCTCTGATAGTGAAATAGAAGAAATACTATTTTTGGCTAAAGAGGAGAAAGAAGATGCTCTTGTTGATGAAAATCAAGAAAAAGAGAGATATCCAAAAAATGAAGAGGAAGCCAAAGTTGTCAAAGAAGAGGAACTTTTTTTTGCTCTTGAAGAGTTGAAAAGGCTTAGAAAGAAGAACTCAATATTGAAGACTCAAGTACAAGAGGATGATATGACAAAGGTAAAGTTGTCGCAAGAATTCATTGACTTGAAAGTTAAAGTTGAAGAGCCAAAGTGAATTGAAGAAGGTATGGCCGAGCAGTTAATTGCAAAAGAGTTGGAATGTAAAAAACTGAAACATGAAGTTGTTTCTTTAAGGAATAAAGTGGAAGAATCTAATGATAAGCTACAGTAAAATATTATGCTTGAGAAAAGCACAAAAATCTTGGATGATATTATCAAAGCACATAGATATTTGATTATAAATACTAGACTTGGTTTTGGAGAAGGTCAAAAGAAACAAAATGGGGATTCAAGATCAAAAGGAATAGAGTCATCAAAGAAAACAAATTAAAGATCCTAAGACCTATGTTGATGTGTTGAGAAGTGGAAGCAACGAGAAGGAAGAAAACAAATCATCATCAAGGAATAAGGTCCATCATATAAATAGCAATTATAGAACAATGTGATCATATCCTCCAAGGAAATCAGATAGGTTTCAATATTTCTTTCAAGGTTATTGTTTTTCATGTAACCATTTTGGTCATAAAGCTATACATTGCAAGGTTCATGCTAAAAATGATTTTGGCTTCACCAAGAGGAATGTCAATTCATTTGCACCTCTCATGGATTACAACATCATTTGTTACAAATGTAATAATTTTGGGCATATAGCTATATGGTGTAGAATGGTGTTCCCTGAACTACCGAAATCAAGTAAGAAGGAGGATGGACAAATTGTTCAAAAGGATATGTCCTCCAAAGTTTGAAAAAATAAAATGGAACAAGAAAATGAGCATTGTAATTTGGGAGTAGTTTCACTCCCATATCATCACTGAACATCTCAAGAAGAGCAGGTAGTAAGGGGGTGTTGTCAAGTGTCTTATCCTTCAATGCCAAGGAACCTTTTCCATTGATGTCAAAGGAGGAGAATTTTAGTAAGGGAAAGCAACTTGTCAGGGGGAGAATTTTGTGATCCTGTTGCAATAAAAGATAGTTTTCTTTGCACGGTTGCCATCAATGACAAAGGAGGAGATTGTTAGAATTATTGAGTTGTCAATGATGTCAAAGGTTGACTTGGTGAATAGAAAAATAGGTATATATATTTCAAATAAATATTTCAAGTGAAGTAAGGAAAATATATTTCAAATGAAGTATTATAACATTTAAATATTAAATTTAAATATTATAAAGTGAAGTATATTAGAAAGTGAAGAATATTATAAAGTGAAGGTTTTATAATATTTAAATATCAAATTTAAATATTATAAAGGTGAAGTTTCAATTTTTGAATAGGCCGAGCATCTAGGCGCCAATAATAAAAGTGAAAGGTTTATATAAATAACTGAGTCTTTGAGTGGAAGGTAGAGTTTTTGATGAACATCATCATGGCTATATTCAAAGCGAATATTACACAAGATTTGAAGATGAAAGCGAGGAGTGGAGCTATCTATGGATTAGAACAACCAGCGAAGGCGAAGGAGTATCCAAACCCTGGTTTTAGGATGTAGTGAAGGAGAAGGAGAAATCTCTATGAAGTACAAGTATCAGATGTAGGTAATGAAAGGTAGTAGTGGTATTTGATCACTGGAGCAGAGTAACAATGAGTAGCAATAGCACCAAGGTGCACTAGAAGGTTGGTGAAAGTAACACTTTGGATCTGAAGTAGCGGTAAACCAAAAGCAAATGTTAAGGTGGAAACAAGGCCATTACAGTGCATTAAGGAGAAGATATTGGAAAACTATTGTGGAGCACATAAGGACAATTTGAAACACCTAAGAACAAGATAACATCAAACTTTGCACTCTGGAATCAAGAGCACTGAGAAGAGAGACTCAAAAATTTTGAGTCAAGCAACATTGAATATTATTTGAGCAAGACGTTGAAGAGAGAAATTTAAATTCATTGGTGTAACACCTATAGAAGCATATAGCACAGAAAGGCATTGAAGTGGGCTTGCACACAATAAATATTTCAACTTTTTTGAAGCTTTCATAGATTGCAGTGAAGAAAACTATTGGATACTTATTGATGAGAGTGCTCTTGAAGGATACACAATTTAATGTTGAATCTATTCAACTTTGATGGTGCTAGCTAAACCTAACGATATCTAGAATGCATGACAAGATATAAATCCATATTAAAAATATCATATCATACATCTGCAAGCATTAAAAAGATACACATTACAAGTTTGGAGGGTAGACTTACACATTTATCACTATAGTTTTTCTACTATCACATAAAGAGAAGATATCATAAGGGATAATTGTAAATCATAGCAATCATCAAGGAATATTTTTAATTGATGTCAAGGAACCTGCCGAAGAAGAAGATAATATACACAGAAGGGTAGATATGAAATCGATGCAATGAGCATAAAATGAACATGGACTAACTAGTGGGAACGGTGAAGACAGAGTAGAATCAGTTGTCATGAATCATGTATTTGGTCACTCTTTCCTGCAAACAAGGTGGCACTCAAAATTTTGTCAGTCGTACAAACAAGCTTTAAGGATATAAAATTCAAGAAATAATCTAGATGTAACAATGTGAGATGTGAAGCATAGCAAAAGTGCATAGTGGTCAGGTCAAATAATAGAACGTTCATGTATAAATAACCACTTGGTATAAGGAGAGTTTGGTAAAGCACAATAATAGGAGCAAGGATTATAGACAATAACTCACTCTCATGTAGAATCGTTTGAGGATGCTAATTATAAGATAATCATCATGCACTCTCAAGGAGTATGGAGAGATGTTGAAGGATGCTGATTAGAAGACAATCATCATGCACTCTCAAAGAGTTTGGAGATATATTAAAGGATGTTGATTAGAATACAGTCATCGTGCTCTCTCAAGGAGTTTGGAGAGACGTTGGAGAACGCTAATTAGAATACCATCGTCATGCACTCAGAAGAAGCTTTGAGTGTTTGTGATCATATTTAGGAGCATATTTGAGTAGTATTTGGGAGCTGATTTGAGTAGTGTTTGTGATCATATTTAGGAGCATATTTGAGTAGTGTTTGTGATAAAATTTGGGAGCTAATTTGAGCTATCTTAGGAGTAGATTTGAGTAATATTTGTGATCATATTTGGGAGTAGATTTGAGCAGTATTTGGGAGCATATTTGAGTAGTGTTTGTGATCAAAATTTTTGAGAAGAATAGATTGGGTTCGTGCCGACGAACTTAGGGTATTGGTATCTTCTATGGGTTGATGCCAATGAACTTAGGGGATTGATGTCTCCTATGTGTTGGTTCCCATAAAATTAGGGTATTGGTATCTCTTATGGGTTGGTGACAATGAACTTAGGGTATTGGTGTCTCCTATGGTTTGGTTCCCATGAACTTAGGGTATTGGTGTCTCCTATGGGTTGGTGCCCATGAACTTAGGGGATTGGTGTCTCCTATGGGTTGGTACCCATGAAATTATACTAGGGTATTGGTGTTTCCTATGGGTGTGTACCCATAAAATTTGTTGAAGAATATATAAGCAATATTTTTCCATGGTTTTCTCTTGAAAGGGTGTTTCCACGTAAATCCTCGTCTCTTGTGTGTATGGTGATTATGTGCATTTATTTATTATTACATTGATATTATTTCAAGTTATTGCTTTGGAAAGAAAATAGAAAAGTTTTATCTTATACTGTTCACCCCACTCTCAGTATAAGCTTGTGTTCTTTAATTGGTATCAGAGTAGGTTCCTTTAGGAAAGTCTAACTGCTTGAAGGAAGATCTTACAAGAACACACATGGCTCACCAAGAAGGTTTTTCATCAAATAGGGCTTCATTGTTTGATAGAACTAACTATGCTTTATGGAGTGTGAGGATGCAAAATTATTTTATGGCACATGGCTATGATATATGGCAATCCATTGAGGATGGGTTCACACCACCTATAACTCCTCCCACGCATAAATATGGCAAGAAACCATCTGAAAACAATACCAAGGCAATGAATGCAATATTAAGTGGGTTATATGAAATAGCGTTTGTGAAAGTCATGCAATGCAATTCAAAAATATATATATGGTACAAGTTACAAAGAACATATGAAGGAGACGAAAAGGTTAAAATAGAAAAACTTCAAACACAGAGAAGGAAGTTTGTGTAACCACCAAAAAGGCTCACACCCGAAGTATCCTATTGCAAGAATTGACAAAAAATACAAAATGCATACAAGAACAAGAAATTAACAACAAAATGATCAAGAAAATATGCTTTACTCTATTATATTTCAATGCCAAACTCAAATTACAAGTACATCCCTCTTAGGGATAATCATATTGATACAATTAGTACAATAGGATGTAATTGTTTCCCTTTCAAGGGTAGGTCTGATTTCCAAGTGCCTTTCAAGGTGACACAAACTGCTCTAGGGTGTCAATGACCCTCTTCTTCGCGTTGAGGAAGGAATTTTATGTGTTGTCTCTTTCAATACTTGTTCCCTACGATCAAGAAACAACAAGAATAAATTAGTAACAAAAGATTCATCTATTGATGAGGCTTTTAAAGGAATCTTTTACAAATAATAACATGAAATCAAGAAAGCATGTAAAACTATCAATCTATGCAAGAAATGAGGAAATTGTAATATAGCATGTAAAGAAGCATGAATCTAGCTAAGAAACATCCTAATTAACGATTAGAAAACTCAAATTACATGAAACTAATCTAAATTAACAAATGCAAGGAAATTTTAAGCAAATCTACCTCTAATTCCTAAATTAATCGGTCAAATGTCTGCTAAAATGTAGATTTGTGCTAGATTAAGCTAATTGCATGATTGAAAATGGAAAACTACTGCTAAAATGGAGGAAGGAGAGCATAAAACCCTATCCATAGGTCTGAGGTATGGTTGGCACTGTTAATCGTGGCTCATAGCCATGGTTAAGATGAAAGTGTCCTTTCTCTTGCAACAAATGCCAAAAACTCTCAAATCGTCCAAGGAATTGATTGTCAAGGGTCACATGTATTTTATAGAACATATTGGCAGTTGAATTTAATGGAATTAGTAATGGAGGTGTGTCAATTGTCAAGCTTACTCCTCAATTTATTGAGATCTCCATTGTTGCATGCATAGTTGACATTGATCAATTAGACAACACTTTGTTACTCCTCAAGGGGATATGAAATTGCTCTCCAATCCGATAGGGCTCCGCTATGTGCAATTGAGATATTCTTCAATATATTTGCCCTCTAAAATTGGTATCTTAAGTAGAATCCCAAAATCCTTGCTCTAGATTCATGGAGAAGCCAAGAACGATATTTGGCAGATGAGAGGAAGCTTCTAGATGCTTCCCAACCCAAATCGCTTTGAAAATCATTGCAATTTGGTTGTTGCAACTAATTTGACTTGGGTCTAGTCACCCAAGTTTGTTACAGTGCTAATCGCAGGTGTTAGTCATGGTCCCCAATTGGTAGATTGGGGGCCATGGCTGTCATCTATGGTCAACACTTCTAACCGTGGGTGTCATTCGTGGCTAGCACTGACTAGGCAAAGATGCCCCATTGAGTGGTAAAAACCACTGCTATACCTTGGATTTGTCCAAATTTCTTCCATATGGTCTTCTAGCATGTCCCATATGAGTAGTCGCCATCGACATGATGTGTTTTAGGTGTCTACAGATGCCCCTTTTGTGATGCATTGTGAGATCGAACAATGCATGAGCAAAAATAGACCTCCTAAAATGATGTCAAATTTTGCATGATGATCATTAGTCTGATCAACATTAGATGCCCCAATTATGAAAAGAGCATGCATCATTGAATCATTACCTTCGATGAGTTGAAGAACTTGATTCTGGAAAGCTTAAGTCAAAATCCTAACCTTGGTGGCAATTAGGAGATAAGCTTAAGTCAAATCCTAGCCTTAATGGCAATTAGGAGACAAGCTTCAGTCAAATCCTAGCCTTAATGGTAATTAGGAGATAAGCTTAAGTCTAATCCTAGACTTAGCAGCAATAGGAGACAATCTTAAGTCCAATCCTAAATTAGGAGACTAGCTGCCCAATTTTCTTTAATTTGATATTGATATTTTGTTTATTTGCCCCAAGCAAGGATGGTGCATGATTTTATTTGACAATGATTCTTGAACGAATGCACTTAACAATGATTGAGCATTAATTGTTGATTTTGATTATGAATTTTATTACTATGACTACCCCCTCAAGCGACGAGGTGATGAGAGTAATGAAAATGAAATGAAGCGACAAGGTCGCTTGACCACTATGAATGATCTTGAACAATTGAAGACTTGAGCACTTTTAATATTACTTGGCAAGGCCTAACTCAGCCATGATTTCAACTATGAATAGTAATTGTACATCTCTATCCCATGGAGTAGTCCGGCCACTATGGCCTTCTTAGAGAATCAATATGATAGCAATTCCAATTATGCTTGTGTTGAATCACTATGTTCGATGATCTGTTGAATCATTTTGAATTTTGATTTATTTAATTTTTTTATTAATTTTGCATTTTTTGAATTTTTGAACTTGTAGATATGCTTTAATGTCTAATATGAAACTCCTCATGGTGAGAAAATATGTGTATTTATGACTTGAATAAAAAGACCAAAGATTTAGACTTCTTTGGAGCTTTTGGGGATCGATATCGATAATGCTCTCGTTGATGTTTGCAAATATTTTTGTTTTGATTTTATGTTATGGATGTAATTATGAATGCAATGCCTAGATAATGATTTGATTATGCTATATGTATGCAATGGATAGATTACATGCACTAGCTATATGATAGATTTTCTATATGTATAGATGGTCTATATTGTATGCATATGGATGCAATGCTTATTGTTAAATGCATGTTTAGTTATATTTTTTTTGTATGCATTTAATTTATATGGTTATGATATGGTGAATGCCATGTCTGTGATGCATTAATTACATGATGGATGAAGTAATGCAGATGAACTTGTATTTAATCACTTAAAACATAAGGAATGAATGTGATATGTGTTTATCAATCTAATGGACGACACCATAGAATGTGTAAAAATCATGAATGTAATTGAAAATCCTCATTACAAGAATTTAAACAATTAATCACCCATATATGAAATGCAATGATATGACATGGAATGATGTGAATGATATAATATGTCACTCTATATTCCTTTTGCAATTTGATAGATATGCACGATATAGTCAGTGGTCGTCTAAATATCATTTCTGATATCCATCCGGTATCTATCCTATATCTTGAAAACTTTGTGCTCAGTGTAATGATGTATCATGGATCGATACTTTGCAGTTTGATATTTGAAATGACTTTTATTTTTGATGGTTTTTGAGCTTTTGGTATTTTGTTGCTATTAGTGAACATTTTTAAGGGTTTTCCATAAGACTCAAACACCCTAGTGGACTTCTCAAAAGTTGAATACTTACCATACTAGACTTTTGAAATACAAGGATTTTGCTAGGATAGGCCCTAACTATTCATTATCCCTGTGTGTGCACATAAATATTTTAAGATAAGACACGAGCGTTCCCTGATGTCAAGCAATATTATTTTAGTCGATTGCTAATATAGGGGTTCCACAAATATCTTATCCAATCCCAAGTTTAGATTTTAGTTGGACTAAGCTACTAGGCACCTGAAGGTAGCTCTTCCACATTCAAACATTGGTATACCGACAAGCAAGATGCAAGTGTATCAGACATATCATCATGTGTAAGGTACAGTAGTGTCAATAATTCTAGGGATTTAGGCTCATTTCTTTCTATCCTTAAATTTTTGGGATACTTTCTCATATGTGGTGAAGCAAGGGAGTTGATTTCATCTTCATTCTGAACTATCTCTGGATCGTCATTTGATCTCTCTTCGAACTGGATTTCTAATCTTCATTTTATCTCCACTCAAACTTTTGATTTATGATCTTCATTTGATCTTCACTTTGAACTTGATTTGAGCATGTTTTCTAATCTTTATTTGATCTTCACTTTTTGGCATTTATACTTGATAATCTTCTTTAGAAACATTCCTTTGGGGGATTTACTTGGGAAAACTATTTCTAGTATATCGATTGAGGATGACGATCTTATGATATTAGCATGGGATATCAATCTAGGAAGTCGATCTATGATATCAATCTAGGGTATCAATCTTGAGGATTGATGTGGATTATCACTCTAGGATATTGCTCATTTTATCGTAAGCAAGGGATTATGAATAGGTAACTAACTTGTCCTTTTTCCAACTTCCAATATTTCCCAAACCATCCACACCGGGGGATAAGCAAGAATAACTCTTTTAGCTTCAGGATACTCGGTCCTGCTTTGTGGCTTTCATCTTCCCCTAGTCATTATTAGGATTGTTTAATTTGTTGATTAGTGATAGGATTATGCTAAGGGCTATACTAGCTAGACCTCAACTATAAAATCAAAGTAAGTTTTCTATCAACTCTTGAGAAGACCTCTAGGTATGGTTGAATGACCAAAAAACCCTAGTATATTCTTCATAGCAACATTATGCGTTGTGTTGAAAAATACAATTACTCACATGAATGATGAATTATAATAAATGCAAATATGGATAATTGAAACACAAATGTGGCATCATTTGTAAAACTGAAAAACACAATGCATCCTACTAGGGAATGCAACGGATGAAAAATACCTATATGTAATGCAATGGTGAACTAAATGAATGTGTGAATGAAAATGCATGATGCAAATGAAATGAACATGTTTTTGTATTTTATGCTTTACCAATTTTCTTGCATTTTATTGATTTTAAAATTTTTTATGGATTTTGAACCTTTATATTTGACCAAACGACGAGTACATGCACTTGGAGCCTTTTACTGAATGACCAAAGGGCTTACAGATGCCTTTGGGGCATTTTGATGGATGACCAAAGGGCTTACGATGCCTTTGGAACTTTTTTTTATTTGACCAAAGGGCTTATGATGCCTTTGGAGCTTTTTGTGCATTTTTATGGATTTTGATGTTTTCCATATTTTTGATGTTTTGATATTTTTCAATTGTTTTTGAAATTTAAATGTTTTGAATGTTTTTGAAATTTTGATATTTTATGATTTTTTTTTTGTTTTTAAAGGGGAAAGGTACGCTACCTTAAGTACCCCCAGTGTGTGTGCCACTCAATGAAAGTGAGGAAGGTGTGATACCTTTAGAAGTCTCACTTTGCTTCATTAATCATGATGTGGATGATGGGGAAGGTGTGACACCTTGAAGAGCCCCAATGTGCATTGTGTTTGATGTGCCATGATTGGCTTGACTAGGAGGAATAGTAAAAATTGATTCCCCCTACTATGGTGTGCAATTTTATGTAGTGCCAATGTCCTGCTGAGATGAGACAAGCGAAGGTGAAACATTGGAAGATGCCACTGATTGCGAAGATTGATTTTGATAATCTTGTTTATCTATTATAGCACTGATCATTCCCACAAACTCTTGGGGAGGTATATTAATGTGCACCTGCTTAGATTGTTCAAATTGATTGATAGGTGCTATCTTTACTTTGTGTGCATGCAAGGGATCTTGGAAGACTCCTATTTGAAGCTCTTGCCTCTTGATCATATCCTACACTTCATCTCTAAAGGGATAACATGTCTGTATGTCATGACCTCTTTGTCGATGGTAAACACAATATAGATTTTCTCTATGTGCCTTTGATCTACGCTTATTAGGTTTCAAAGGACATAACTCTGGAAGATTTATCCTTCCTGTCTCATATAATCAATCAAAGAGCGATGCTAATGTCTCTGTAAAATCAATATATTTTCATTGTGGCCGACATTGTTGGCCTTATATCTAGTTCTTTTGCATATGATTTTAAACCAAAGGAGGCTGAGCTTGGTAATTATGCTGCACTGGTGGAGGCGGTGCACAGTGGTTTGAGGATCTGGGGATACTCAAAAAAACTTTATTGATTGGGGTCACCTTTTGTTGCATGTTGCCACCTATGATATTCTTATTTCGCCATTCATTTTTGTGGAGTTTAATATCACCCTCCTGTATCTTGATGTCTTCAATGACCTGGGCCTATGTTAAGGCCTCCTCGAATGTTTGATATTGTTGTAGTTACAAGATAATGGATATTTATTTCGAACAATTTCTCATAAACATTCGAATGAGCTCTGTTGTGGGTAAAGTGAAAGGTAATTTTGACATCACCTTCCTCCATTTATTACCATACTCAATTACTGGCTCATCATCCAGTTGATAAAGGTTAACCAAGTTAGTTAAACTTGTCATTTACTTAGCACTAGAAGCAAAATGCTGCAAGAATGCATCGACTAATTGCTCAAATTTGTATATGCTATGATGTGGTAAATGATTATACCACTCTAAAACATCCCCAGCTAATGTTGTCATGAAGGTTCTTAACATCAAGGGGTCATTGTCTTGAAAACTAAAGCACATATGGATGAAGCATGTCATATGCTCTCATGCATCTTCATCATCTTTGTCATCATTGAACTTTTCAAGTTGAGGCATCTTGAAATTCAATGGGTATATTGGTGATGACATTGAGGGATGCAAAGGCTGATTTCTAAGCTACTTTAGCATGGGTTTTTGATAAACCAATATTTGATTTTTTTTTTACTGCATTTATCCAATCAACCAGCACTTTGTATGCCCCTGACAAAATGATATGATCTTCATCTTTTCGCCCTTGGTTAGGCTGAGGAGGTCGCTTTTGATGTTGAGGTGGACAATAAGTATAATCCTTAGGTACCTCATCATAAATGGATTCATGGTAAGCATCTACTTCTTCCTGATGTTCCAACTGGAAATCTGCATATGATTCCTCATCATATTGATCTTGGTACTATTGAGGAATATGAGGTTCATTATGATACCCAGATAATGGCCTATGATGTTGAACATGATTTTTGCATGGTCGCGATGAAATATTCTGAGATTGCACTGGGTGCCTTATGTGTTATTGCATCCTTTGTGTTCTAGGCATAAGCACCACTTTACGCAATGCATTTTGCACTTACTCTTGTTGTATATTTTGTTTTTCTCATATCTTTCATTGATACAACCTTTGTAGTTGTGTTCATGGTGAGTCCACCCGTTGTTGATTTAATTGTTGTTGATCCAAATGGTTTGCTCACCCAAGCTAGGCCATGGTGTATGTTCATGATCACTTTTTGATTGATGTATAGAGCAAGCTAGGATGTGAACCTATGAAATTTACCTACTAGGCTCCTCAGTTGGTGGATTGTTCCTTATATAGAATTCTATCAAGGTTTTCCAGTCAGGAAGGCTTCCTAGAGGACCCGTGGGTGCCTCCCTAATAGGGCTATCTCGAAGGTTAGACCCCCTATGGATGTTATTGATGCTATGATAAGACGTGGGATGCCATTTAGGGATGGCCATGTCCTCTAGACTAATATGAATATGTTCAGTGGTCATGGAACCTGATTCCCTCTCTAGACTGGAGGTCTTGCTCACCATGGGAGGTCCCCTAGCCATATAAAATTTTTGGATTCAAAAAAAGGTTATAAGTGTTATATATCAAAATGATTAGTGTGATGAGCTGATAAAAATGTGCTATAACACAAAAATATTATTTTTGGGTCAAAATTTTGTATTTTTGGAATAATTGGCCAACCGGGGCGTGGGGAAATGACCACTTTTAGGAATTTTTTGGATATTTTGAACCATGAAGAATTTGGATACAAAATTTTTTGTGAGAGGTGTAAAATGGTAAAACTAAGACAAAAAAATAAATTTGACAAGTTTTGGAGCTGTCTAGACCATTTTATGACCATTTTAGTGCAGTTTTTCTCAGTTTTTGGCTTCGAAAATAGAGTAATCATAAAACCAAAATAAAATCTTCGTTATAGCTCTGATTTACATTATTCTCGAACCGTTGGATGCAGAATCAAAAATTAGATTTTTACTTTAAAAAAAATATTTATTATTAGGATTAGGGTTTGGCTCCAGATCAAGGATCTTATGTTGATTACCCCAACAATAAAGAAACACACAAAGTATACAATATGATTATCTTTTTTAAGGATTAGATGTGTTTCCTAAAATTGGTTTAGTGTGTTTGAGTTTTTTTGTGAATATACTTTGAACTCTTATCATGTTTTTCAAAATTTGATGTTATACTCAATTTTTTCAAAGGTTTTCACCTATGTACTCTCACAAGTCGAATATGGGAGTGAAGTCCATACTCAACGAGGTAGCATAGGTACTACCAACCCTCACCCAACACACTATTCATAGTGATACACTCTTTCAAAGATGAGTGCGTGTTATTTTGCATGAATAGGATAGTTCTTGGGTCATCCTTGGCCATGAGCGGGTCCCAATAATACAATTTCAAATGAGCCAACCAAGTGGTAATGACATCCACTGTTGGTCTCAATCAAATGGGTTGGATGTGAGAGCCCAACGCCATTGATTTTTAAATGAAATGTGGTGTGTGTGGTTCTTTTTACTTTACATGAAAATAAAATGCATAAAACAACATTCATATGATTCTCCTACATGCTTTTCAAAAGAATGTTTGCTTTTCATAGAATGCACAATTACACTAGATGATATTTAGAGAGTGTAACCATATGTGATGAAAATGGCCATTGATTAGGCCTCAAACATGCAAACTCTTAAACAATCAATGTCCTAGACCACTAGAGACTAGGGCGGACTGCAATCAGACATCCGCTATTCCTAGCAATGGCTAGTAGAAAACTAAAAAAAATAAACTAGGATTTTTCCATTTCTACTTAAATTTTCTAATTGGCATCCATCTATTGCATTCTACTTTTATGAAAACACAGACAAAAAAATACAGAGGGAAAAATGCTCCTACCTCAGGTCCAAGTCTGCTGGTGATGTCTGATTTTGTTGTTTTTTTGTTCTCTGTTAACCGCATCTATCATGCGTGGTTGCGACTATGAACCATAGGTGTCAACCACGATTAGCACTTTGAACCACAGGTGTGAACTGTGGTTAGCACTGTGAACCACATGTGTGAACCGTGGTTAGCACTTTGAACTACAGGTGTGAACGGCAGTTAGCATCTACAATAAAAAAGTAGAGAAAAAAATTAGTGATCAAAAAAAATTTGGGGTTTTCGCTGTGAACACCTTCTATAACCACCAAAAAGGCTCACACCCAAAGCATCCTATTGCAAGAATTGACAAAAAAATCAAAATGCATACAAGAACAAGAAATTGACAATGAAATGATCAATAAAAGATGCTTTATTCCATTATATTTTGATGCCAAACTTAAATTACAAGTATGTCCCTCTTAGGGATAATCATCTTGATATAATTGTTACAATAGGATGTAAATTTTTCCCTCTCAAGGGTAGGTGTGATTTCCAAGTTCTTTTTAGGGTGACATGAACTGCTCTAGGGTGTCGGTGACCCTCTTCTTCACGTTGAGGAAGGAATTTTATGCTTTGTCTATTTCAATACATATTCCCTATGATCAAGAAACAACAACAAGTAATTAGTAACAAAGGAGGCCTCTCTTGATGAGGCTTTGAAAGGAATATTACATAAAGAATAGCATGAAATCAAGAAAGCATGTAAAACTACCAATATATGCAAGAATTGAGGAAATTGTAATATAGCATGTAAAGAAGCATGAATCTAGCTAAGAAACATTCTAATTAACCATTAGAAAACTTGAATTGCATGAAACTAATCTAGATTAAAAATGCAATGAAAGGACCCAAGTGTTGCAGGTGAGTTGGAGAGGAGAGGGCAATCCTCCAAGGGAGGTCCCAGGTTCAAATCTCCACCCTACCAAAAATTTGAATTGGGTATCCAAAATCCAATTGATAATGTTGGTGTGGGCAGGGTCGAGTGTGACTCTCGAGTGACTTTGACGGTGTAGATCCCTCTGTTCATGGTATCTTAGACCAAGGCGTCCCTGCAAGGGTTTTTTTACTTAAAAAAAATGCAATGAAAGGTGAAGCAAATCTACCTCTAATTCCTAAATTAACTAGTTAAAAGTTTTCTAAAATGTATATCTATGCTAGATTAAGCTAATTGCATGACTAAAAATGGAAAACTACTACTAAAATAGAGGAAGGAGAGCATCAAACCCTAGCCACAGGTCTGAGGTGCAGTTGGCACTATTAACCATGGATCATAGCCACGGTTAAGATGAAAGTGTCCTTTCTCTTGCAACCAAGGCCAGAAACTCTCAAATCCTCCAAGGAATTGATGGTCAATGGTCGCCTATGTTTTCTAGAATAGATTGGCAGTTGAATTCAATGGAATTAGTAATGTAGGTGTGTCAAATTTCAATATTTCTCCTCAATCTCTTGATATCTCCATTGTTGCATGCACAATTGTCATTTTATCAATTAGACAGCACTTCGTTACTCCTCAAGGGGATATGAAAATGCTCTCCAATCCGACAGGGCTCCACTATGTGCAATTGAGTTATTCTTCAGGATATTTTCTCTTTGAAATTGGGGTCTTAAGTAGACTCCCAAAATCATTGCTCTAGCTTCATGGAGAATCCAATAACAATATTTAGCAATTGAGAGGAAGCTTCTGGATGCTTCCCACCCCAAACCGTTTTGAAAATCATTGCAATTTGGTTGTTGCAACTGATTTGAATCGGCTCTGGTTGCCTGAGTTTGTTATGGTGCTAACCATAGGTGTCATTCATGGTCTCCAATTGGTAGATGCAGGGTCACAGTTGTCAGCCATGGTCGGCATGTCTAACTGTGGGTGTCATCCATGGCTAGCACTGACTAGGCAAAGATGCCCCATTGAGTGTTAAAAACCACTGCTATACCTTGGATTTGTCCAAAGGTCTTCCATATGGTCTTCTAGCATTTCCCATATGAGTAGTTTCCATTGACATGATGTGTTTTAGGTGTCTACAGTTTGAAGACTTGAAGATGAAATATGAGGAAGATATTGCTAAATATCTACTCCACATTGATGAAGTTGTCAATATCATTCATGAACTTGGAGGAAGTATTGATGACTCTAAGATTGTTCAAAAAATCTTGAGGTTACTTCCCATGAGGTTTGATGCAAAAGTCTCAGTTATTAAAGAAATAAAGGATCTTAAAACCTTAAGCATGGATGAGCTACACGAAATTCTCACTGCCTATGATATGAGGATTGAAAAAGATCAAACATCCAAATGGTAGATCGCGTTTAACTCTTCAAAGAAGACAAAAAATAAATAACCAGAGTCAAGTGAAGAATCAAGCAGTGGATAAGAAGCTATATTTGTGCAAAGAAATAAGGGTCCAAGAAAACACAAAGGTATTCATTCTATGAAATTATTTAATTGTGGTAACATTGGTCACTATGCATCTAATTGCCCACAAGCTAGAAGTAGTAGTAGTGAATAAGAAAAGGAATACAAGAAAAAGAAAGAAAGAAAATTTTATCATGAAAGGAAAATTAGGCACAGTCAAATCAAACATGAGAAGATATTTCAAAGGCATAAGAAGAGTCTTTATGTTGAGGAAGCAAGCAGTTCTTCCAATAGTGATGAAAGCCTCTCCAATAGTGAAAGAGAAGAAATCATATTTTTGGCTATAGAGGAGAAAGAAGATGCTCTTGTTGATGAAAATCAAGAAAAAGAGAGAGATACAAAAAATGAAGAGGAAGTCATAGTTGACATAGAAGAGGAACTTGTTGTTTCTCTTGAAGAGTTGAAAAGGCTTAGAAAGAAGAACTCAAGATTGAAGACTCAAGTACAAGAGGATGATATGACAAAGGTAAAGTTGTCGCAAGAATTCATTGACTTGAAAGTTAAAGTTTAAGAGGTAAAGTAAATTGAAGGTATGGTTGAGCAGTTAAAGGTAAAATATTTGGAATATGATAACTGAAACATGAAGTTGTTTCTTTAAGCAAGGAAGTGGAAGAATATAATGATAAGCTACAGCAAAATATTATACTTGAGAAAAGAACAAAAATATTGGATGTATTATCAAAGCACATAAATCTTTGGTTATAAAGACTGGACTTGGTTTTGGATAAGGTCAAAATAAACAAAATGGGGATTCAAGCTCAAAAGTAACAGAGGCATCAAAGAAAACAATTAAATAAGAGCCTAAGACCTATGTTGATGTGTTGAGAAGTAGAAGCATCGAGAAGGAATAAAACAAAGCATCATCAAGGAACAAGGTCCATCATAGAAATAGAAATGAGATAACAATGCAGTCATATCCTCCAAGGCAATCAGACAAGTTTCAATATTTCTTCTGAGGTTATTGTTTTTCATGTGACCATTTTGGTCATAAAGTTGTACATTGTAGGTTTAATGATAAAAATGATTTTGGCTTCACCAAGGGGAATGTCAATTCATTTGCACCTCTCATGGATTACAACATCATTTGTTAAAAATGTAATAATTTTGGGCATATAGCTAGATGGTGTAGAATGATGTTCCTTGAACTACCAAAATCAAGTAAGAAGGAGGATGGATAAATTGTTCAAAAGGATATGTCCTCCAAATTTTGGAAAAATAAAATGGAACAAGAAAAGGAGCATTGTAAGTTGGGAGTAGTTTCACTCCCATATCATCATTGAACATCTTAAGAAGAGCAGGTAGTAAGGGGGTGTTTTCAAGTGTCTTATCCTTCAGCCCCAAGGAACCTTTCCCATTGATGTCAAAGGGGGAGAATTTCAGTAAGGGTAGTAGCTTGTCAGGGGAGCAGTTTGCGATCCTGTTGCAATAAAAGATAGTTTTCTTTGCAGGGTTGCCATCAATGACAAAGGGGGAGATTTTTAGAATTATTGAGTTGTCATTGATGTCAAAGGATGACTTGGTGAATAGAAAAATAGGTAAATATATTTCAAATGAAGATTTTAAGTGAAGCAAGGTAAATATATTTCAATTAAAGCAAGGCAAATATATTTCAAATGAAGTATTATAATATTTAAACATTAAATTTAAATATTATAAAGTGAAGGATATTATAAAGTGAAGAATATTATAAAGTGATGGTTTTATAATATTTAAATATCATATTAAAAAATTATAAAGGTGAAGTTTCAATTTTTGAATAGGCTGACCATCTGGGCGCCAATAATAAAAGTGGTAGGTTTATATAAATAATTTAATATTTGAGTGGAAGGTAAAGTTTTTGATGAACATATTTTGGAGAAGAATAGAGTCGGTTGGTGTGCACAAACTTAGACAATTGGTGTCTCCTATGGGTTGGTGCCCATGAACTTAGAGGATTGGTGTCTCCAATGGGTTGGTGTCCATGAACTTAGGGGATTGGTGTCTCATGTGGGTTGGTTCCCATGAACTTAGGGGATTGGTGTATCCTATGGGTTGGTGCCCATGAACTTAGGCGATTGGTGTCTCCTTTGGGTTGGTTCCCATGAACTTGTACTAGGGTATTGGTGTCTCCTATGGGTTGGTGCCCACAAAATTTGTTGAAGAATATATAAGCAATATTTTGCCATGGTTTTCTCTTGAAAGGGTTTTTCCACATAAATCCTTATCTCTTGTGTGTATGGTTATTATGTGCATTGATTTATTATTGCATTGATATTATTTCAAGTTATTTCTTTGGAAAGAAAAGAGAAAAGTTTTATCTTATACTGTTTACCTCTCTCTCAGTATAATCTTGTGTTCCTCATTCTAAAACTTTAAAATCTGGGATTTTTACTTCTAGGAAAGAGAGGAGAGAGATTTTTTTTCCAAATAAATATCCTACCTTGTATTCTTGACAAATAAGCAATGAATAAAAATTTTGCCATTAAATTTAAATCTCCATTGTGAGTGTTGAATATTCATTTTTTATAGGTTGTGTATTATTGTTTAATGTGTGCATAAATTGTAGGAAAGCATAGTAAGGCATTAGAGAATGGATGAATGGAGGCCAAGGTACAAATATGAATATGCAAATTAATGTAAATTTTTCATTAGACTAAAGAATTAAGAATTGTGTGGGTACAAAGGAGTGCCTAAGAAATTTTGTCGAGTGAACAAGTCTTGCAAAAGTTGTCAACACAAAAGTGTATCTTAAAAATCCCATTGAATGAACAAATCTTATGGAAGTGATAGTCATAAAGGAGTTTCATTTAAATTCTACCACCCAAAAATAAGAATTTGTACGAGTAGGGGATCAAATCCATTCCAAAAGGAAAGAAATAATTTCTCTCTTTGTGTAGGAGAGAGCCTTCATGATAACTTCTTGGGATACCCTTAGAAAACATAAATAAAATATAATTGCTTGGTGAATTTTAATTGTAGTACAATTTATCCCATCATACAATGAATGGTGAATAATTCATCGTATGATAAAACCATTGCACAAATATTTTGATGAAAAATTATCTATCATACAATATACGATTGATTGGTTATACAGTTTAAACTTTGTACAAGTAGAAAATTTGATATCATACATTATACAAAGGTCAAGTTATCATGTGTATAATGAATTAAGTCATACAATTATGTGATAGATGAGGTCATACAAGGGAGCATAATCAAATGAAGTTTTATTTTTGGTGTTGCCTACATCACATTCTTAGCCTTCACTCTAACTATCATACCTTTTATAACCATTGCCAAGTTCATATATTAACCATCAATTTCTCTTTACTATATTTGTATTCTATCATAGTGGCATTACTTTAGAAAGTATTTATTTCATCATAAGGGATGAGACCATATAAATCTAATCTCCATTTGAATAGAAGTTTTGGAAAGTTACACATGTGATATATTTTTTATTATTTATTAATAATTAAATTATATATGTGAAAATGAAAAATAAATATGTTTAAAATAGGAAAATATTAAAGCACAAAAAATCAAATATGGCCCAAAAATGTTCATCTTACATTTATGTAATGATGATACAAAATATGATTATTTAGAAATTAACAAAATTCTATAACACCACATGCTAGAACATTAGTGCATATCAAAGGAACCTATTAGATATACAACACCTAAAAAACATAATATTTTGAAAGCATTTATTAGAAATAGTTATCCTAGATACAACACATGTTAGCAACATCATTTTAGCTACAATATTGCAAATAATATTAAGGAATATATATATATAATTTACTAACCTTAATGATATTGTTTTATGAGAAAACAATATTATCATTCTAACAGGATTAATATTAAGCCTTAAAAAAGCTCAATCATAGCTAATACATCTACCAAATAAATAATATTAACAAATAATTTGAATAATTCAAAATATTGGTTCCATAAATCAAATAATAAACTAACAAGTGACTTGAGTAATTCAAATGTATGATCCATTAGAGAGAACAACATGTAATTTAACCATCCCAAAACAACCAATTCATACATCCATTAGACAAAACAAAATATTTTCTCTCAATTTTGATGATTCCACCTTTACGAGTAAATACTTGTTGTCATAACCTTTAATAATATATCTTCTTCTATCATATTACCTAAAGAGGATACTAAAATGGGTAATAGAATTATTGCACTATTTCTTCTTGTCTTATCAATGAGTCATTGTAATATTGGTCTTGAAACTTACACATGTTGTCATTCCCTTTTCTTTAGTTAGTATACATTCATAATAATGCATTCATTTGTAGACTTCATTTTGTATTTTATGCCTTCTATAACCTTTGACAAGTTCACACATTAATCATCAATGTCTCGACTATATTTAGATTTTACCAAAGTGGCATATTTTTATAAAGTATTTATTCCATGGTATAATCCAATCGATGTCTAATATTCATTTGAATAGCAATTTGGCAAGCTAGGTATGTGATATATCATTAATTTTTAGTCTATGAATTGTATAAATGTAGAGGAAACTATATAGTTAATGCACTACAATCATGCTTCATGTGATCCTATACTACTTGTGCATATATACCCCAATGCTAGCCTTAGTATCTTTAAGTCACTAGTAGGGTCCTATCTATACTTAGGATGATTTCTTCTAGTCTACAAGTCTGAAATTATTAAAATACAAACACACTTGTAGAAAGAAAAAAGAAAATATCAAATTTATAATAAATGAAACTAAATTAACATCCAATTATTGTGTTATCACATGTATGGAACTAGGTAACATGAAATTAAATCATAATAAAGCAATAAAAATGATTTACTTCTATAGAAAATAAACATTATTTCAAATTTATTATTAACTACTTTTAGTGTATGCAAGAGACTTAATTAATCCTATTTAATCTACTAAAATAATAAGTCTTAAATGGATTATATACAAGAATATCCATATTAGAAATGAGGAATTATAGGTGATGGCTTCAACAACAACAGCCCATCTGCAACGGTTCCCACAACATCTATGTCAACTTCGACTGCAGTTGCCCTGGCTTTCCCTGGTAGGGTTTCCCAAAACCTCCCCAGGGATTTGGAACCAGGCGAGATCCCTGTTGATCTCATGGATGATCCCGTTGCCCCTGATACGGATCTGGGTGGGACGTAGAGACCTTGGGTGGAAGGTTTCATTCCCCCCTTTCCCCCTTCCAAATCCCCTCACTCGGCTGGTCTGTATTTTAGTGAGATGGTATCGGGATCCTGTTGTGGTTGCTCCACAACGTACCCCAAAATTGGGGATCCACCTTTTTGCATTTTTTCCAAGAATACCAAAGTGGCCCATATGCTAAAGATCAAAGAAAAAACAAAACACCGCAAGGAGGAAAAGTGTCGCGATATCACGACATGTTGCATTTTTGCGGTCCAAAGCAAAGAGAAAGAGCAAGGAGAAAAAGTGTCGCGATATCGTGACATGTTGCATTTTCGCGGCCAAAAGAGAAGAAATAAAAGTGTCGCGATATCGAGACATGTTGCATTTTTACGACCAAACAAGAAGAGGAAGAACAAGAAAGAAAAAGTGTTGCGATATCGTGACATGTTGCATTTTCGTGACCAAAAGAGAAGAGGAAGAACAAGAAAGAAAAAGTGTCGCGATATCGTGACATGTTGCATTATCGCGGCCAAAAGAGAAGAGAAAGAACAAGAAGGAAAAAGTGTCGCGATATCGCGACATGTTGCATTTTAGCGACCAAAAGAGAAGAGAAAGAAAAAGTGTCACGATATCGCGACATGTTGCATTTTCGCGACCAAACAAGAAGAGAAAGAACAAGAAAGAAAAAGTGTTGCGATATCACGACATGTTGCATTTTCGCAATCCAAAGAAAAGAAAAAAGTGTCGTAATATTGCGACATGTTGCATTTTCATGACTCAAAAAGGGCAGGTAGGCAGAGAAACAAAAGTGTCATGATATCGCGACATGTTACATTTTCGTGACTCAAAAAGGGCAGGCAAGTAGAGAAACAAAAGTGTCACGATATCGCGACATGTTGCATTTTTGTGACTCAAAAAGGGTAGGTAGGCAGAGAAACAAAAGCGTCACGATATTGCGACATGTTGCATTTTCGTGACTCAAAAGGTGCAGGCCGACTGAGAGACAAGAGTGTCACAATTTTGTGACGTCCAATATTCGCCAAGGGAACAGAGTAGTTGACAGTGCGTCTGATATTAGTGATGAAAACCAGGACAGTGAAACTAAAGACCGCATAGTGATGTGGACATAAGGACAAAATCCAATGAATAAGACAAAACATTACATAAGGAATCTTTAATGATTTGAAATCATTTAAGATGGTCGTTACACATGGAAGGAAACGGACGCATGCCCTTGTGGAGAAAAGGAAACATTTTTTCAAAATCAAACCATGGGAATGAAACGAAGGGCCACAAAATAGAAACGAAAAGTCTTTTTGGAAATCAAAACACATGCATGCACAAGGGAAGGAGAAAATGAACAGTCATGGAAGGAGAAACAAAATTTGTTTAGAGGTTTTAAATACGCAATTCAAAGAAGTGAGAAGGGGTTGGAAATTGTAGAAAAAAAACAAAGACTATCTTTCGGAATAAAGGATTTTTTTTTGGCAAGAGCAACTCTTGTGTGTGAAATCAAAAGGAGATTGAAACTAAGACTGCTGTTATTTTTGTAAATCTTTCCTTTGCATTATTACTTCTTGTATCTATTCATTTACACCATAAAGTGGGTTACGATAGGTGAATGATAGAATGATGCAATTATTTGTTTCCTTAGATTCTTGCATCTGATCTAATTTGATTGTGTTTATGTTTCAGATCTGTTAGGTCAGGTTGTTTTAGAATTTCATCTCATAACTTGGGGTTTTGTAGGGAGGAGATTGTTAACCAAATTAATGTCCTATTTTGTTTTCCAGCTAACTTTTGTAGATAATATTTATGTTTTATTTTTTGATATTTGGATTAACCTCGCCTTAAAATCTATTTTTCTAATTTTGGTCCGATCTAGAATTTCTTGCATTTGTTTTCATTCTATTCTGGTCCATTCCAGAATTTATGTTAATAAATAGTTCATTTGTTGTCATGAATAATCTAAGTTATAAAGAAGTTAAATAAATCTACCAAGAGTATGCTTTGCATCTGCGCTTGAGAAAGTGATCTACTCGCATTAGAAATTGGAGGGTTCATTTGCAGATCTATTGTTTCCCAAAGAAAACTAGGGATTAATAGCAGAAAAAAGAAATTCGCTTCTAGGTCCACTTCTTTAATTTAAATTTTCATTCTTGCATCTCCAAACACCTTCATCTAATTTTTAGATAAAATATGGGTTTAGGAGGGCTACTAATTCCAAATGCACATTAATTCAGATCAAGTGAATGAGTCCTAACTTGCTAACTTACTAATTGTTGCTAACATTTAATACTAACATTGCTAGTTTTACTAAGAGGGTTTCGGGTAGATCACTTTAATCTCAAGAACATTAAAAGAAGTTATCGTCACATTGGGTTGATTTAATGGATTATGGTTGCAAAGTACTTGTTCAAATCATTAAAGGCCCCTTGTTAACTGTTACTTGCATGGTTTAAGTTATTCTGGTATACATTCGTTTATTTGCTTTAGTCTTGATTGATTATATGCACATGAATGTTTTTTCACAAGAACCTTGGAGAAATGAAAAATGCTACTTAATTTCTTTGCAAGAGAGAGTTTCATGTTTGATATTCTAGTTGTGGTGATCATTTTGCTATAGCAAAAAATATTCACTCAACATTTTGGCACTAGAAGAAGGGCCTTATTTATTGCTTTGTGATTGCGATATGTTCTAACGATTAATGTGGGTAGTTTTGTTTCCACCTATTTTGCTTACAGGTATAACATTTATTTGTTTCATTTTGCAAGTGAGTTGAGAGAAGTCTTTTAGATTTCTAGAGTTTTCAAGCTGGCCCAACCTGAGTACATGGCTACTAGGTCCAAAACCACAGGGGAAACTATTTTCCAAAGCCTTTCTCCCAATGCTAGGAAGCCGAGAAACAAAAAATTAGAGATCAAAATACCACCCAGTGTACTTGAGTTAGGAGCTTCTTTAGACTCAAGTACGTCTAGTGGGCCTGAGCCCACAATTTCAAATGTGACAGCTACACCAAGTGCACCTATCCCCATCATTACAAGTGTCACAATTATTCCTATAGGGTCGATACATTTGAATAACATGGCCCAAAAACAACAACAGCCATCTACCCTTTGGTATGGTGTGCAAAGTTCTCCCTTCGATATCCCTGGGGTAGTCCATGAATTGCCTAGAAATATTGAAAGGGGATTGTATAAATTCATGCATGATGGTCCCATAAAATCCAAAGAACATGTCCAAATTTACAAGGATTACATGTTTAGACAAGGAGTTACCCATGAAGATATCGCTTGTCAAATTTTCCCTACTAGTCTAGACAGTACGACCAATGAATGGTACAGGAATCTTCCCGTAGGATCCATTACTTCATGGGCCTAATTAGAATCTACCTTTATTAGCCAATTTTGAATGTTGTTGGATCCTTCCATAATTTATAATTTATTTGTATCATGCAAAAGGTTACCCAATGAGCCCATAAGAACATTCAATCAGAGGTTCCAAAAACTATATACAAATTTAACTCGCCACTTTGTAGTAGATCCTGTGGTGGCCCTGCAACTGTACTTTGGAGCTTTAGATCCATTAACATCCTTGTTGACTAGAAGTAATCCTTAGGTTACGACACTTTTTTTAGCTTATGCGGATACAATGACCCTTGAACAACAAATGAATTTACCAGGAGTAGGATTGTCTCAATTGACTGGGATGGGACAATATGGTCCATACAGTCAATTCGCCATGATGAATCAATTAATGGCACCACAAGTTCCAACAATGAATAATTTACAACAACCATCTCATGTTGCATCATTTCCCACTTATCCTAATGCCTCTATTTCAACATAAGAATTGATTCCAAATAACCCGATGACCTTGCCTAAGTTCAGTATGGGCAATAACTTGTTGACCATACCTGGGTTCACTCCGATTAGTATGCCAAGCCCAACGACTTATCCAACAATCACTCCTATTCAAAGTGTGAATCCAGTATGGAATCAAAGTGCCCAGACCCAAGCCATTATACCCTTTCTAGAGGTGGCTAATGCAGTAAATACAGTTGGGCCCAGAATTATAGTGCCCCAACCACATGGGCCTGAATCCATTATAGAAGACGTGAAGGAAACATTGGCCAAAGTTTTGGTTACTATGGGAAATGTTAATAAAAATTTTGACCAAGTCATGGGTCATAACCGACCTCATAACCATAGAGGAAAAGGAACATACAACACACATCTCAATAATGGATGAGTACCCAATCTCGTAGTCAATTAGGTAGATGTCTTGAAAGATTTTGGAGAGTTAGGATCTTGTGATAATGATTGCCCACACTATTTCCATGGAAAGTAGGAGTCTATATTAACTAAAGTTATATATTCCTAGGAAAGTGAAGAAGAGGAGGATGTGGAGTTTTTTGGAAAATAAGATGAAGAAAAATTGGAAGTTCATGCCAATAATTTTTTTGGGAAAGGAAATCACAAGTACTACACAAGGAGTTCTAAGGATCCCAAAACTTCCTCTACCCCTACAAACAACCCATTATTTCCTCTTGATTTCAAAGGAGATGTTAATCCACCTCCTCCATCAATGGCAAAGAAGTCTAAGTTGGTGCAAAACATGTCAAATTTGGAAAAACCCACTTATTACTTGATAGAAGACATGAAGAAAACTAAGGACAATGTCTTAATGTATGATATGTCCCAAATTTTAGGCCAAGAACTAAGTCCACAAAAAGGTTTGGATCCACCTACCCAAGTTCATGAAGCTAAGGGTGTTGAATCCCAATTGGTTTTGAAAAGGGAAAAGCGAGACGTGCCCCCATTTCTTGTAACCATTAGAATTTATGGTAGAAATCTACACAATTGTCTAATAGATTCAAGGGCCTCTGCTAGCATTATGCCCCTAGAAATTTGTCAAAAATTGGGACTTACACCAAAACCTTCTAAAAGCAAGGTGGTGCAACTAAATAGATCGGCCATGGAGGCAGAAGGAGAATTAAGGGATATTATTATTCAGGTCAACTCAAAACCTAGGGTTCAACATCACATAGATATGTTGGTACTTAACATTCCTATAAAATATGGCATGGTGTTGGGAAGAGATTGGAGAAAGAACTTCAACAGATACATTGTAACAGACCCTTCACATACGTGGTTGCCTTGGAGAGGAGTGTCCAACCAAATTCGAATTGATAGTGAACCTAGGCTCAAGGAAATGATAATAGAATACAAAAAACCTAATGAGATTCAATACATTGAAATTGAATTAGGAGCCTATTGCTTAGATGTAGAAATTCTTGAGAATTCTCAAAATGGAAGTATTGGATGCAATGATTTTGAAGAATACCATAAGGTTTGGACTTTAAGATTTGATAGATCCAAGTCCAAACAAGGGGTGGGAGCTGGTATTGAACTTTCATGTCTAGACAGAAAACCTATGTTGGCTGCATATAGATTACAGTTCCCAGCCACCAACAATGTGGCAGAATATGAGGCCTTGATTTTCGAACTTCAATTGGCTCTTCAAAATAAAATCAAATGTATCAAGGTCTTAGGTGATTCTAAATTAGTGGTAAAACAAGTTAAAGGACAATATGCATGTAAGAACAAGCGGCTCAGCCTTTATCAAACTAGAGTTAGAGATTTAATAAACGAATTTGATGCTTTTAACATATCTCTAATCTCTAGAAAAGGCAATCGGTTGGCAGATTGTTTGGCCATAGCTGCTAGCATGCTTAAACCAACGGATCACAAGAAATGCAAGAAATTTTCCATAGAATTAGTCCCTTGCCCCTTGATACCTGATAACGTCATGAATTTCCAAGTCTTTGATAGTGACAGACATATATTCAATTTTGTTACTAATTCTGGTATCTTTGAAAATCAAGTTATTGATGAAGACGAGAGGGGGCAAGAAGAGGCATGTTTGAAAATGGAAGCTACTAGAAAATGGAATGAGATGCCAAATGGGATGACCTCATTAGAGAAAATGTATGATATTGGATACCAACCGAAAGGAGGGAGAAAATTTCCACCTCCCAAAGAGGCTTGTGACTTAGTCAATATTGGAAATGTAGAAAACCCTCGCGAAATACTCATTGCACAGGCATGTACTGAACATGAAAAGAATTCCATTGCCAATGCATTGAATAAATACATAGATTGCATAGCTTGGATCTATAAGGAGTTGAGAACTTATGATCAGAATGTTATAATGCATACAATCCATTTGAAGCCAGACTCCAAACCCTTTAGGAAAAGATAGAGTCCAGTCAATTCGTTACTGGAGCCCTTGATAGAAAAGGAGGTAAAGCGACTATTAGAAGCTAAAATCATATTTCCTATTAGGTATTCCACATGGGTTTCTAACTTGGTCCCTATGAGGAAAAAGAATGGAGAGATAAGGCTATGTATTGACTTTAGAAATCTGAATAAGGCCTCACAAAAGGATAATCATCCTTTACCTACCATTGAAAAAATCCTTCAAAAGGTAAATGGGTCGAAAATGATGTCATTCCTAGATGGCTATTCAGGATACAATCAATTCCTCATCCATCCTAATTATAGGATGAAAACCGCCTTCACCACAAAATGGGGCACGTTTGCATATAGAAGAATGCCTTTTGGATTATTGAATGCAGGTGCCACATTCCAACAAGCCATGGACTTTGTATTTAAGGGTCTCATCGGTAAGTGCATTATTGTCTATGTAGATGATATTCCTATCTTTTCTAATAATAGGAAGAACCATGCCAAGGATCTAAGGAAAGTTCTCCAAAGGTGTAGGGAACATGGCATTTCACTCAACCCAAAGAAGTGCATTTTTGAGGTAACAAAAGGAAAATTATTGGGACATGTAATATCCAAATATGGAATTTCCATTGATCCTAAAATAATAGATGCCATACAACAGATTCCTTTTCCCAATAGCAAAAAAGAATTGAGATCATTTTTTGGGAAGATTAATTTTGTTAGAAAATTTATTTTAGGTTTTTTAGAAATTGCAAAACCCTTGAACGATATGTTGAAGAAAGAGGCCCAAATCAAATGGATGAATGAAAATAGGGATACTTTCAAACAAATCAAGAATGCAATTTCTATAGCCCCGATTTTAGTGATTCCTGACTATGCGAAGCCTTTCTACATTTACACATTTCCTTCAGACCATTCCTTTGAGTGTTCTAACTCATAAGAGTGAACGCAACATTGAAAATCCCATTGCCTTCCTTAGTACTCCTCTCAAACATGCAAAATTGATATATTACATCTTGGACAAGCAAATGTATGCCCTATTTAAGACTGTAAAAAAATTCAAACATTATATAGTCCACAGTAGGGTGTTTGCTATAGTCCCAGATCCTGCAGTTAAAGCCATGTTTATACAGAATGAACTAGGTGAAAAGTGAGGTAAGTGGATCTCAACTCTTCAATAATTTAATCTTGAAATTCAACCTATGAAGATAGTGCGGGGACAAGGGTTGGTTAAGGCCATAGCAAAAAATGATCCCTTAGTTTCATGTCAGCATTATGAAATAGCAGATATAACTTAAGATGAGTGGTACATAGATGTGTATTTTTTACTGAATGGTATGTGTCCACCACATTTAAATTCTACTCAATAAAGAGCCTTGCATTTAAAATCTGCTAATTTTCTAATCATATCCAGAGCATTATACAAGAAAAACCATGAAGGAATTTACCTTCGTTGTGTTGATCTAAAAGAGGCAGCACAAGTACTCGAGGAATTCCATGGAAAGTATGGGATGAGACATGGGTCTAAAAATGCCACGACCCATCAAATCCTTAGAGTAGGTTACTATTGGCCTCAAGTGTTTAAATATGCTCATGCTCATGTGAGGTCATGTCATACTTGTCAAATCATGACAAATAGAGAAAGGGGTGCTTCTATGCCATTACAATTTGTAATCGAGTCTAGACCTTTTGCACAATGGGGTTTGGATTTTGTTGGGATAATCAGTCCCAATTCATTCGATTCCCATAAATACATTCTCACGGCTATATATTATTGCACAAGGTGGACGGAAGCTATTCCCACTAAAAATGCCACTTCAGAAGTTTTTATTAAATTCTTAGAGGATAACATTGGCACTTGATTCGGAATGCCTAACTCCATCGTAAGTGACAATGGTTCTGTTTTCTCCTCTCTAGAATTTGCAAATTGGGCATTCGACAACATGTTGAGTTTGAAGTTTTCTTCAAATTATTATCCACAAGGTAATGGATTGGCTGAGTCTTCTAATAAGAATATGTTATGTGTCATTAAAAAGTTGATTGAAAGAAATCCTAGAGATTGGCATAACAAACTCAAGTTGGCTCTTTGGGCTGATAGAATCAAAATCAAGGAATCATTAGGAACATCTCCTTACCACTTAGTTTATGGACAAGATCCTATTTTTCCCACAAATCTTAAGTTACAAACATTACATTTCATGAAATATTACCTTGGAACTGATAATAAACTTGAAACTAGACTAACACAATTGATGCATCTAGATGAAAATAGGGATGATGCTATGCTTCACTTTAGTAAATACCAAGATGTAGTAAAAAGGTGGTTTCATAAAAAGTCTAGAGTCAAAACATTTAAAGTTTCAGATTTAGTGTTGTTGTGGGATAAGAGACATGAGAGGAAAGGAGATCATGATAAATTTGATTACTTATGGTTGGGTCCTTACCAAATTTCAGAAGTCCTAGGTGAAAACAGCTTTAGATTAAAAACCCTAGATGAAAAATATTTGGCTTTACCCGTCAATGGGCTACATTTAAAGCACTATTTCTAGGCTTGAAATGGCAAGGCCTTGTATTATATGTAAATATGTCATGCTTTGTTTTTGCATGTGCAGATTTGATTTTCTCAGGTGTGTGTTAGGTTTTTTGCCTTCAACCTTTATTTTAGCATGATGGGATTGTTCTAAACAAGGTTTTGGAGGCATTTTGACTGCATTGTTCTTATCTTAGCTTAGTGCGTTGGTCGTGGGACCAGTTTTGGGCTTGATATATATATCAAAAAAAAATGGGGGGATAGCAATGTGGTTAGTTTGTATCCTTATCAATGTTCTAAAACTAGAAGTATATGAAACAACAAAATTATATTACAGAAAGCTCCATGAGCACTACAAACACATTAAAGAATATCGTTTGAAATTTGGGATACATGAAAGTTGTCAATTTTGCAAGATAGGGTGAAGCATTTTTGTATAATCCATCTTACCCATTTGTGTTCAGGATGCATTGCATAATAGCCTCGAGTCTCATTCCATTCCATATTTCAAAGACAACCACCAAAAGCATGTCAGACCCTCTTAGGATCATTGCATAATAAAGGTTAAGTAAGGTCTTGGGGTTGGAAACTGATGCCGCATTGTCTTGAATTAGACACGTTCTACACATATAAAGAACATCTTGGGCAAAATGGTTGAAACCATACTTGGAAGAAAAGTGAGGCAAAAAGAATTTTTCTTGTCTGTCCCATCATGCAAAACATAGTCCATGAAACAGTGGTTTTCACCACTCCACCTCCATAACATCACTTGGATTGAAAGGATCATACTACATGTCCCTCATAATGATGAGTAGTCATCCCTAAGATTCAACGAAGCCATTACCACTCCACCTCCATAACATCACTTGGATTGAAAGGATTGTACTACATGTCCCTCATAAGGATGAGTAGTCATCCCTAAGATTCAAGGAAGCCATTACTACTTCACCTCCATAACATCACTTGGATTGAAAGGATCGTACTACATGTCCCTTGCAAGGATGAGTAGTCATCCCTAAGATTCAAGGAATCAATCATTACTCCACCTCCATCACATCATTTGGATTAAAAGTATCATACTACATGTCCCTTGCAAGGATGAGTAGTCATCCATAAGATTCAAGGAATCCATCATTAATCCACATCCATCACATCATTTGAGTTGGAAGGATCATACTACGTGTCCCTCACAAGGATGGGTAGTCATCCCTAAAATTCAAGAAATCCAAAGCCAAAGCCTGGACTATGGGGTTGATCTCCACCGGGACTATAGACACCTAACTGGTAGTGGAGTAGGCTCATGTGTGGCGACATGTCTCATTTAAAAGCAAGACCTCTGACTGCTCACACGGACAGGCTAGCCTGGCAGTTATCCATAATAGGTTTAATAATTTTTCTTAAGATGAGGTAATGAACTCAAATCAAAGTAGTAAGGATAGGGTTAAATTCTCATCACGCTTAGGTTGAGAATATGATTCCCCAAAGCTTTGATTTCACTTACACATGCACATTGATTCAATATGGCAATGGCGCATAACCAACCTTGATATTGGGTATATGAACTCAATTCATGCATGATTGGTCCTGAGAGGGTTTGATAGTTTTAATGTTTTTACTCGTGCTAGTAAAAGTTAAGAGTCCTGGTAAAGCAGGTCAGCCATAGTTCATTATGTTGGCAATACATTCGATCTTGCATAGACCCTCCATGATTCATTATATGCATTCATGTGAAATTGGCAATAGAATGGGAAACTATTTCAAATGATAAAGAATGAATCACTATGCACACATTGAGCAGAGGCTGAATAATTCTAATGTTTCATGTATTTCTAGTTTATTTACATTCTTTGGATATTTGCTAACACTTGCAGTTAAGTTGTAGGTTTTCAGGTTGGGGTTCTCACCGAAATGCTTAGGAGCATTTCCTAGCAGAGTCACCATTTGTTGTGGTTGCTCCACAACGTACCCCAAAATTGGGGACCCACATTTTTGCATGTTTTCCAAGAAGGCCGAAGTGGGCCATATGCTAAAGATCAAAGAAAAAGCAAAACACCGCAAGGAGGAAAAAGTGTCACGATATCGCGACATGTTGCATTTTCACGGTCCAAAGCAAAAGAAAGAGCAAGGAGAAAAAGTGTCACGATATTGTGACATGTTGCATTTTTGTGGCCAAAAGAGAAGAAAGAAAAGTTTCGCGATATCGCAACATGTTGCATTTTCACGGCCAAACAAGAAGAGAAAAAACAAGAAAGAAAAAGTGTCGCGATATCGCAACATGTTGCATTTTCAAGTCCAAAAGACAAGAGGAATAACAAGAAAGAAAAAGTGTCGCGATATCACGACATGTTGCATTATTGTGGCCAAAAGAGAAGAGAAAGAACAAGAAGGAAAAAGTGTCATGATATCGCGACATGTTGCATTTTCAAAGCCAAAAGAGAAGAGAAAGAAAAAGTGTCACGATATCGTGACATGTTGCGAAAAGAATTTTTCTTATCTGTCCCATCATGCAAAACATAGTCCATGAAATAGTGGTTTTCACCACTCCACCTCCATAACATCACTTGGATTGAAAGTATCATACTACATGTCCCTCATAAGGATAAGTAGTCATCCCTAAGATTCAAGGAATCCATTACCACTCCACATCTATAACATCACTTAGATTGAAAGGATCATACTACATGTCCCTCATAAGGATGAGTAGTCATCCCTAAGATTCAAGGAAGCCATTACTACTCCATCTCCATAACATCACTTGGATTGAAAGGATCGTACTACATGTCCCTTGCAAGGATGAGTAGTCATCCCTAAGATTCAAGGAATCAATCATTACTCCACCTCCATCACATCATTTGGATTAAAAGGATCATACTACATGTCCCTTGCAAGGATGAGTAGTCATCCCTAATATTCAATGAATCTATCATTAATCCACCTCCATCACATAATTTGAGTTGGAAGGATCATACTATGTGTCCCTCATAAGGATGGGTAGTCATCCCTAAAATTCAAGAAATCCAAAGCCAAATCCTGGACTATGGGGCTGATCTCCATCGAAGTTATAGATGCCTGACTGGCAGTGGAGTAGGCTCATGCATGGTGACATGTCTCATTTAAAAGTAAGACCTCTGACCGCTCACACGAACAGGCTATTCTAGTAGTTATCCATAATAGGTTTAATCATTTTGCTTAAGATGAGGTAATGAACTCAAATCAGAGTAGTAAGGATAGGGTTAAATTGTTATCATGCTTAGGTTGAGAATTTGATTCCCCAAAGCTCTGATTTCACTTACACATGCACATTTATTCAATATGGCAATGGCACATAACCAACCTTGAGATTGGGTATATGAACTCAATTCATGCATGATTGGTCCTGAGAGGGTTTGATAGTTTTAATGTGTGTACTCGAGCTACTAAAAGTTAAGATTCCTGGTAAAGTAGGTCAGCCATAGTTCATTATGCTGGCAATACATTCGATCTTGCATAGACCCTCCATGATTCATTATATGCATTCATGTGAAATTGGCAATAGAATGGGGAACTATTTCAAACAATAAAGAATGAATCACTATGCACACATTGAGTGGAGGCTGAATGATTCTAATGTTTCATGTATTTCTGGTTTATTTACATTCTTTGGATATTTTCTAATGCTTCCAGTTAAGTTGTAGGTTTTCAAGTTGGGGTTCTCACTGAAATGCTCAGGAGCATTTCCAATAGAGTCACCATTTTTTGTGGCTACTCCACAATGTACCCCAAAATTGGGGACCCACCTTTTTGCATGTTTTCCAAGAAGACCGAAGTGGCCCATATGCTAAAGTTCAAAGAAAAAGAAAAACACCACAAGGAGGAAAAAGTGTCACGATATCGCGACATGTTGAATTTTCGTGGCCAAAAGAGAAGAAAGAAAAAGTGTCGTGATATCACAACATGTTGCATTTTTACGGCCAAACAAGAAGAGAAAAAACAAGAAAGAAAAAGTGTTGCGATATCGCGACATGTTGCATTTTCACGGCCAAAAGAGAAGAGGAAGAACAAGAAATAAAAAGTTTTGCGATATAGAGACATGTTGCACTGTCACGGCCAAAAGAGAAGAGAAATAATAACAAAGAAAAAGTGTCATGATATCGTGACATGTTGCATTTTCACGGCCAAAAGAGAAGAGAAAGAAAAAGTGTCGCGATATCGCGATATGTTGCATTTTCACGACCAAACAAGAAGAGAAAGAACAAGAAAGAAAAAGTGTCATGATATCGTGACATGTTGCATTTTCGCAGTCCAAAGCAAAGAAAAAAGTGTCGCGATATCGCGACATGTTGCATTTTCACGACTCAAAAAGGGCAGGCAGGCAGAGAAACAAAAGTGTCATGATATCGTGACATGTTGCATTTTTGCGACTCAAAAAAGGCAGGTAGGTAGAGAAACAAAAGTGTTGCAATATCGCGACATGTTGCATTTTTACGACTCAAAAAGGGTAGTCAGGTAGAGAAACAAAAGCGTCATGATATCACAAAATGTTGTGTTTTTGCGACTCAAAATGGGCAGGCTGGCAGAGAGACAAGAGTGTCACAATTTTGTGACATGTTTGATTTTTGCCAAGGGAATAGAGTAGTTGACAGTGCGTCTGATATTATTGATGAACACCAGGATAGTGAAACTGAAGACCACATAGTGACATGGACATAAGGACAGAATCCAATGAATAAGACAAAATGTCACATAAGGAATATTTAATTATTTGAAATCATTTAAGATGGTCGTTACACATGGAAGGAAACAGACGCATGCCCTTGTAGAGAAAAGCAACCCTTTTTTTTTAAATCAAACCATGGGAATGAAACGAAGGGCCACAAAATAGAAATGAAAAGTCTTTTTGGAAATCAAAACACATGCATGCACAAGGGAAGGAGAAAATGAACAGTCATGGAAGAAGAAACAAAATTTGTTCAGAGGTTTTAAATAAGCGATTCAAAGAAGTGAGAAGGGGCTGGAAATTGTAGAAAAAAAACAAAGACTATCTTTTGAAATAAAGGATTATTTTGGCTAGAGCAACTCTTGTGTGTGAAATCAAAAGGATATTGAAACTAAGACTGCTGCTATTTCTGTAAATCTTTCCTTTGCATTATTACTTCTTGTATCTATTCTTTTACACCATAAATTGGGTTATGATAGGTGAATGATAGAATGATGCAATTATTTGTTTCCTTAGAGTCTTGCATCTGATCTAATTTGATTGTGTTTATGTTGCAGGTCTGTTAGGTCAAGTTGTTTTAGAATTTCATCTCATAACTTGGGGTTTTATAGGGAGGAGATTGTTAACCAAATTAATGTCATATTTTGTTTTTCCACCTAACTTTTGTAGATAATATTTATGTTTTATTTTTTGATATTTGGATTAACCTCACCTTAAAATCTATTTTTCTGATTCTGGTCCATTCCAAAATTTCTTGCATTTGTTTTCATTCTATTCTGGTCCATTCCATAATTTATGTTAATAAATAGTTCATTTGTTGTCATGAATAATCTAAGTTATAAAGAAGGTAAATAAATATGCCAAGATTATTCTCTGCGTCTGCACTTGAGAAAGCGATCTGCTCACATCAGAAATTGGAGGGTTCATTTGCAGATCTATTGTTTCCCAAGGAAAACCAGGGATTAATAACGGAAAAGAGAAAGCTGCTTCTAGGTCCACTTCTTTAATTTATATTTTCATTCTTGCATCTCCAAACACGTTCATCTAATTTTCAAATAAAATATGGGTTGAGGAGGGCTACTAATTCCAAATGCACATTAAGTCAGATCAAGTGAATGAGTCCTAACTTGCTAACTTACTAATTGTTGCTAACATTTAATACTAACATTGCTAGTTTTACTAAGAGGGTTTCGGGTAGATCACTTTAATCTCAAGAACATTAAAAGAAGTTATCATCGCATTGGGTTGATTTAATGGATTATGGTTGCAAAGTACTTGTTCGAATCATTAAAGGCCCCTTGTTAATTGTTACTTGCATGGTTTAAGTTATTCTAGTATACATTCGTTTATTTGCTTTAGTCTTGATTGATTATATGCACATGAATGTTTTTTCACAATAACCTTGGAGAAATGAATAATGCTACTTAATTTCTTTGCAAGAGAGAGTGTCCTATTTGATACTATAGTTGTGGTGATCATTTTGCTATAGGGCAAAATATTCACTCAACATTTTTGCGCTACAAGGAGGGCCTTCTTTATTGCTTTGTGATTGCGGTATGTTCTAACGATTAACATGGGTAGTTTTTTTTCCACCTATTATGCTTACAGGTATAACATTTATTTGTTTCATTTTTCAAGTGAGTTGAGAGAAGTCTTTTAGATTTCTAGATTTTTCAATCTGGCCCAACCTGAGTACATAGCTACTAGGTCCAAAACCACAGGGGAAACTATTTTCCAAAGCCTTTCTCCCACTGCTAGGAAGCCGAGAAACAAAACATTAGAGATCGAAATACCACCCAATGTACTTGATTTAGGAGCTTCTTTAGACTCAAGTACGTCTAGTGGGCCTGAGACCACAATTTCAAATGTGACAGCTACACCAAGTGCATCTATCCCTATCATTACAAGTGTCACAATTGTTCCTATAGGGTCGATACCTTTGAATAACATGACCCAACAACAACAACAACAATAGCCACCTGCCCTTTGGTATGGTGCACAAATTTCTCCCTTCGATATCCCTGGGGTAGTCCATGACTTGCCTAGAAATATTGAAATGGTATTGCCTAAATTCATGCATGATGGTCCCATAACAGCCAAAGAACATGTCCAAATTTACAAGGATTACATGTTTAGACAAGGATTTACCCATGAATATATCACTTGTCAAATTTTCCCTACTAGTCTAGACAATACGACCAATGAATGGTATAGGAATCTTCTTGTAGGATCCATTACTTCATGGGCCCAATTAGAAGCTGCCTTTATTAGCCAATTTTGAATGTTGTTGGATACTTCCATAATTTATAATTTATTCGTATCATGGAAAAGTTTATCCAATGAGCCCATAAGAACATTCAATCAGAGGTTTGAAAAACTATATACAAATTTAACTCACCACTTTGTAGTATATCCTGCGGTGGCCCTACAACTATACTTTGGAGCTTTAGATCCGTCAACATCCTTGTTGACTAGAATGAATCCTTAGGTTACGACACTTTCATTAGCTTATGTGGAGACAATGACCCTTGAACAACAAATGAATTTACCAGGAGTAGGATTGTCTCAATTGACTGGGATGGGAAAATATGGTCCATACAGTCAATTCGCCATGATGAATCAATTAATGGCACCACAAGTTCCAACAATGAACAATTTCCAAAAACCATCTCAAGTCGCATCATTTCCCACTTATCCTAATGCCTCTATTTCAACAAAGGCATTAATTCCAAATAACCCGATGACCTTGCTTGGGTTCAGTATGGGCAATAACTTGTTGACCATACCTGGGTTCACTCCGATTAGTACACCAAGCCCAACGACTTATCCAACAATCACTCCTATTCAAAGTGTGAATCCAGGATGGAATCAAAGTGCCCAGACCCAAGCCCTTATACCCATTCCATACGTGGCTAATACAACAAATATAGCTGGGCCCAAAATTACAGTGCCCCAACCACATGGGCTTGAATCCGTGATAGAAGACATGAAGGAAACATTGGCCAAAGTTTTTGTTACTATGGGAAATGTTAATAAAAAAGTTGACCAAGACATGGGTCATAACCAACCTCATAACAATAGAGGAAAAGGAACATACAACACACATCCTAATAATGGATGAGTACCAAATCCCATAGCCAATCAGGCAGATGTCTCGAAATATTTTGGAGATTCAGGATCTTGTGATAATGATTGCTTGCACTATTGCCATGGAAAGTAGGAGTCTATATTGACTGAAATTATATATTCCCAATAAAGTGAAGAAGAGGAGGATGTGGAGTTTTTTGGAAAAGAAGATGAAGAAACATTGGAAGTTCATGCCAATAAACGTTTTGGGAAAGGAAATCACAAGTACTACACAAGGAGTTCTAAGGATCCCAAAACTTCCTCTACCCTTCCAAGAAACATGTCAAATTTTGAAAAACCCACTTATTACTTGATAGAAGACATGAAGAAAACTAAGGTCAATGTCTCAATGTATGATATGTCCCAACTTTTAGGCCAAGAAGTAAGTCCACAAAAAGTTTTGGATCCACCTACCCAAGTTCATGAAGCTAAGGGTACTAAATCCCAATTGGTTTTGAAAAGGGAAAAGCGAGACGTGCCCCCATTTCTTGTAACCATTAGAATTTATGGTAGAAATCTACACAATTGTCTAATAGATTCAAGGGCCTCTGCTAGCATTATGCCCCTAGAAATCTGTCAAAAATTGGGACTTACACCAAAACCTTCTAAAAGCAAGGTGGTGCAACTGGATATATCATCCATGGAGGCAGAGGGAGAATTAAGGGATATTCTTATTCAGGTCAACTTAGAACCTAGGGTTCAACATCACATAGATATATTTGTAGTTAAAATTCCTATCAAATATGGCATGGTGTTGGGAAGAGATTGGAGCAAGAACTTCAACGCATACATTGTAACATACTCTTCACATATGTGGTTGCCTTGGAGAGGAGTGACCAACCAAATTCGAATTGATAGTGAACCTAGGCTCAAGGAAATGATAACAGAATACAACAAACCTAATGAGATTCAATACATTGAAACTGAATTAGGAGCCTATTGCTTGGACGTAGAAATTCCTAAGAATTCTCAAAATGGAAGTATTGGATGCAATGATTCTGAAGAATGCCATAAGGATTGGACTTTAAGATTTTATGGATCCAAGTCCAAACAAGGTGCAGGAGGTGGTATTGAACTTTCATGTCTAGACAAAAAACCTATGTTGGCTGCATATAGATTACAGTTCCCAACCACCAACAATGTGGTAGACTATGAGGCCTTGATTTTTGGACTTCAATTGGCTCTTCGAAAGAAAATCAAATGTATCAAGGTCTTAGGTGATTCTAAATTGGTGGTAAAACAAGTTAAAGGAAAATATGCATGTAATAACAAGCGGCTCAACCTTTACCGAACTAGAGTTAGATATTTAATAAAAGAATTTGATGCTTTTAACATATCTCTAATCTCTAGAAAAGGCAATCGGTTGGCATATTCTTTGGCCGTAGTTGCTAGCATTCTTAAACCAGTGGATCACAAGAAATGCAAGAAATTTTCCATAGAATTAGTCCCTTGCCCCTCGATACTTGATAACGTCACAAATTTCCAAGTCTTTGATAGTGACAGACATATATTCAATTTTGTTACTAATTCAGGTATCTTTGAAAATCAGGTTATTGATGAAGACGAGAGGGGGCAAGAAGAGGCATGTTTGAAAATGGAAGCTATTGTAAAATGGAATGATATACCAAATAGGATGGCCTCATTAGAGAAAATTTTTGATATTGGATACCAACCGAAAGGAGGGAGAAAAGTTCCACCTCCCAAAGAGGCTTGTGACTCAGTCAATATTGGAAGTGCAGAAAACCCTCACGAAATACTCATTGCAAAGGCATGTACTGAACATGAAAAGAATTCCATTGCCAATGCATTGAAGGAATACATAGATTGCATAACTTGGAGCTATAAGGAGTTGAGAAATTATGATCAAAATGTTATAATGCATACAATCCCTTTGAAGCTAGACTCCAAACCCTTTAGGAAAATACAAAGGCCAGTCAATCCGTTACTAGAGCCCTTGATATAAAAGGAGGTAAAGTGACTATTAGAAGCCAAAATCATCTTTCCTGTTAGGCATTCCACATGGGTTGCTAACTTGGTCCCTGTGAGGAAAAATAATCGAGAGATAAGGCTATGTATTGACTTTAGAAATCTGAATAAGGCCTCACAAAAAGATAATTACCCTTTACCTACCATTGACAAAATCCTTCAAAATGTAAATGGGCCGAAAATGATGTCATTCCTAGATGGCTATTCAGGATACAATCAATTCCCCATCCATCCTAATGATAGGATGAAAACCGCCTTCACCACAAAATGGGGCACATTTGCATATAAGAGAATGCCTTTTGGATTATTGAATGCAGGTGCCACATTCCAATGAGCCATGGACTTTGCATTTAAGGGGCTCATCGGTAAGTGCATTATTGTCTATGTAGATAATATTCTCATCTTTTCTAAGAATAGGGAGAACCATGTCAAGGATCTAAGGAAAGTTCTCCAAAGGTGTAGGGAACATGGCATTTCACTCAACCCAAAGAATTGCATTTTCAAGGTAACGGAAGGAAAATTATTGGGACATGTAATATCCAAAGATGGAATTTCCATTGATCCTAAAAGAATAGATGCCATACAACAGATTCCTTTTCCCAATAGCAAAAAAGAATTGAGATCATTTTTTGGGAAGATTAATTTTGTTAGAAAATTTATTTCGGGTTTTTTCAGAAATTGCAAAAACCCTTGAACGATATGTTGAAGAAAGAGGCCCAAATCAAATGGACGAATGAAAATAGGGATTCTTTCTAAATAATCAAGGATGCAATTTCTAGAGCCCCGATTTTAGTGAGTCCTGACTATGTGAAGCCTTTCTAAATTTACACATTTGCTTTAGACCATTCCTTTGCGAGTGTTCTAACTCAGAAGAGTGAACACAACATTGAAAATCCCATTGCCTTCCTTAGTACTCCTCTCAAAGATGCGAAATTGAGATATTCCATCTTGGACAAGCAAATGTATGCCCTATTTAAGACTGTAAAAAAATTCAGACATTATATAGTCCACAGTAGGGTGTTTGCTATAGTCCCAAATCCTGCAGTTAAAGCCATGTTTATACAGAATGAACTAGGTGAAAGGTGAGGTAAGTGGATATCAACTCTTCAAGAATTTGATCTTGAAATTCAACCTATGAAGATAGTGCAGGGACAAGGGTTGGTTAAGGCTATAGCAAAAAATGATCCCTTAGTTTCATGTCAGCATTATGAAATAGCAGATATAACTTAAGATGAGTGGTACGTAGATGTGTATTTTTTACTGAATGGTAAGTGTCCACCACATTTAAATTCTTCTCAACGAAGAGCCTTGCATTTAAAATCTGCAAATTTTCTAATCAGATCCGGTGCATTATACAAGAAAAACCACGAAGGAATTTACCTTCGTTGCGTTGATCTAAAAGAGGCAGCACAAGTACTCAAGGAATTCCATGATAAGTATAGGACAGGACATGGGTCTGCTAATGCCATGACCCATCAAATCCTTAGAGCTGGTTACTATTGGCCTCAAGTGTTTAAAGATGCTCATGCTCATGTAAGGTCATGTCATACTTGTCAAATCATGGCAAATAGAGAAAGGGGTGCTTCTATGCCATTACAATCTGTAATCGAGTCTAGACCTTTTTCACAATGGGGTTTGGATTTTGTTGGGATCATCAGTCCCAATTCATCCGATTCCCATAAATACATTCTCACGGCTACAGATTATTGCACAAGGTGGACGGAAGATATTCCCACTAAAAATGCCACTTCAAAAGTTGTTATTAAATTCTTAGAGGATAATATTATCACTTGATTCGGAATTCCTAACTCCATCGTAAGTGACAACGGTTCCGTTTCTCCTCTCTAGAATTTGCAAATTGGGCATTCGACAACATGGTGAGTTTGAAGTTTTCTTCAAATTATTATCCAAAAGGTAATGGATTGGTTGAGTCTTCTAATAAGAATTTGTTATGTGTCATTAAAAATTTGCTTGAAATAAATCCTAGAGATTGGCATAACAAACTTAAGTTGGCTCTTTGGGCTGATAGAATCAGAATCAAGGAATCATTAGGAACATCTCCTTACCACTTAGTTTATGGACAAGATCCTATTTTTCCCACAAATCTTAAGTTACAAACATTACATTTCATGAAATATTACCTTGGAATTGATAATAAACTTGAAACTAGACTAACACAATTGATGCATCTGGATGAAAAGAGGGATGAGGCTATACTTCACTTTAGTAAACACCAAGATGTAGTAAAAAGGTGGTTTGATAAAAAGTCTAGAGTCAAAACATTTAAAGTTTCAGATTTAGTGTTGTTGTGGGATAAGAGACATGAGAGGAAAGGAGATCATGATAAATTTGATTACTTATGGTTGGGTCCTTACCAAATTTTAGAAGTCCTAGGTGAAAACAACTTTAGATTAAAAACCCTAGACGAAAAATATTTGGCTTTACCCGTCAATGGGCTGCATTTAAAGCACTATTTCCAGGCCTGAAATGGCAAGGCCTTGTATTATATGTAAATATGTCATGCTTTGTTTCTACGTGTGAAGATTTGATTTTCACAGGTATGTGTTAGGTTTTTTGCCTTCAACATTTATTTTAGCATGATGAGATTGTTCTAAACGAGGTTTTGGAGGCATTTTGACTGCATCGTTCTTATCTTAGCTTAGTGCATTGGTCGTGGGACTAGTTTTGGGCTTGATATATATATATATATATATATATATATATAAAAGGAATAGCAAGGTGGTTATTTTGTATCCTTATCAATGTTCTAAAACTAGAAGTATATGAAACAACAAAATTATATTACAGAAAGCTCCATGAGCACTGCAAACACATTAAAGAATATCGTTTGAAATTTGGGATACATGAAAGTTGTCAATTTTGCAAGATAGGGTGAAGCATTTTTGTATAATCCATCTTACCCATTTGTGTTCAGGATGCATTGCATAATAGCCTCGAGTCTCATTCCATTCCATATTTCAAAGAAAACCACCAAAAGCATGTCAGACCCTCTTAGGATCATTGCACAATAAACGTTAAGTAAGGTCTTGGGGTTGGAAACTGATGCCACATTGTCTTGAATTAGACACGTTCTGCACATATAAAGAAAATCTTGGGCAAAATGGTTGAAACCATACTTGGAAGAAAAGTGAGGCGAAAAGAATTTTTCTTGTCTGTCCCATCATGCAAAACATAGTCCATGAAACAGTGGTTTTCACCACTCCACCTCCATAACATCACTTGGATTGAAAGGATCATACTACATGTCCCTCATAAGGATGAGTAGTCATCCCTAAGATTCAAGGAAGCCATTACCACTCCACCTCCATAACATCACTTGGATTGAAAGGATCGTACTACATGTCCCTCATAAGGATGAGTAGTCATCCCTAAGATTCAAGGAAGCCATTACTACTCCACCTCCATAACATCACTTGGATTGAAAGGATCGTACTACATGTCCCTTGCAAGGATGAGTAGTCATCCCTAAGATTCAAGGAATCAATCATTACTCCACCTCCATCACATCATTTGGATTAAAAGGATCGTACTACATGTCCCTTGCAAGGATGAGTAGTCATCCCTAAGATTCAAGGAATCCATCATTAATCCACCTCCATCACATCATTTGAGTTGGAAGGATCGTACTACATGTCCCTCACAAGGATGGGTAGTCATCCCTAAAATTCAAGAAATCCAAAGCCAAATCTTGGACTATGGGACTGATCTCCATCGGGGCTATAGATGCCTAACTGGTAGTGGAGTAGGCTCATGCGTGGCAACATGTCTCATTTAAAAGCAAGACCTCTGACCGCTCACACGGACAGGCTAGCCTGGTAGTTATCCATAATAGGTTTAATAATTTTGCTTAAGATGAGGTAATGAACTCAAATCAAAGTAGTAAGGATAGGGTTAAATTCTCATCACACTTAGGTTGAGAATATGATTCTCCAAATCTTTGATTTCACTTACACATGCACATTGATTCAATATGGCAATGGCGCATAACCAACCTTGAGATTGGGTATATGAACTCAATTCATGCATGATTGGTCCTGAGAGGGTTTGATAGTTTTAATGTTTGTACTCGTGCTACTAAAAGTTAAGAGTCCTGGTAAAGCAAGTCAGCCATAGTTCATTATGTTGGCAATACATTCGATCTTGCATAGACCCTCCATGATTCATTATATGCATTCATGTGAAATTGGCAATAGAATGGGGAACTATTTCAAACGATAAAGAATGAATCACTATGCACACATTGAGCGGAGGCTGAATAATTCTAATGTTTCATGTATTTCTGGTTTATTTACATTCTTTGGATATTTGCTAACACTTGCAGTTAAGTTGTAGGTTTTCAGGTTGGGGTTCTCACCGAAATGCTCAGGAGCATTTCCTAGCAGAGTCGCAATTTGTTGTGGTTGCTCCACAACGTACCCCAAAATTGGGGACCCACATTTTTGCATGTTTTCCAAGAAGACCGAAGTGGCCCATATGCTAAAGATCAAAGAAAAATCAAAACACCGCAAGGAGGAAAAAGTGTCGCGATATCGCGACATGTTGCATTTTCACGGTCCAAAGCAAAGAGAAAGAGCAAGGAGAAAAAGTGTCGCGATATCGCGACATGTTGCATTTTTGTGGCCAAAAGATAAGAAAGAAAAGTGTCGCGATATCGCGACATGTTGCATTTTCGCGGCCAAACAAGAAGAGAAAAAACAAGAAAGAAAAAGTGTCACGATATCGCAACATGTTGCATTTTCACGTCCAAAAGAGAAGAGGAAGAACAAGAAAGAAAAAGTGTCGTGATATCATGACATGTTGCATTATTACGGCCAAAAGAGAAGAGAAAGAACAAGAAGGAAAAAGTGTCGCGATATCGCGACATGTTGCATTTTCACGGCCAAAAGAGAAGAGAAAGAAAAAGTGTCACGATATCGCGACATGTTGCATTTTCGTGGCCAAACAAGAAGAGAAAGAACAAGAAAGAAAAAGTGTCACGATATCACGACATGTTGCATTTTCATGGTCCAAAGCAAAGAAAAAGTGTCACGATATCACGACATGTTGCATTTTCATGACTCAAAAATGGCAGGAAGGCAGAGAAACAAAAGTGTCATGATATCGCAACATGTTGCATTTTCGTGACTCAAAAAGGGCAGGCAGGCAGAGAAACAAAAGTGTCATGATATCATGACATGTTGCATTTTTGCAACTCAAAAAGGGCAAGCAGGCAGAGAAACAAAAGTGTCGCGATATCACGACATGTTGCATTTCATGACTCAAAAGGGGCAGGCCGGCAGAGAGACAAGAGTGTCACGATTTCGTGACATGTCCGATTTTTGCCAAGGGAACAAAGTAGTTGACAGTGCATCTGATATTAGTGATGAAAACTAGTATAGTGAAACTGAAGACCACATAGTGACGTGGACATAAGGACAAAATCCAATGAATAAGACAAAACATTACATAAGGAATATTTAATGATTTGAAATAATTTAATATGATCGTTACACATGGAAGGAAACAGACGCATGCCCTTGTAGAGAAAAGGAAATGTTTTTTCGAAATCAAACCATGGGAATGAAACGAAGGGCCACAAAATAGAAAAGAAAAGTCTTTTTGGAAATCAAAACACATGCATGCACAAGGGAAGGAGAAAACGAACAGTCATGGAAGGAGAAACAAAATTTGTTCAGAGGTTTTAAATACGCGATTCAAAGAAGTGAGAAGGGGCTAGAAATTGTAGAAAAAAAAACAAAGACTATCTTTCGGAATAAAGGATTTTTTTTTGGCAAGAGCAACTCTTGTGTGTGAAATCAAAAGGATATTGAAACTAAGACTGCTACTATTTCTGTAAATCTTTCCTTTGCATTATTACTTCTTGTATCTATTCGTTTATGCCATAAAGTGGGTTACGATAGGTGAATGATAGAATGATGCAATTATTTGTTTCCTTAGAGTCTTGCATCTGATCTAATTTGATTGTGTTTATGTTGCAGGTCTGTTAGGTCAGGTTGTTTTAGAATTTCATCTCATAACTTGGGGTTTTGTAGGGAGGAGATTGTTAACCAAATTAATGTCCTATTTTGCTTTTCCAGCTAACTTTTGTAGATAATATTTATGTTTTATTTTTTGATATTTGGATTAACCTCACCTTAAAATCTACTTTTCTGATTCTGGTCCATTCTAGAATTTCTTGCATTTGTTTTCATTCTATTCTGGTCCATTCCAGAATTTATGTTAATAAATAGTTCATTTGTTGTCATGAATAATCTAAGTTATAAAGAAAGTAAATAAATCTGCCAAGAGTATGCTCTACGTCTGCGCTTGAGAAAGTGATTTGCTCACATCAAAAATTGGAGGGTTCATTTGTAGATCTATTGTTTCCCAAAGAAAACTAGGGATTAATAGCGGAAAAGAGAAAGCCGCTTCTAGGTCCACTTATTTAATTTAGATTTTCATTCTTGCATCTCCAAACACCTTCATCTAATTTTTAGATAAAATATGGGTTTAGGAGGGCTACTAATTCCAAATGCACATTAAGTCAGATCAAGTGAATGAGTCCTAACTTGCTAACTTACTAATTGTTGCTAACATTTAATACTAACATTGCTAACTTTACTAACTGGGTTTTGGGTAGATCACTTTAATCTCAAGAACATTAAAAGAAGCTATCATCACATTGGGTTGATTTAATGGATTATGGTTGCAAAGTACTTGTTTGAATCATTAAAGGCCCCTTGTTAACTGTTACTTGCATGGTTTAAGTTATTCTGGTATACATTCATTTATTTGCTTTAGTCTTGATTGATTATATGCACATGAATGTTTGTTCACAAGAACCTTGGAGAAATGAATAATGCTACTTAATTTCTTTGCAAGAGAGAGTTTCCTGTTTGATACTCTAGTTGTGGTGATCATTTTGCTATAGGGCAAAATATTCACTCAATAGATCCTCTTCTCCCAAACCATCTGAAGAGGTTTCCCTTCCCTCCTTGGTCACCTCTGGGGAAAATATGGTTATCCTGATTTCTCGCATGGCTCCAAAATTTTCCCTCGAATCCCTATCCCTGGTTGGAAAATTCATTGGAGGTCGACCTAACATGGAGTCTATCAGAAGATGGGCCAATTTCAAATGGAGAACAAAGGGAAGTTTTTATCTAGTTGCACTTTCTAAGGGTTTCTTTCTAATTTAGTTGAACAACCAGAATGATTATGCAAGAATCCTCATCGGAGGGCCGTGGTTATTTGGCAGAAAAAGTCTATTCCTTAAGAAATGGGAACAGGGTTTCAACCCCCAAACTCAGGACATCAATGTCGCTCCCATTTGTGTTCGTCTTTTGGACCTGCCAATCTAGTTTTTTCACGAAGACATCCTTTTGGGGATCAAAGGATACAATGGAGACCTAGTTGCCTTTGATCGACCAACAAAAGCCCGATCTAGGATGGCCTTTGCCAGAATCTATGTGTCTATGAACCTGGCATCCCAGCTTCCCACTCACATCAATCTCATCTATGGGAACTTCTAGTGGTTCCAAGATATTGAGTATGAGAATAAATCGGCGTTCTGCATCGAATGCCAAGCTCAGGGACACCTCAGATCCCAATGCCCTTTGTTGAAAGCTACCAAAGAGGTTCCTCAACCCCAACCCTCCCTTGCTCAGTGTCCGGTCACCCACCCAGGACCCAAGGCTACTGGTGGCCCTTTTTGAGGGAAAACTAACAAAGGGAAACAAGTCCCCTTCCATAAATCCTTCCCCCACCAAGCTCCGTCAAGCTCCAACCAGGTATGTTCGCCTTTTGCCTTTCCCAACAAGTTTGGCCCTCTCTTTGGTGTTAATGATGATGTCCTCTTTCTCAAGACCATTTCCTCCCCTTCTCCTTCTCCCTTGCCTCCACTTCCTCCCCTCCCCTTCCTTTCCCTACTCAGCCCCTCTCTGGCTGCACCACTCTCCCCAACCCCTCCCACATCTCTGCTCTCTCATACCTCTCCTAAATCCCTTTCCCCCCTTCCCCTCAAGGAGGGCTTTCCCACCACTTATTTAGCCGAACCTCTATCTCCAACCAAGTCAATTTTTGATTCCCTTGAGGAGGCGTCCAACCCTTTTTGCAACCGCTCAAATTCTAGCTCCATCATCACCAGAAGTAAGAAAGGGCCAGTGGACATAGGAGGTGACAAAAAGAGAGGCAGACCGTCTATGTCCGACCAGATTAAGAAAGACACTGAGAATCAAGTCACAAATGGGGTTCAAACAACCCTCTTCCCTGAACTATTTGGCCAGCCTATGGACGATCCCAAGAACCCCAAACCCCCTCCCGTACCCACCAAGGGCGGTAAGAAACCTTCCAAAGTATCGAAATGAAGATCCTCTCTTGGAACATCAGAGGGCTTAATAGCTCAAGCAAGCAGATACTAGTCAGAACCATCAAAAAGGATTCCAAAGCCACCATCATCATGTTATAATAAACCAAAGCTGATGTAGTGAGAACCCCAAACATCATCAAATTAGTCTAGAAAGACTACCAGTGGGCTTCATCCCCCATAGAGGGATCGGCTAGGGGCCTTATTTACCTTTGGGAGCCTCTCCAAGTTGATGGAAGGGTGGTATCCTTCACCAATAGAACCCTCAACATGGTTTTCCATTGCAAGAACAACCAGTTCACATGGGTCCTCTCCAATATCTATGCCCCCAACAATCCCCTGGAAAGGTGCTCGTTGTGGGTTTTCTTGTCCCTTCTCAAGACTATTTTTTTTGCCCTCCCGTGGATGTTAGCTGGGTATTTTAACTCTCCTCTATTTTCTTTCGACAAATGAGGCGGTTTATCCACTCCCTCCAAAAGCATAACTAATTTCTAGGATTTTGTGTCGAGTAATGAGCTTATGGATATTCATATCAGAGGCTATCATTTTACTTGGAGCAATAAAAGAGCAGGGCAAGATCACATTCAAGTCAAGCTAGACCGATTTTTCTTATCTCAGCAAGAAATCCCTCTCTTTTATGATACTCTCCTCACATCCCTCCCCAAAATTAGGTCTGACCATTCACCCCTCCTCCTAGAATCCAACAAGACCCCATCCTTCAAAACCCCTTTTAGGTTTGAAAACATGTGGATTCACCAACCAGACCTCAAACAACAAATTTTTGAGTGGTGGAATCTCCCATGTTTAGGATCTGCCATTGACCAAGTTTCCCGCAAACTCAAATCAGTGAAAGAAAACATCAAAATTTGGAAAAGGGAAGTTTTTGGAAACATCTTTGAGAACAAGTAGCTCGTTATTGATAAAATTAAGACTTTGGAGGAGAAAATCCATCATGACCAATGCAATCCTTAGCTAAGGAATGAGGAGATTCAGCTGCTATCTGAGTATCACACCATATTGGCTAGAGAAGAAACCTTCTAGTGAAAAAAATCTTGAGCCCTCTGGCTCAAATATGGGGATGCCAATACCAAATTTTTTCATGCTTCCACGATGCAAAACTATAGTTCCAACAAAATTAGAGAACTCACATTATCTTATGGCTCTATTTCCCAAGACATTTTTGAGATCAGATCAAAAGCATCTGCTTACTTCAATAATATGATGGGAAATCCCTCTCCCTCCCACTTGGCAGCCCAGGAATCCCTTCTTCAAAAAATTCCCCCATGGTTACTCCAAAGATGAATGCTACCCTGATTTAGACCCTCTCACCGAAAGAGATCGAGACTGCTCTCTTCCCCATGCAAGCTAACAAGGCCCCTGGTCTCGATGGCTTTCCCCCTCAATTTTTTCAAACCTTTTGGGACATTATGAAGGAAGACATTTGCAAAGCCATCATCAATCTCCAATCGACTAAGTCCATTCCAAAATGGATGAACTCAACTTTCATTACTCTGATCCCCAAAACCCACCCCTACAAGACTATGGCATATTTTAGGCCTATGAGTCTCTGTAACATTATCTACAAGATCTTAACAAAATCCCTAGCCCTGAGGCTAAAGAATATTCTCCTTGCTATCACCGATCCTTGTTAAGGCAACTCCATGGAGGGAAAATCTATCATAGAAAACATCATATCCCTTCATGAAACTCTCCATTCTACTCACTACAACCGCAAGGCATCCATGTTTCTTAAGCTGGATATTAGCAAATCTTTTGATAGAGTTAATAGGGATTTCCTTCTGAAAGTCCTTGCCAAGTTTGGGTTTCATAGAGAATGGATCAATCTCATCAAAGGTTGTATCTCAACGCCATGGTTCTCTATGCTCGTTAATGGATTAGCTGTAGGTTATTTCTCAACTCATAAAGGCATAAGGCAGGGTGACCCCCTATCCCCTTTCCTCTTCATCATCTTGGAAGAATCCCTGGGAAGATCTTTCAAGTTTGTCTGTGCTTTTGGGCATGTGAAAGGGATCAAAGCTTCTTCCACCATGCCCCCCCTTTCTCACCAGCAGTTCGTTGATGATACCATTACCACTTCTTCAGCATCAGTCCTCCAAGCTAAGTCCATTAAATCTATCCTTGACACCTATGCCAGAGCAGCATGCCAAGAAATCAATTACACAAAAAGTGAGTGTTTCTTCCTTAACACTCCGGATAGAAGATAGCGCAAGATCGCTCATTTCTTGCAGTGCAAAATCTTGAGCTTACCCACCTCTTACCTGGGCCTTCCTCTTTTCATCAAGAGCCTGAAAGAGTCCATGTGGGACAATGTCATTGAAAGGTTAAAATGCAAACTTGTAGGATGAAAGTGTGCCCTCCTATCCTAGGCATTTAATTCTACCCTCACCATGGTGGTTCTCCAAAGCATTCAAGTCTACTTCATGTCTATCTTCAAAGCCCCAGCGTCTGTTCATGCCAAGATTGAGTAAATCCAAAAAAATTTCCCGTGGTCAGGTCCTGAAGAAAAAAATAGAATCCACCTTGTTAACTGGGATAGAGTTTGTCAACCTAAATCCCAAGGGGGCCTGGGTTTGAGAAGGTCTTATAATCTGAACCTTGCCCTCCTCACCAAGTAGGCATGGAAACTCTACACCAATGTCAAATCAGAATGGGTAGCAATTGTCAAGAGCAAATACTTCTCTCGATCGTCCTTCATGAATGAATACCTCCCTTCCTCTGGATCTACTTTTTGGAAGGCAGTGAGTCAATATAGACCTCTCATCAGTAAAGGATATCATTGGCAACTTGGAAGTGGCTTTGATATCAAGTTCTGGGATGATTTTTGGTTAAACGACCAGCCCCTCATAGTTATCCTAGGGATGTCTACTCTCAAATCCTTTCTTGAGCATAGATGGAGAAGCAGATTCAGGGATTATTTCAATGATCAGCAGGAATGGAAGTAAATTCCCATTGGCAGTGCCCAGATAACCCAAGTAGGCACTTCCTTATACCGGCTTCTCATAACCACCATTATTCCTACTGTAACCACTCTAGATTCTTTGGTTTGGTCAGAGATAGACAACAGGGTTTTCTCAGTCAAGTCTGCTCATTCTCTCATGTTTAACCACCAAGTTTTTGCCTTCCCGTTTGGGTCGATTTGGATCAAGTGCCTAGTCCCTAAGGTTGGGTTTTTCTCTTGGACTATTGCTCAAAACAAAGTGCTCACCACTGACAACTTGATGAAAATAGGCATTCCTATCCCTAATAGATGTCATCTTTGCCTTTCTAATTGGGAATCGATCAACCACCTCTTTTTACATTGTGAGTTCACCCAAGGGAGTTTTAACCACTTGCTATCCCTATTCCAAATCTAGTGGGCCCAACCCCGCACTCTCTGAGATCTCTTTATCCAGTGGCCTACCCATTTTTAGAATCCCCATGTTGCCTTTATTTAGAGGATCTGCCTCCACCACCTTATTTGGCATATTTGGCTAGAGCACAATCATAGAGTGTTTTCCACCCTTTCTAATGATGCCATATCTACGGCCACCAAAGCCATCGCCTACACCTCTGAAAACCTCCAATTACTCCCTTGGTCTAAGTCCCTAGTTGGCAAGGTTGAAGGGGAGATTTTCCAATCCCTCAACATCCCTATCCTCGATTGCCCTCATCCCATCCCCCATCCCAGACAGTTGGCCCTCTAGAATCCCCCTCCTGCAGGTTTTTTAAAGCTAAATTTTGATGGGGCATCCAAAGGGAACCTAGGACTATCAAGAGCTGGTGGGATCATCTGAGACCACAAATGGATGATCGTTCTTGCCTTTTCTAAGAACCTTGATCATCAGACAAATAATTTTGTTGAATCTTGGGCTCTCTAGCGTAGTTTGAACCTGATCAAAGACTCTCGTATTTGTCTTCAAATTGATGGGGATTCTCTAAACATTATCCATTACATCAAAATTGATAAAAATCCCCCTTGGAACATTAGCTCACTGATCCGAGAAAGCAAAGTTATCATTGGTCAGCAATTCCAGGTGGCAGTTTTCCACATTTTCTATGAAGCAAACAAACTCACTGACAAGCTTGCCAACATGGGTCTTATTCAATCTCTACTGATGGTGTGGCACAATTCTAATCCATCGGTTGTCTCCCATGTTGCAGATGCTAATAGGCAAGGCAGGTTCGTGCCACCCCCTCCTCTCTAACCAATGTGTTTCTTTTCTAGGTTTGTAGCTGTCCCTAGGGGTATCTCCTCTAGCAAGCTCCTCCTTCTCCATTGGCTCATGATTGGCATCCTTGCTGGCATCTCCAGTCATAAATTTCCCATGTGAATGATTGGTCTCCTCAATTACGCTCCCCAAAATGGTTAGTGATGCCCTAATGCCACCATCGGTGCCCCTATCCAATCTGCTTTCCCACCCATCCTCATCGAATACAAGCGACTCTGGATATCCCCATTTACCCGTACCGACTCAGGCCCAAGAACTATCACCAATCCCCACCCTACCTGGCCTTTGTCCACCTATCCCCTCCCTGATTGTATCAACATGCTTAATTGTCCCTTGTTGGCCTTTTTAAATAGTCCCCTTGTCCTCCATTTTATCATTTGTTACCCTTTGCCCTGGTCGCTATCTCTTACCTTGTCCTTTCATCCTAGCACTATGGCATACATCAAACCTAGCTCCCTCTATCTCGACCATTTGGCAAAACCCTTTATCGACACCTTAATCTGAAGCCCTACCTGAGTAAATTCCAGGGCCCCAAAGTTGATATTTTTGTTGACCTCGTCTGGACGTGGAAGAATGACTTTGCCATAATCTGTAGTGTTCATTTCAAGGTTACCTCCAAGTTGATGGTTGAGGTATCTGGACTTCCCCTATCTGGTCGCTTCGTCTACCATGACAAGCACAGTTGGGAGCCTGAGCTGGAGGGGTTCCCCAAATACCAAGAGTTCAAATGGACAGGTTTTTCTCTTGAACGCACCTCCCTTCCCTCCCCTTGGTCTACTGTCGCTATTCCTCTAATCTAGTATTTGGCCTCTGACAATCCCATTAATCCAATATCTAGCTTCCATCTGGAACTTGTCAACCACTTCCACGGTTACAAGCCCATGAACATTCCCGCTTTCTTCCACTACTTCGTCCGCTTATTGATTTTTGCCACTCATAAGAAACACTCCCCTCCCACACACCAGGGCCTCTTCGTTGTTCTCTTACACCATGTTGCTACCAATCCTCCCTTGGCAGCCACTCCCCTCCAATCCAGCCCTCCTGTTCCCCCCCTACATCTTTGCCAACTCACTCATTTTCCAGCAAGCCTTTGGTTAGCGAGACAGATCCCGAGTATCAAACCCATGAATCCGAGAAGACCCCCCCAAGAAGTCTACCCCGTCTAAGCCCACCCTATCCTCCAAGAAGGTGATATTGAGAAAGTGTATAACTGTAATTGAGGATGTTCCTATGATCCATAGATCATCAAGGACCAAGAAGATCAAAACGGAGTCAAGCCATAACTCCCCTGTCAATGTCCCTGATGATAACAGCAAGGACTCAGACCCCACCCCTAAAACATCAAAGCGCATGACAAGAATGTTTATCAAATGTTTCATTTTTGCATTCAAAAGTACCATCAATGCTATGAAGCACTTCTTGGAGGAGTTCACTACAGATGCGAAGGAGAACCTCACGGAGGTCGACCCTTAGGGATTCCCTTTTAGTTTCCCTGGCTTGTTTTTGTTATGTTGGTCCTATTTGATTACTTCAAGTTTTTGTTTTTTGGAAATCCCTTAGGGCTCTATCACCATTTTTGGGTAGAGTTTTATGCTATAAAGGAATACCTCTATGTGGGCTATTCGGCAGCAAATGTTAAGGTCTTAATCCCCTACGTGGGACTGCTTTCATGCTTATCCCTTGAGAGGGATTTTGCTAGGACTATGGCTTATATTTACCGTTACAAGGTTCCTACAATATCAATATCCACCACCCTGGTAAGGGTTTTTGTATATCTGGGACTGGGACCCAGTTAAAACCTTGATAATCAAACCACTACTTACCAAAAAAAAAAAGTCTTAAATGGATTCATGAACCAAGATTCTCATAGTGTCATATTACTTCAACAATTAGCATGAACCTCCAAGCTATAAATAACTAAAGTCAAAAAATTATTGAACTTGTTAATTTATTGTAGGAATCTAATAATTATAAAGTGGTTTGTTCTATTACACTCAAATCTAGCTTCCTGATGCTACTATATCTATTCTATTTGCTAACCTCTAATTGATACGATCTATAGATTTATACTAAATTTATATTTTATAGTGTGTACTACTACATAATTCACTGGTGATTATCATTGTTAACTACTTATACTAAAGACAAGAAGAGGATAAATCTAGAAGAACAATCCTCTATCCATAAAAATTTTGTATTTACACATCTATGTAGTCAGTTACAACTTCCAAGGTATAAAGGTAGTACTTGCATTAATATTTATCCTCTTTTCATATTCTTGTGATCATTCTAGAATAAAATATCCTAGATATTATCAATAGACTTGACAAGATCACAATATTCATGGGTAATTATTTTAGATACCAACTTGAAGGTTGTATTTCATCCTAGATTGACATCTTCTTGATTATAGAAAAATAGAAGATCAAATTTCGATCCAATTATACATCCAACATGTTAGATCACTATTGGCTAATTTTGTTAATTTTTAACACCTTGAGTAGCTATAGGATTTTGTATGCATCATTTTTACCTTTTTGTAGTTATCCTATAATACATCCGAATTATGATGAAAAGGAAGGACTATATATCCAAACTCATGAGAATAAAGGTCAATAAATCAACTATATTATAATTATATAAAAATCTTATTTAAGATGCTAATTCTACATGAAAACTACTAATTTACATATAATTTCTAAATGTCTATAAAAGGTCAAAAATATTATATTCCCATAATATCTATATAAAAAATATTTTTAAGCATGTATGACCACAAAAAAATTGCTTAAATCAATAGGTATGATGGACTCATCATATAGCCTTATTGAATTTTTTGCATACCTTCATGCAATAAAATAGGTCAATATTTTTACACCTTTCATTCCTTGGATATATTTCCAAATTCTTTCTCTAATATTAAATGCATCTAATTTTGACAAGTTTCCCACAAGTACTTTGGTGGTAGATATGACTCTTTTCCTATCTACTAATATCCCATGCAACTTCCCATTGAAACCTAAGATTTATATTCCCCATATAATCTTGGTATTCATATCCCTTTGTAATCCATTAGAAAATTTCATATCATAGGTGTGTGACATTTCAACCCTATCCAATTAAGTCCATGTATCTATATTACCTTTTCTAGACACCGTTTATTGTTAGAACTTTTCTAAATATATAGAGAAATAGGGATAAAATTTATATAAATCCTTTACCAATTTTATCCATTGGTCCCTTAATCCTCTCTAGGAATCTATTCCATGCCCATTTAGTGCATCTTGATAGTGGGTTAGGGCCTCTTTTTGTTCTATAGGAAGATATATATATTTTTATCATGAGTGAACCACTAGTAATTCTAACAAGAGACCTATTGGCAACACTCATACTCCCCATGAAATTTCATTGTTCAACTATTCCTTCCCTCCCATAGGCCTACATCTCATGATACCGTTCGGACTCATATGCATAATGAAAGCAAAATTCTAAATCATCACTTTCTCGATGTAATTATTAGGGTTCCACTTATCATAACTATGCAAAATGTAATCATTAACATAGAATTCAAAAAATTAACTTTTGTTCTCAAGAGGTAGAGAAGAACAAGTGTGTATAAGCCCTCTAAATTACTAGTAATTTTAAGGGCCATATTTTAGCTTTTGATGTAATGAGCACTGGGATATAGCAATCACAATATGCGGAATAATATGAAAGAAATTAAATCTTCTAGATGACTTAAATATATTGTAAATAGAAATGACATAAAATAATACAATGTAGCTATGGAGGAAATGAACACTCCATTAATAAAGCTACTGAACTATATTACACCCATCACCAATGTATGGTGATATACACATAACTGTACTATGCTCTAAGCTACACTATCTGACTATGTCCCCCAACTCTATATGTGTATTACAATTAGACCTTCCTTATATAGAAAAATAGGTTCCTTGGTCAACACTCTATCTAGTTGTGCAAGGGACAACTTGCACATATACAACTTGCATATTGACACTTGTGCATTTATTACATTGCATGAAGTAACTAGATAACTTCCCCCTAAAGTAATCTAATGTCCTAAGTATGTACCTTGGAAGATACATTTATATGACCCAAATGAAGTAATATACTCTATTTCTGACACCTCCATGTATTACATTATTTGGTTATTGAAGATATTAGTCTTCAATATGAATCTCCTTATTCTTCATCCTAAACTTTGTACTCTTCTTCTATATTCTTTGTAGCTTGTTCAAGCAAGTAGTTCATGTTTCTATAATATGTTACATTTGCTGACAGATCTTTCACCTCATAGTCTTCTGTGGGTTCTTCCAATTCTTCATTTTTTTCTATCCTTTGAACCAAGTGTTCTTTCTAATTTCTCTTCTGATATTCTAGTTGAGTATAATTGGTTTGTCACTGAGATTGCTTTTGATGAGGGTTCCTTTGATATTATCGAGGTTGAAATTGATTCCTATTATTCTTCTGATTTCCTTGGTTCTTATTTTTTGTATTGCATTTGCAATAGCTGGTACTATGACCTCTCTTTCTGCATATCTAACAATACAATGTTTTTTTCCTCTTGCTGATGAAGTGATATTTCCTTATGGATTATCTTTTTAAGCCAATGTAGTGTTATTCATATCATCTTTCACAGTGTTTTCTACTTCATATTCTTGAAGTATATTGACTAAGTCATCAAAAGAAGTATCTTTACTTAAAACCTATAAAGATGTTACCAAATGCTTATAGTTGTATGGAAGTGCTCTCATGGTTACTTGAGTAAGTAGTTCATCCTTAATTGTTTCTCTTAAGGTTAAAAATTTCCCTTTAATATATGCTACCTTCCTTAGGAACAGTTCTATGCTTTCTTCACTATTCATTTTTAATGAGTGAAGCTGAGTTTGGAGATGAAGAATAGTTACCTTATTTTTTCCTTCAAATATTTTCTCTAGGCTTCTCCATGCATTTGAAGATATTTTTGCTAAACTAATTTAATATTGAATCTCATTAGTGATAGCAAATGTTATTATCATTAAAGCTTTTGAATCATTTTCCTCAAACTTTAGGTTTTCAATTTCACATGTGGTAGGTCTTTGTGTTTTCCCTTTGACAACATCCCAAAGTTTTTTATATACTAAGATTGCTTTCACTTTATTTTTCCAAGAGAAATAATTAGGATCCTTGAGTAGTTGAGAATCTGCTAGAAAGAATTTATTTGATTCCATTTAAATCTTCCTAATATTAATCCTTATATTTGTAGGCTTCCTTATGTCTCCCTAGTAATGAAAGTATGAACACCTAATTTTAGGTTTTTAAGAAAGCTTATATCTTCCCAACTTGATAATATTTGATAGATATTATTCTTAGCAAGTTTTTTAGAATACCTTATGACTCCCTAGTGATTTTGGAGTATGATATAGTGCTTTTGTAAAATATAGTTCAATGTTGGTTTATTTTGTATAGTTTTTGTAAAGATCAAAAATCAAATTTCTAACACCTTATTACTCCTAGTGAACTAAGCAATTTTCAATTTTGAAGAGATTTTAATGTTGGATTGAAGAACACAAGCTTATACCGAGAGGGGGGGTGAACAGTATAAGACCTCTTTTTACTTTTTCCTTTATACTTCAAAACAGTAAAGCAATATACCCAAAGCAATATCAAAGCAATGCACAATATCATCCACAAAGTGACACCAATTTTAACGTGGTTCACCTAGAATGGCTGGGCTACGTCCATAAAACTTTTCTCTAAAAGTTATCTCAAAATTCTTTGGGAATCCTTACCAATTACAATGTTTATGAGCCTCGGCCCAAAGGAGATACCTTCCCCCAAACATAATTTATGAGCCTCTGCTCAAAGGAGATACCTTCCCCCAATCAGAATTTATGAGCCTCTACTCAAAGGAGATACCTTCCCCTCTCGCTCCGGAAATGATCCCTTAGAAGATCAATCGCCTCTACCTCTTGCCGACACGTGGAACTCCTTTCCACCGAAGACCTCCTATCCTCAATGCTTAGCCTAAGAGACCTTTGCCTTCTATGATCACATCCACAGCAGCTCAGAAACCTATACCAAACACAGTCAATCAGTATAGTACAAGTCTTCCTCTGTCTTTCAGATCTGTCCAACTCTTGAACAAATCAATCCTCTGCAAACAAGCCTTCTCAAAGACTTGCCAACTGTCCTCAGGTTCTTCTCATAGAACCAATGCACATATGTCCTCAATTTCTTTGCTATAACTATCAAACTCAGCTCACAAGTCCTCTGCTAGGACCTATCCAAAACTGCTCACAAGTACCCACTGAAACCTGTCCAAAAATTGCTCACAAGTCCCCACCGAAACCTGTCCAAAAATTGTTCACAAGTCCCCACCAGAACCTGTCCAAAAACTGCTCACAAGTCCCCACCGAAACCTGTCCAAAAACCACTCACAAGTCCCCACCGAAACCTGTCCAAAAATTGCTCACAAGTCCCCACCGGAACATGTCCAAAAACTGCTTACAAGTCCCCACTGGAACCTGTCCAAAAACTCAACAAGCTCACCAATAAAAACTTTCTTAGTAGGAAATCACAAAGTGAATTGTTAGAGACCCAATGTGATTTTTCAAACTCATAGAAGCATAAAGAGAATTGTTAGAGACTCAATATGTTCTATACTCAAATCCCAATCTCAAAACTCAACTCAAATCAACTCAGCTCAATCTCAATCTCAAATCTGAAAACTCAACTCAATATCTGAAATGGATAGGATAGAATGTTTTCTTTCAAGAACATGAAACCCCAACAATTGCCAACTATGCAAAGAATCACATAACAATGATACTCATGTTCTTTTCACCATCAATTAGGGTTTCAACAACAATGCTCATCAAACAAGGTTTAGTCAACCAAACACCATTCAACTCAACATCAACCTTGAAGCATTCAACCAATCATCACAAGAAAAGGAAACAAGTAGAAATCCTTTTCCCTCCAAAGATATTTGAACAAAATAAGCACCAACACAATATCACCAAATGCAAAGAATAACTTGCTCAAATCAACTCAATGGAGTAATCCCAATATCATGAATCAAGTAAAGCAATAACTTGATCAAACAACCTCTATGGAAGCAACTCAACCATCAAACTCAAAACAGCCAACCAAGGGTTCCACCAACTCAATGCAAGTAGCTAGACTAACAAATATAAACCCTAGTGCACAAAGCTTCCACTATCTCAAACCAGAAATTATGCATTCACCAAAAACTCTCCTTAAGGATAACAATGCATAAGTAGTCTTCAACAAACCAGAAAATAGGATTTACACCTAGCCAAAGGATACCTAGTAGAATACCTTTTTAGTCCAACCTTATTTTAGAAAACATACACCAATCATACTCATAAGAAGAATGTGCCCATACCTTATTGGAGTAGAAGATAATTGAACCTTCAAGCTGTCACCACACACAACTCTCAAACTTCCAACCAATTTAGGGTTAGAATAAAAAGAAATGAGCAATAATATAAACTTCCTTTATTACACCTTTTAGCTCCACTTCTTTAAACACAACCACCATAACATGCCAATAAATCAACAATCACAGACTCACACCTTATACCTCCATTTTTAATTTTAGCATAGCAAAGAATAATCTTAAAAATACATCCAAAGAAGTATGCCCTTATTTCTCCTAAGCTTTTATTCAATGCTAATCACAAAAGCCAAAACTCATAAAATTTAATCACACCTTATAAATCACTGTCCAAGAAACTTTGAATTTTGAGACATAAAGACATTTTAATAAAAACGTGTGTTACTCTAGTAAAGCACCCCCGCAAGACTCAAAATAGTGAACTCTGCCAATGTAGCGCCCAACAGCAGCCTTCGCTGCCACTAGCCCACACGGGCTATGAAGTTCACAAGTGAACTTCCCTCCACTTCACCCTCGAAAAAACTCCCGAAGACTTCTAAGTCTTCCTTCGATCGCAACGAATACAGAGCACAAACACTACAAATTGCATTTGGGGAATTTCGAATTCATTAGCCTTCCAACCTTAGGAGTTGGAGAATAAATAGTCTCTTCGAAGACACCTTGACATCGGCGAAAATAAAGACCATTTCGAAATTAATCAAAAGTCTTTTCAAACAGGGTTTAAAAACCCTTAAATAATTTTAATAAATTAAGAATAAAAAAAGGTTTAAAAACCTTTAAGTATTTTTAATAAATTAAAAATAATTTCTCCCTTAATTAATTAAATAAATAATTAATTAAAACCTTGAAGGGTTTTAAATAATAATTAAATAAATAATAAAGAGAACCTCCATTGGTTTTAATAAAAACCATTTAACTTGGTTTTAATAAAAACCCTATCCAACTTGGTTTTAATGAAAAACCCTTGCCAATGGAATCTCTCCGGATTCTCTTAAAAAGATTCTCTTGGAATCTTCCACCTTCGAAGCCAACACATCCTCTTAACATTAATGCCATTTCCTTTTGACATCAATGACAACTCATAGACAAGAAGCTAGGATCTCAAACCCAAAATTGCCAACATGGATTTCTTTTGTCCCTTTTGAGAAATTTTGAGATAAGAAAATTATAAATTTCCAACTTTAACAAAAAATCTTAATAACATCTTTTGTAACCCTTAGGATTTTATTCAAGTGTTTCTAATTTCCAATAACCTAGTTTGATGTTGTAACCCTTATCACTCCCAAATTTATAAAATTAGAAAATTAATAATATTTTCAAAATATTAAAGAATTTAATCCCAAGTAGAATTCTTTATTTCTCCTAGGTTAAATTGCAAATATTATTTCAATTTGATAAGTTATCCCTTATGGTTTTTTATTTCAAAATCTAAGATTTGACCTTAGATTATAACCATTATATCTCCCTAAAGTGAAAGCAATAATAAATTGGATTTAAAACTTACCTTTGAATGATGTATCACTACACTGCTCGGTGCCTTTTTTGGCTGAATATAAAAACACTTTAATGTCCTCATTTGGTGCTATAAACAATGCTTATGCTTTGGAATTCTCTGTCTTTAATGCTAGAATGTAGGTGTTGCAAATATGGAAAGGTTTGACCTTCAATACTAGGAGCTTTTAATTCTTTCTCTTCCTTCCTTCCATGTTGCGCTTTGCTATGCTTTGACTGTGCTTTCCTATGCTTTACTACTTTGTACTTGAGATCCTTTTTATGGAAGAATGGTCTTGAAATTTGTGACAAGTGTCACATCCATTACGTATGAGCACTTTACCTTTCTTAACGTATTTATTTCCTTCTTTAATTATTCTTGGTCACTCTGTAATGTATGAGCACTCGTGTGGACACTTCTATGAGGCTTGTGGAATATAACAAGTGTCACCACTTCCTTTATATTCCCTGTAACTCCTGCGTGAGGTTTCTTGAGTGTTAAGAGACGAAATGGTACCTTAGAAAGTTTATGCCAAGTCAAATGGAAGCTCTTTGCATGAAGTCCTTTTCTATAACGCTTCCAAGAAGAATATTATAAATCCTTTTGTATGCCTTTCCTTAGCTTACTTTTTTTCTTGGATAGCAAGCAATATTTTCCCAGGTGAATTTATGAGGCGCTATGAAGATTTGAAAGGTAATTTTGGTGCTTCCTTTGGTGGAAAATCTTCTCCAAGTTTAAGACCTTGAATGGCACCTTTTCTCCTTGTATTCTATGCCTTCAATGTGTTGATTCTTGTGCTTATTTATAGTGTAGATAGCCTCTTGTTACATTGTCGATCCCACATTGGTAGAAGTATATTTTGACACCTTCTCTTTGTATATGAGCACTATTTTTTGAAGAACACAAGATTATACTAAGAGGGGTGGGGTGAACGGTATAAGACCTCTTTTTACTTTTTCCTTTATATTACAAAACAGTAAAGCAATATACCCACAACAATATCAAAGCAATGCATGAAAACATCCACAAAGCGACAACAATTTTAACGTGGTTCACCCAGAATGGCTAGGCTATGTCCACGGATAAAATCTTCCACTAAATTTTATCAATCAAAAATTCTGGGAATACCTTTCCCGATTACAATGTTTATGGGCACCAACCCAAAGGAGACACCAATCCCCTAATCTCAAATTCGTGGGCACCAACCCACATGAGACACCAATACCCTAGCTCTGCTCTGGCTGGTGTTCCTCTAGAAGACCTCTACCTCCACTGCCCTTAGCAAATGGAACTCTATCCACAGAAGACACCTGTCCTCCCTACTCTGGCTGGAGACCTCTATCCTCAACTCTATCACCTCCAAAATTGGTCCTTGAATTTGCACTAAACACAGTCCTTCGGTTTAGCACAAATGTCCTCGTTCTCTTTCTCTGATCTGCACCAAACACAGTCCTTCGGTCTGGCACAAAAGTCCTCGAAACTGCACCAATATCTGTCCTCAACTGGTCCTCAAATCTGGTTCATAGAAGTTGTTCACAAGCTTCCACTAAAGCTTGCTTGATATTCATCCAAGTCTTCAACAAGACTTGTCTCAGATCTTCTTTGCAAGTTCTCACTAGAACCTGCCCAAACTGCTCCACAAGCTCAACAAAAGCTTGCTCAAATCTATCCAACAATCCCTCTCAATGATTTTTCCAAAACCATCAAGGCCTGCACACTATCTCCAAACATCACAAAAATGATGCACCCAACAGCTTTGCACTTTTTTGCTCTCTGTGCACTCTACTTTGCACTTAGCTCGATTCAGCACGACTCGCTCTCTACGCACCGTGGACTTAACTTGCGCACTATCTTCGAACTTCGCACTTCAACAATGCATTCCATCGCACTTCAACAACCCAAATAGCCCTCCTTTTATAATAACACTTTCAAGATCAAAACCTTGATCTTAGTCAGCTGCACAACCCTAAACTATGTCGACTGCAAACCCTAATCTTTGTTGGCCCAAATTTAACTTTGTCGGCCTCACTGCCTCTGCAATTCTTCTATAGCTTTTGTCATGAAACTACAACATGTCACGATATTGCGACACCTTTGCAACAGTACACTTTCTTTTGGCTTTTGTCATGATATCGTGACACTTTAGCCTTTGACGACTTCAACCACGTTCTTGTCACGATATCATGACACTTTTGACTTAGTCAGCATCAACTTTGCTTTTGTCATGAAATCGCGACACTTCTGTCTTCATAGCCTTCCTCTCTGCTTTTGTCACAAAATCGTGACACTTCTCCTATAGAAGACCTGCACTCTATTTCTGTCATGAAATCGTGACGCTTTCTCCAACCGAACACTGCCATCTCAAACTATCGTGAAATCGTGACACTTTCTCTTCCTTGCACTCTTGTCTGCTTGCACTAGCGAAAACTGAACATGTCGCAAAATTGTGACACTTTTGCTACCTTGTGTTTTTCTCTGCCTTACACTCGCGAAAACGAAACATGTCACGAAATCATGATGCCTCTGCCTTTGAGCTCTTCCTCCTTGAATTTGTCATGAAATCGTGACACTTCTAGCTTTCGTACGATTTCTTTGCATCCTATCGTGAAATCGTGACGCTTTCAGCTTCCGTACGAATTCTCTACAACCTGTCGCAAAATCACGACGCTTCTCATTTCAAACTCTTCCCTTTGCTGCATGTCATGAAATCATGACAGTTCTTACTTGGAACATTTTCATCTGCAACATGTCACGAAATCGCGACACTTTATCTTGCTTCCATGTTGTCTTCTAACTTGTTGCGAAATTTTGACACTTTTTCTCTTTAGCGCTTTTCTTTTCTTCGGGTCGCGAAAACCCGACATGTCGTGATATCGCGACGCTTTTTCTCCTGGACTCTCTCTCCTACATTATGTCATGAAATTGCGACATTTTTTCTTTTGGACTCTCTCTCCTGCAACATGTCATGAAATCGTGACATTTTTTCTTTCTGACTCTCTCTCCTGCAACATGTCATGAAATCATGACACTTTTACGTCCGTTCAACCTTCCTTGCAATATGTTGCGAAATCGCAACATTTTTGACTTCAAACATTCTCTCTCTTCTTTGAGTCACGAAACTGCGACATGTCACGATATCGCGACACTTTTCTAAAAAGCTTTCCCTCGCCTGTTGAAGTCACAAAAATGCGACATGTCATGATATCACGACACTTTTCTAAAAAGCTTTCTCTCTCCTACTCAAGTCATGAAAATGCAACATGTTGCGATATCGTGACATTTTTCCAACTTACTTTCTTTCAAACCTGTCATGCCGAACCTTCATCAAAACAAATTATTTTACATCAAATCAAATTCCTTCAACAACTTCTTGACATCAATGACAACTTATACACTTGAGCAAAAGCAATGTACCCAAGGTACCTAAAATTGCCAACAATCTCCCCCTTTGTCATTGATGGAAAACCTTTACTGAAAACACGTCTCAGGAGCCAAACTAAAACCAACTGTGCTAACAACTGAGAAACTGTGCCCACAACTGAGAATCTTCCTTTGAAGTTTTTCTCCCCCTGACTTGAAGCTTTCCTCTTCACTTGAAGCTCTCCACCTTACTCATATCTCTCCCCCTTTGTCATCAATGGCAAAGGGTCACCTTTGGGGCTCGGGACTAAGAATGAGCCTCTTAGCTTAGTCCCTCCCCCACCTCCTGATGAAGTGATTAATTCTGGGGTGGGAGTAAAACTCCCATTAGGCACTGATCATCATCAATGTCTATAATTTCCTTGTCGGGCCTTCTCTTGAACTCTTTGCCCGTATTCCTGTTCTTGTCACTGTTCTTGTTCTTGTTATCATTCATGTTATTATCCATGCCTTGATCCTTGGACCTGTTCATACCACTATTTTTGTTCCTGTACCTTGGAATATTAACTCTACACTGTCTAGTTGTGTGACCTTCATTGTTACACTTATAACAAGTAACAATGTTATTTCTTTTAGGCATACCTGTTCTTTGAATTCGCCTGTTCTAACCAAACCTGTTCTGGCCAAACCTGTTCTGGCCGAACCTGTTTTGATCAAACCTATTCCTGTAATTAACCTTGCAATAGACTACCTTGTTCCCAAACTATTGACAAGAGTAGCAATACCCTTGAAAGAAACTAGCGCTTCTGAAATTGCCGTTCACCTTCTTCACTTGAGTCATGCAATGTGCAGCCATGTGACCAAACCTGTAACATGCAAAACATCTATCATGAAATTTTCCTTTATTTGACCTCTTGGGTCCTGTTGGTCACGAATCTGCCACAGGAAAGGATTTTTACAATTGCGCCCTAGACCCGGCCAATATTGAAAGGCTGGAAGCAAGAAATGGCTCCTGCACCAATCTCCAGAGTGGGTCGGTTCCCTCTACTATTCTAAAATTGGGTTTAAGATAGGGTTGCTTGGAAAGAGATTTAAAAGGTTGCAGAAAGAAATGGGAAATATGGCCACAGGCCGAAGTGATGGGATCAGAAAAACAACAGCGAGAAACTACAAACGCAACAACAACAAGTAACATAAGAAATCAGCTTCATCTTCGCACAATCACATGCCGCAAATCCCTCCAAACCCACATTCCAGGAATTGTACCCTGACATCAGTATTTAAATCCAGTATGCAGAATTTAAATGGAATAGCAATGCAGGAGTACGAATGCTATTAGAAATGCAGAAAACAGAAAAGAAATTCATCCATGCAATGCTTGAAAAATTAGAAATTGATCCTTTTATTCCCGCAGATACAATTCCAGTTTCTAGCAGCAAGTTTTTCCAACCTTTTGAAATGCAAATTACATTGGTTTTTATAGAGGTCCGTCCTCTTTGCAGCATTAAATAATTAAAACCAACCTTCTTGAGATCTACAATTAAACTTGCTGCTAGAAACTGGAATTGTATCCGCGGGAATAAAAGGATCAATTTCTAATTTTTCAAGCGTTGCATGGATGAATTTCTTTTCTGTTTTCTGAATTTCTAATAGCATTCGTACTCCTACATTGCTATTACATTTAAATTCTGCATACTGGATTTAAATACTACGGTCAGGGTACAATTCCTGGAATGTGGGTTTGGAGGGATTTGAAGCATGTGATTGTGCGAAGATGAAGCTGATTTCTTATGTTACTGTTGTTGCGTTTGTAGTTTCCTGCTGTTGTTTTTTTTATCCCATCACTTCGGCCTGTGGCCATATTTCCCATTTCTTTCTGCAAACTTTTAAATCTCTTTCCAAAGAACCCTATCTTAAACCCAATTTTATAATAGTAGAGGGAACCAGCCCACTCTGGAGATTGGTCTGGGAGCCATTTCTTGCTTCCAGCCTTTCAATGTTGGCCGGGTCTAGGGTGCAATTGTAAAAATCCTTTCCTGTGGCAGATTCATGACCAACATTTTACGAGGAACATGATCCCCTTAATCGCAATCTCGAAGAAATAAAAATTAAATGCCATGAAACGGTCGCGGTCCTTTATTAAATACGATTCTTCGAACATGTGCATGAAAACCGTTGAATTAATCCACGAACCGCAGCTTTGAACCAATAAATCCTTCAATTTTGGTGGCCTGGGCGCTTCTTCGACTTTAACCGCCTCGAAAATCCGCAAAATATTTAATTCGGGTCAGCAGTAAATCATCGAAAATTGAAAAAACCCTCTCGGCCGTTCATACTGCACTTGGCGGGAAAACAGTTACAGGTCACGAAAATGTGACGGGTCACGAAATCACGACATGTTATAATGTCGTACGCTTCGCTGCTGAAGACCCGCGAAAATGGAACATGTAGCGATTTCGCTACATGTTTCCGTCGTTGCTCCTCCCTGCGCTCTGCCCCGCGAAAACGGAACATGTAGCGATTTCGCTACATGTTTCTTCTCGCCGTATCAATTGTCATTTTTCGTCGCGATTCGCTGACATGTCAGTGACGCACTGCAAGATTTTAACTTTGTGCCTCTGAAGCCGCCAGTGTCGCGATTCGCTGACATGTCAGCGAATCGCTGCAAGTTTTCGACTTAATGCTTTTGAAGCTGCCCGACCCACGATTCCGGAACACGTCGCGATATCGTGACGGTTCCGCCCAACCTACCTGCGTTGACTGCGTTGACCGCGATTCTGCAACATGTCAGCGCGTTGCTGCAGTTTTCAGACTTAGTCATTTTTTGCTCATTTTTTCTCCTTTTTTCACCCAAGCTGCATCAAAGCTGATATCAAATGTCAAATTTCAACAATACACTAATGCATTAATCAATGAGAATCAATGTGGCAAAAATGCCAACAGGTCCTAAAAACTTCTTCTTCTCATTCTGAATTTTGTTTTCTGTTTTTGCGCATCTATCATCCAAGGACTCATAATCTGAAATACTTTCCTCATCAGAACTCTCTTCCTTTTGGAGTCTCTTACTAGACTCTCCAGCTTGTTCCTTAACAAAACCAAGGCCTGTTTTATCCATTGTCTTTCTTTGACCTTTGATGAGCGACTTAACCTTTTTGGAGCTATCTTGAAACCTGTAAATCTTATCCTTGTACTCTTTAGTTTCCTCTTTCAAAGAAGCCATTTTCTGTTATAACTCACTATACTCAAGAACCTTAGACTCTAACTCATCCTTGAGTTCTTGTATCTTAGCCATAGAGAATTCAAGACTTTCTATAAGATCATCTCTCTCCATACAACATTCATCTAACTTATCCTTGAGTCTAGCATTCTTCTTTCTTTCCTTTTTCAAAACACTAAGAGCATTAGTAAGTTCACTTTCAAGATCCTTTATTTGTTTGCTTTCTGAATCATCAAAGCCTTTTTCAGATTTCTCATCACTAGAGGTGCAACCTTTTTCAAAAACCATACAAACATCTTCTTTATAGTTTTTTGAAGCATCCTCATAAATACTAGAAACCAAATCATTATTTGTGCAATTATCCTCAAGGTGACCAAAATTTCCACATCTAAGACATTTCATGATAATGAATCTATGTTTCGGTTCTTCCTCTTTTTCTGATATGAACAACATCTCATTTTCATTATCACTTGAAGAACTTTCACTATCACTACTAGAAAACTTACTTGCTTTGTCTAGGTAGAAACTCTTCTTGTGCTTGTGAGAATACCTCTTTCCTTGATTGCTATGCTCATCTCTGTTTTTCCTGTGATGCTTGTGCTTTTCAGAATCCTTGCTCTTATAATCCTATTTATCTTCATCACTTTCATCCTTGAGAATAGTACAGTCTGTAGCATAATGACCAAACTTTCCACAATTGAAACATCTTATATTTTTCATGCTTTTGTGCTTTCTAGATAACTTGCCTTTCTTGTTGTAATACGCCTCTTCATCACTAGAAGACTCATCACTCTCTTGAAGTTGTTTACCCTTGGATTTCTTGGTAGCCTTGAAAGCTGCCTCTTTCTTGACATCAACCTTCACTTGAGTTCTCAACTCAAATGTTGCAAGTATACTATGGAGCTCATCCTTTTTCAACTTATCCAAATATTTAGCTTCCTCAATAGCAGAAATCTTTTCACTAAATCTATTAGGAAGAGATCTTAAAATCTTATCACAAACATCATTTTCAGCAAGCTCAAGACCTAATTCTTTCATGGAGTTAACAACCTCATCCATACGAAGCATGTAGTCACTAATATTTTCATCATCATTCATCTTGAGTTGTTCAAACATATCTTTGAAGTGTCTCAACTTGGCCTTTCTGACATTTGAATCACCTGTATGAACCACCTGTAGTTGTTTCCACATTTCACTAACTGTTTTGTAGTGAATTACTTTGGTGAGATCTGCTTTTTGTAAGCCTTTCAGGATTGCATTCATTGCTTTTGAATTGTTGTGATGTAGAAGCCTTTCTTCTTTAATATTTGGACCATGTATAGGAATAATGTACTCATCTTCAATTACTTCCCATACCTCATTACCAAGTGCCATTAGATGAACCTTCATCCTTGCACTCCAAAGACCAAAATCTGACCCATCAAGAATAGGTGTTGCATTGCCACTTGAATAATCCATTGTGTTCTTTATAGGCTTTTCCTTCAAGCTGTTAAACTTTTCGAAGGCACCCGCTCTGATACCAATTGAAGAACACAAGCTTATACTGAGAGGGGGGGTGAATAGTATAAGACCTATTTTTACTTTTTCCTTTATATTACAAAAAAATAAAGCAATATACCCACAACAATATCAAAGCAATGCATGAAAACATCCTCAAAGCGACAACAATTTTAACATGGTTCACCCATAATGGTTGGGCTACGTCCACGGATAAAATATTCCACTAAATTTTATCAATCAAAAATTTTGGGAATACCTTTCCCGATTACAATGTTTATGGGCACAAACCCAAAGGAGACACCAATCCCCTAATATTGAATTTGTGGGCACCAACCCACATGAGACACCAATCCCCTAGCTCTGCTCTGGCTGGTGATCCTCTAGAAGACCTCTACCTCCGCTGCCCTTAGCAAATGGAACTCTATCCATAGAAGACACCTGTCCTCCCTGCTTTGGTTGGAGACCTCTATCCTCAACTCTATCACCTCCAAAACTGGTCCTCGAATTTGCACTAAACACAGTCCTTCGGTTTAGCACAAATGTCCTCATTCTCTTTCTTTGATCTGCACCAAACACAATCCTTCGGTCTAGCACAAAAGTCCTCGAAACTGCACCAATATCTGTCCTCAACTGGTCCTCAAATCTGGTTCACAGAATTTGTTCACAAGCTTCCACTAAATCTTGCTTGATCTTCATCCAAGTCTTCACCAAGGCTTGTCTCAGATCTTCTTTGCAAGTTCTCACTAGAACCTGCCCAAACTGCTCCACAAGCTCAAAAAAATCTTGCTCAAATTTGTCCAACAATCCCTCTCAATGATTTTTCCAAAACCATCAAGGCTTGCGCACTATCTTCGAATGTTGCAAAAATGATGCACCCAATAGCTTTGTGCTTTTCTGCTCTCTGTGCACTCTGCTTCTCACTTAGCTCGATTCAACACGACTTGCTCTCTGCGCATCGTGGACTTAACTTGCACACTATCTTTGAACTTCGCACTTCAACAACGCATTCCATCACTCTTCAACAACCCAAAAAACCCTCTTTTTATACTAACACTTTCAAGATAAAAACCTTGATCTTAGTCGGCTGCACAACCCTAAACTACATCGGCTACAAACCCTAATCTTTGTCGACCCAAATTTAACTTTTTCGGCCTCACTGCCTCTACAACTCTTTTGTAGCTTTTACCACGAAACTACAATATGTCACGATATCATGACACCTTTGCAATGGTACACTTTCTTTTGGCTTTTTTCATGATATCGTGACACTTTAGCCTTTGATGACTTCAACCACATTCTTGTCGTGATATCGTGACACTTCTGGCTTAGTTAGCATCAACTTTTCTTTTGTCACAAAATCATGACACTTCTGTCTTCATAGCCTTCCTCTCTACTTTTGTCGTGAAATCGTGACACTTCTCCTATAGAAGACCTGCACTTTGTTTCTGTCACAAAATCGTGACGCTTTCTCCAACCGAATGCTGCCATCTCAAACTGTCGCAAAATCATGACATTTTCTCTTCCTTGCACTCTTGTCTGCTTGCACTAGCAAAAACTGAACATGTCACGAAATCGTGACACTTTCGTTGCCTTGTGTTTTTCTCTACCTTACGCTCGTGAAAACAGAACATGTCATGAAATCACAACTCTTCCGCCTTTGAGCTCTTCCTCCTTGAATTTGTTATGAAATCATGACACTTCTAGCTTCCATACAATTTCTTTGCATCTTATCATAAAATCGTGACGCTTTCAACTTCTGTACTTCTCTACAACCTGTCACGAGATCGTGATGCTTCTCATTTCAGACTCTTCCCTTTGTTGCATGTCGTGAAATCATGACAGTTCTTACTTGGAATATTTTCATCTGCAGCATGTTGCAAAATCGTGACACTTTATCTTGCTTCCACGTCTTCTGACTTGTCACGAAATCGTGACACTTTTTCTCCTTAGCGCTTTTCTTTTCTTCAGGTCGTGAAAACCCGACATGTTGCGATATCGTGACACTTTTTCTCCTGGACTCTCTCTCTTGCATTATGTCGTGAAATCACGACATTTTTTCTTTCGGACTCTCTCTCCTGCAACATGTCGTGAAATCATGACATTTTTTCTTTCGGACTCTCTCTCCTGCAACATGTCATGAAATCACGACACTTTTCCATCCGTTCAACCTTCCTTACAATATGTCACGAAATCGTGACATTTCTGACTCTGAACATTCTCTCTCTTCTTTGAGTCGCGAAATCGCGACATGTCACGATATCGCGACACTTTTCTAAAAAGCTTTCCCTCACCTGCTTAAGTCGCAAAAATGCGACATGTCGCGGTATCGCGACACTTTTCTAAAAAGCTTTCTCGCTCCTGCTCAAGTCGTGACAATGCGACATATCGCGATATCGTGACATTTTTCCAACTTACTTTCTTTCCAACCTGTCATTCCGAACCTTCATCAAAACAAATTATTTTACATCAAATCAAATTCCTTCAACAGCTTCTTGACATCAATGACAACTTATACACTTGAGCAAAAGCAATGTACCCAAGGTACCTAAAATTGCCAACATTTTTATCTACATAAACATAGCTTGATAATAGCCTTATGTGGGCTTTGATTTTGCAGGTTCATCCATCCAAGATATGCGGAGAGTGAGCCCTTTGAGTGGCTCCTTTTTCTATGGAAGAAGAGTGTTAATGTTCAGCCTTCCTTGGTTGGCTTACCTTATATATATATTGTGTCTTTTGAGGCACCTTCAAATATTCTCTCTTCCTGCATATAATGTATTGTATAAGTGCAATACCATGTAACCTTATATGTATATAAAACCTTCTTTATCGCACCTTTTCTTACACTCTTTTGTAGGTCTAAAATTAAGGTTTTGTAGCATATTTTTGAATGCAAATATAGGGTTTTGAGAATGTCTTTTTGTCTAGACTCCTTACCTTTTTTTCTTGGATACTTTGATGATAAATCCAAGCCCTTAATGATATAGATAGAATCTTATTTGTAGCTATAATTTTTTGCCCTTTGTACCATGCAATTAACCCTATAATGCTTTCAATTTGAGACCTCAATATTTGAATCTTCTTTTTCTACATTTAGTTAGTTGCTATTTTGATTGTACTAACCTATTTTTGTGGCTTCCATTGACCACTACGTGTTGCAAATTTTTATGCTTTAATAGTGTCTTTAGACACTTGATTCAAACCAGATTTATGTGCCCTTCTAAAGTACACAAAACTAATCTTTTTGAGAGCAATAGAATAGTGCAAATGAATTTAATAATGTTTCACTTTTAATGCACTAAAAATTTCACCTTATCACTCCAATAAAATCTCAAGATAATGCACTTAATCAATTTACTGCAGCTAATAAAGAATAATTTGAAATGGACCTTCAATAATTATTTTACAATTTCACTACAATCAATATTGTAGGACTTAGTATTCTTTTTATTTTTCCAAAGTATATGATAGGTAGTTGATAGATGTAATACTAAAATCTAATCAACTCCTAATTAATGTACAAATAAACCTTAAAAATAACTTTTCTCTTTTTACACTTTTTGAAGACTGTAATCCCATTTTTCTTCTTGCAACTTTAATCTAAATTAAGATGCTATAACAAATCTGATAAGTAATCCAATTAACAAGTTTATTTGCACAAAAATTTGCTTACATTTTTAAATATTTAGTAGTTCTTTTGTTGCTTTTGTAGAGGATATGAATCTTGGTATCTAGTATCACCAAGTTGTTGCTTCAAGTAGGATCTTGCAGCTTTTTGTAGACTATCTTGAATAGCTCCTTCTTCACCAAAATATGATCTCAAACTTTCTTTCATGAGCCTAAGATTTAGTGGTTTGTTCTCCTCTTGTGGTATCCTCCTTATGCTATAGATTTGGAGAAGTCTTTGTCTCTGAAGTGGTGCCTTCTTACTATGATAGGTAATATTCAAATATCCTATGTTTGGTGAGCTTCTTCTATCTTCAAGTATTCTTGTCAAATTTTGACTTCAAGCAGGATATTCTTCTCAATATTCTAAATATCTGAGGTATTCACTAGATCCTTATTCTAGGTTTTGGCACTCCTTGTCAATTCTTCTTCTCAAATTTGGCACTCCTTACAAAATTCTCCTTCTCAGATTTGGCACTCCTTTCCAAATTCTCCTTCTCTTGGGTTTGTTTTCGGATGGCAATAATTATCCCAAGTCCTTCACTATCAAGGGCTTCTCCTTGGTAGTGGATTTCTCTAGTGATTTCTCCTTTGATGATTTCTTCAATAAGGCTCTCCTAGAATTGTACTAGATGCTCATTGAGACTTTCCAAAGGTCTTTGATCTTACACCTTTTATTGGTCTTCCTTGAGACCTTATCTTCAACATTCTGCTCCTATAAATGTTGGTGGTGAGATATTCTTCTAGATATTTGATTTTATTGCTTTTGAATGTGAGGACTCTCTTGGTCCTTCCAATACTAGAAGTTTGTCAATGAGATCTTCTCCTTATCTCTTTGTTTTTACTTTAGGTGTTGAGTTGATTCTGAATAAGATACTCTTCCTAACTTTCTTGTAGGAATTTTCCCAACTCACTGAATCTTCTTTCCTTGCAACAAAAATATTAGTACTACAATCTTAATCTACTTCTAAATCAAATATTCTTTTTGAATTCTTATTTAGGATCAAGGCTTCTGGAGCCTTTTTCAGCATCTAGGATTTTGTGGCCTTTCTAGTATGAAGGGTTCTATGGCATTTTTAGTATCAAGGCTTTTATGGCCTTTTTAGTATCAAGGCTTCTATGGCATTTTCAGTATCAAGGCTTCTATGGCCTTTTTAGTATCAAGGCTTTTGTGGCATTTTCACTATCAATACTTATGCGGCTTCTTCTTCAAGGATTCTATGGTCTTTTTTTGTATCAAGTCTTCTATGGCCTATTCTTCAACTGTGAAGTTTTTTAATCCAGTAATGGAGATCTTAAGTCTCCTGAATTCACCATAAATCTTCACCAGAAGTCTTCTTTCGCAGTATTCTTCTCTTGTAAAAGAAACTAATTTATGCACTATGAATGCACATTGACCTTCGAGCAAAAAAGTTAGAGTCTCCTATATTTATATTGTAGGAGGAGTCCCAAACCTCTAAGAATTAATTTTTTGCAATAAAAGAAACTTTAGTTAATAGTTAACAAATTCCATATACCCTGTATGATCTTAACTAAATGATTTGTCAATATAGAGGGTTGAATATTGAGTCCTAGTATTCACACATTTTTCTTGCAAATATATAGAAAAGACTCTAGTCAAATGTAATCTCAATATTTTTGGAATTGAGATTTCTTTCAGTCCTCACTTGGGCTCTCCCTAATTCTACCATCTAGGCTCTTCTGAGAGTTTTTAATAGTGGTTGGTCCAACAGAGCATTAGGTTGACAAAAAACTCAGGCTCAATAATAATGGTGGTTTTCCTATTTATCTACTATAGCTAGATCTACCATGGCTATGATACCACTATTAGCTTTTGATGTAATAAGCATTGGGATATAGCAATCACAAGATGTAGAATAATATGAAAGAAAGTAAATCTGGTAGATGACTAAAATATGTTGTAAATAGAAATGACATAAAAGAATACAATGTAGCTATGGAGGAAATGAACATTCCATTAATAAAACTACTAAAATACATTGCACTCATCACCAATGTATGGTGATCTACATAGAATTGTACTATGCTCTAAGCTACACTATATGACTATGTCCCTTGACTCTATATATGTATTACAATGAGGTCTTTCTTATATAGGAAAATAGATTCCTTGGCCAACACTCTATCTAGTTGTGCAAGGGATAACTTTCACATATACAACTTACACATTGACACTTGTGTATTTATTACATTGCATGAAGTAACTAGATAACTTCCCCCTAAATTAATTGAATTTCCTAAGTATGTACCGTGGAAGATACATTTACATGACCCAAATGATGTAATATACTCTATTTCTAACATCGGCATCCACTATTTCCATAGATATAGGTCATATATTCTTACCCATGGCCTATACTATATCCCTTGGATTATTAGTTAGGCCACTTATTTGGTCTTATTATTCCATATCTCTACCTCTTCCTCCAACCCTAATATATTATTTTCTTTTTATTTTAGTGAGATGATTTATCCCATGTATTTATCACATTGCTTTAGAAATAATTTCTTTTTGGAATTACATGTCTCTACAATATTCAAAAATGGATACATATACTCTATCATATGATTATTTATATACTCTCAACTTGGATATCTTTCCTCTAGTTATAATCAAATCCTGCTACAAAATATTTATTTTTATAAAATCTCCTTTGCATTGTTGAACTTGGGCTATAAGAGTGATATCTTCTATGGGTTCTCAATACTATTGTTCAACAAGTGAATTAGAAGTAAATTCTTTATCCTAGTATCCCTATTTGTTATCTTCAAATTGAATTAGTTCTTCATGGATAACCTCATTGGGGGAAACCTCTCTTTATAGATATCCATCATATCTTCCTCTAATTATGGTTCCATAGTTTCTCCTACCAGTCCTTCCATATTTGTTGGTTGATTGGAGGTAGTTTTTTCAAGGTTAACTTTCTCTAAGATGATTCCTTTTGGAACAAACCTTTAAAGTGATACCTCTTCTTCATATTTTTGAGCCACTTTCTTAGAAGTATCATATAAGCACCATCCTTGGGGTTATTTATTCCTTCTCTTTTTGTTCTAATAAGTATCAATTTTCCTATATAGCTACTTCTAGTCCATTAAAAATAGATTTTACCCCTATTTATTCAATGTCAACTATTTTTATAGGTAGTGGTTAACCCCATCAAGGTGGTATTCTTTAGGAACTATTGGGAGGTTAGTTGTGACCCCCTTACACTCCCTAGATATTGTGACCTCCTGCAATTGTGGTTTCGATGTCTTCACTACCTTTGTTAAGTAGGTGTGTTCAATACCCTATTTCATGTAGGGGCACTAGGCGTAGAAAGTTTGGGATAACATGGTACATGGCCCCACTAAACAACCTTTGAGGTTTTTTACCCAAGGATAGATCCATGCTTCTAGATGTGTTCTTTGGAACTCATATTTCCTCACTATGCTAGTCTACTCCTATCTAAACTACTTTAGAGGAAAATAAAAAAGAGAAAGAAAGTAGGAAATAAAGCATAAAGTAAATTGTAGAAAATATAAACTATCTAGCCTAAGGGTGGGGATGCACCAAAGAAAGAAGAATAAGACCCCTCAATGTCTTGATGGGTTTAGATGAGCACATGCATAGCAATCGATAGTGCACAAGGAACACAGGTCTCTATGAGACCCTCTGAGAATATGCATCAAAAATAGAACATCCATGTCAAAAATAGGATAGAGATTTTACAAAATATTCATATGTTTTATTAACGTGAACTCCAAGTTATATACATGTGGGGAGAAGAGATTCAAAAACTACTTGGAAGGCTACACAAGGTTTGATATAGGCTGAGATATAAAGGAGAATGAAGGAAAGCACTCCTCAAAAGGATGGAGAGATTTTTAAAATTTACAATGAGAAGAAAAGATATATTTATAAGAAGAAACGGGTAAATAATTCCCCACAAAATACATGCAATATTTTAACATTTGAATTCAAAATTTTGCTTGGGCTAGTCGACATCAATAGTGAATAATTTGGAGGCTCTAGATGTCTATAACTACAAAAATATTCATGATTAGACCTTCATGATCATCCATTATTAATATCTCAGGCATGCATTTTCCCTTGGGTTGCCCTCCCTATCATTGCTTTCATGCTTGAATCATCGCCTAGTGAATTGCATATGGTTGTGGGGTGTTAGGACCAAAATTGAATCATCATTCCTTCCCTTTTTTTTAGTTTATTTGGGTTATCTTAATGTTTTGATGATCAAAGTATGGTTCATCTATGCTCTTGGAAATTTCCCTTAGTGGAGATGTCCTTCAATGCATCTAGCATAAGTGATAGGTATTGCCTTCTATTCAAGGAGAAATGATGCTCAAATTTGGGAAGCATTCTCCTATTGTTATTTTTTCCCTCTTCCTACCATGCCCTTAAAGTTGGTCCTTGAGGGGACCAAGAAACTGTGAAGCATAGCCAAGGTCCTTACAACTTGGATATCTCCAAGATGATAGGATTTGGGTAGTCCTTCAAGCCTCAAGATCTTCGAGGGAAAGGAGATATTCTATGGCCTTCTCATTGGGCTACTTCAAATTATCCTAATATTTTCTCTAAGTTTTTCACCCAAGAATTTAGAGGAAAACCAGGGATAATCTACTCAAATGGATGGGAGGAAATCCATGGTTCTATGATGGGGTAGAGCCTCATTGAAATTAATGGTCTATTAGCTACCATAAAAAAGAACCCAAACTCACTACTCTTATTGAAACTCTTCTTAGATAACACTAGAAAGACTCAATTATCAGTTAAGAATTGTTTTGATGGTTTATCTTGTAAACGTGGTGAAGGAAGCTTAAGATTTGGTACTAGTATGTGATGGTTGTTCTCCCTTGGATGCATTTTAGATGATATTCTAGATTTAGTAGCATCAAAAGTAGTCTGTGATTCTTCCTTTTGCTCTTCCTCTAAGAATTGATATCTAGAATGGTCCTTAGAAACATTAGGTCTTCTTCAAGGATAATTTCCATGGGTAGAGAGTGGGGGAGATTGTACTTTGAATTCCAAGGGGAGGGGAGTTGTATTAGAGTCAAAGGATAGAGGGTTTTTGGGAGGTTTGGAAAATATTTTCCCATTAAAATGAGATCTTCTATTTCAAGAGTGATCTGATAGGTAGAGGAGAAAGAGTACCCATATTCTTTGATAATTATGGAAATCCTTGGATGTAAAGCTCTAAGATGAAATATGAGTGCTATACCTAGGGAAATTTTTATCTCACCCAAGATTCTTTGCTAGGTTTTTTGGAACTAAACATTGATGTCCTTCATTATATCACCAAAAATTTACCTGATACCAATTAGGTAATCCAGTAGTAGGGGTTCTTCCTTAAAATTATCAAGTATCTAGATAGCCATCTATTTCCAATCCCTTATTTATTATAGGTTTAAGGATACATACCACCTCCAAGGCTTCCCTTTGAAATATGTCATCAGTTGCCTGAGGTATACATCTTGATTTATTACATTTTTCACATCATGGTGTGTAGTCATGTGTTTCAAGTTCTCCAATGTGATGACTATAATTTCTTTAATGAATTTTGGTAAAGAATTTAGAGCTTCTACGAGAACCAAATCCTAAGAATTAGGGGATACAAGGACAACCAAGGGGCATTGATTCTTCTATGTTGGAATATTTTCATCCATACCTTTGCTTGATTCCTTAATTTGATTGTTGGCTAGGGAGTTAAGGCTTTGGTAGTCTTCTCAATGGATTCTTTGGATCCTCATTTTGTAGTAGATTTATCATGTGGGAGATGTTATTAGCTAAACAAAGGTTCCCACTACAACCTCAATCTAGGGATGATGGCTTCTTCTTCTTCTAGGTTCTTCTTTAGTAAGAAAATCACCAGGTGAATTTATAGGGTGCTTTAATGGTGTTATAATTATCTCTCCCATATATTCCATATGAAACCTACCTTCTTATAATTTTTCTATGGTATGTTCTAATGGTGTTTTAATTGTCTCTCCAATATATTCCATAGGAAACCTACCTTATTATCTAATTTGTGTGTATTATACTATCTAACATGTCTAGGTCATCTTCTTGTACCATTTTTTACCTTTTGGTTAAAGGGCATAGAATACCTATATTTGGTAGGCAAAAATAATAAAGTAGTAACATTCTCCTCTACTTTGACTTTAGGAAGGATACCTATTATTATTGTCTTCTTGTTAAGTATCTCATTCTCTTAGCTATTAGAGCACCTCCATTATAATTGTCACCTCTATCTGATGCAAAAGGAGGGATTTCTCTAGACCTCCTAGCTATTATGCTTTATGTTGTTATTCGACTTGGTGAGTCACTTGTATCTCTAAAATAAGGTCTAGCTATGAATTTTTGCATGTCATGACTATTCTCCTTGTACAATTTTTGTGAACCAATATCCTTATTAGGATATGTTAAGGTAGATTGATGTATTTCCCCTTCTAAAATGTCATGCTTATTGTTTGCAAGAAATTAATTAAAATGAAGAAAGATAAATATTTATATTACACCTTAGGAAAAACAACAATTTGGAATGGTAATAAATTATTAAATTATGCTTACCTTTAAAGGTTAGGTACATATTTATACATAGTAGAAACTTGTTCTAGGGTGGTGGAAGAGTCTACTACTAAATTATTTATTAGTTTCTACAAAATTATCTCCCTATTATACACTTATGACCTAGTTTTGAATCATATTGCTCCATCCATAGGAAGCTTAATTACTTGGTAAATGGTTACTTTAGTTAGCTCCACTATGATACCTTTGAATTGTGTGCCTTTGTCTTGTAGGTTTAGGAAAAATCCATAGGTGACACAATCATGGTGGCCCACTAAGTTTTCAAATAAATGCATCCATCCTATACTAGTAAATATCCTTCTAACCTCTACATTTTCCTTCATTAGGGTAATATCATATAGTTCACTATTATTTGAGTTCCTATCATCATGTTTGCCTTGGCAATTTTTGGTTTGCTTGACAACATTGCTTAGAATTCAATTTAGGCATCTCATAACTACAATAATCCCATATATTTGAATTGGGTTGGACATAACTCATAAAGTTCAAATTCAACTCAATTATGAATCTATTAACACTATAGTCTTTGGAATAATTCTTATTTTCTATCATAATGGTGATAATACCCTACTCTTTCCTAAAATCTTCAGCATGGAGGTTATCCCTATAATTTTATGTGGACTACATAGAGTCTCATATATCACATCCATCTATGTGCTACCCTCATAAAGGATAATGGCATTATCCACTTGTCTCAAGTAATCATGAGCTCTCCATATTATATCATCTAAGTTTAGTGTATGAAACATGAATGAAAATTCTAGGGAGACAATTGTTCCATGCATCATGATAAGAGTTCCAATTATATCACAAGATACCTCACTTAGATGGATCCAATAGTCAAGTTATATTGATAAATTTTGATAAAGTTAAGGTTTATTTTAGGTTGGTTACGTTTGGTAATGGGTCGGTTCATGTTTGATTGGATTGAAATAAGCTTTACTTAGGTAGTTACTTGCAAGTCATAGTCAAATGATGACTATATACATAATCTAACTAAAGGATAGTATGTTAAATTGATCAAATATGTCTAGTTAGGGGATCCTCTTAAGCAGTACCTACTATAATGGGAGTGGCAAAGGGACAATTTTTTTATTGGAGCTTGAAGTTGACCAATGTCCCTATTGGCCTAGAATGGGGGCCTTTTGATATCCACTGGGAAAATGTTTATAACCCTAGCTATTCTATTGATAAAGAGGTTTCGAGTAGTTTTGGTGTTGAAACCTCTAGGCACCTTATTGTCTCTTGAGGGATATGACCTCGTTGGAGATAAATCTCAATGTATTCCTTATTTTATCCAAATCAAAGGAGTAAGGACTTATCTAGGATAATCTAGAGTATGGAAGCAAGTTTGGGTCCTTACATGATTTATAGCGGGAGTAGGGTGAAAGGTGGTATGTTAAATAGATAGGAATGGTTGATATGGAGGTTGGAAACTTGGAAACAATGACATAAGAGGCCTAGGATATAGCCTTCTAATTTGGATTAGGTTATTCTCATACTAAATGGCTAAGTAGTGTGTTGCCCATAATGATTTTCCCCCATAGACTGGATCATCATGGCTATTTCTAAATTGAAAGCTTTGAAGTAGTAGATAAAATTCATACATAGGAAGGGTATAATATTATTGAGAATTCTATGCTAATGTCTAAATCATTTATTATCTCTATGGATGCTCTCCTTATGTTTTCTAACTAATCTAAGAGATATTTTGTCTTTCTTATCTCCAAATCAATCAACTAGCAATTCAGTGAGTCAGTACCAACTTTTTATGTAGTGTAGGGCAAGGAAAATATACCTTCTTACACTTTACCTTTGAAGGATATGGCCAATAGTCTAAGGGCCACATTTTTCTCTTTGATATTGTGCACAACTCATAGGCTCATCATGTGGTATAAATACTCTCTTGGAGTTGTGTCCTCTCTCATGAAGTACAGTAATGTCTTGAGCATCAAGCCAAGAATTAGATCCCATGTACCAAGAGGTATATGTGGTAGTAGGGGACCTTTGTCATTCTAGATCGGGTACCTTCTTAGATATTAATTCTCCTATGCAACCATGTTTTGACATGGAACTCTCCTTGGCATTAACACATGCAAATTTGTTATATGTAAGACCTAGTAGTGAGTCTTTTGCTCATATACTTTAGGTACTTGATTTTCAGTGGAGCCATCAGGTGAAAGTTCAACATTCTTCAATAAGCCAAGATACTAATACTTTCACAAAAATATCAACCCAATATCTCTCTTGGTGGTTGCTTCTAGGTATTCTTCTTTAGTGGAGTCACTAGGTGAATATTTTTGTGCTTCAATAAGCAGGCTAATTGATATCTTCACCAAAATATTAACCAGAATATATCAAATGCATAAGGTAAACCAAAGTTTAGATTTATCCCACTAGGAATTATAGACAAACTATTATCATCTCAAAGGATATTAATCATCTATAGATGTCTCGACACATCTAGACAACCATACCTCATGTTGAGTAAAAAAATAATATCTATGAGTGGTGTGAGTGCTCATAGAGCAACCTCTAGTATTTTTCTAAGGTTGGCTCCTCATTATATGTGATTTCCAACACTCCTTCCTACTCTACTTTATACACTACTTGCATTAATCTAGAAAAAGGGAGAGAGAATTGTAGAAAATAAAATTTATAAAAAATAAAACCTAAGATAAAAGGAGGCAATGTGACAAGATCAAAAGTTCTTCTATGCACAATGGACTAAACGAACACATTTATCATTTCCTAGCAGCTAGAAAGTGAACACGGTATTAGTATAACACCTAAGTATGCAAGCATAAGATGAATATCAAAACCAAGATAGAGCAAAATTAGTCATAGCTTTCTTTATTCCTCTTTGAAAAAAAATGTTTGATGCTCTTTAGCAAAATGACTCAAGGCTCGATAGTTGCAAGCTTACTAAAGTTGTAAGCTTACTATAATTGTACGGGATCGATAGTTGCAAGATTACTATTGATAAAACTAGAATGTCATACCTGAGTGGTGCTAGGAGGTGAACCTAGGGATTCTTTGTGATTGTTTCCTTTATGGGATTTAACTATTTTTATTGGTGAATTATGTATAGACATTATCACTCATAGGGCCTACAAATATTTCTTGTTTATGGTGATTGTTGATGAAGCTCGATTATCTATCAATTATTTTCTAAAATTAAGAACTTCTATGCTAATATGCTTTCTCCTTGATCAGGTAGCTGATAAAGCCTTCCAAGTCTCCCTCCTTTATTTCCTCAATATTCATGAGCCATTAGATTAGGTACGAGTGTGGAGGGACCATAGGGTTTCCATGTGTGGAAGATAGACCAATGGCCTAGCCATACTTGTATAATATTGCATTATTTTTTATAATAGGATGTGTAGGATATGTACATGTGTCATGAAAGAAAGCCAAGAGTCTTCTATACAAATGGCAAGTTAAGAATCAGAATATCACAATTAAGAATGTGAAGAGTTATTTTGTAAAGTTATATTATGGAAAAAAAAACTCCATAATATTGAATGAGGAGCCAAATAGACTTACATAAGGCTTAATAGAATAAGCTATTACACTATTGATTCTCAAGCGGCCTACTATCATCTTATAGGTATTAGATGAATAAGTTTACAAAGAGTTTACAGGAAAGGAAATAGAGCCTGAGAAAGTATTACCATCAATATTGTACTTGAAGAGTTGGAATAATTTTGACTGGATCAGGCCAACCACATAGCATGAAGCAAATTGAGCAGACCAGGCTAGGCATAGAAGAAATGGAAAAAAATAAGTGAACCAGTCACTTATATGAAGAAGAAGCAAACCAGTCAACTATGAGAGTTGAGGTTGATCATTTACCTATTATAAGAAAATTAGAAGCAATCTAAAGTGCACTATGATTCAAACTAGTGCTATGATATAAAGTATATTGTTGTGATAAAAACTATCTATTTAAGAAAAAATGAACATAGAACCCAACATAACCAGTAGCAAAAAAGTCATATTCTCACATAGAGGAGCCATAAAGGAGGAAAGTGTTGGACTAAAATTTGTCATTCTTGTCTATAGGTGATGTACCCTAGACTTTAGCCAAAGTACAAAATTGGATGAAGTGATATTTCTCTCTATTTCAACCTCTAAAGAAGGTTGAATCCTTAAAATGACTATATTTTAAGAGGAAAAAGGTTAAAAATAGTAAAAATTATAAATATATATTGAAAAGTGGATATGATATAGTGTAACAACATTGGATTTCACTAAATAACATGCTAATCAAATAAAATTACATAATACTTAGCAAACCAGCCATTATTAGACTCAATTACAAATTTATTTGACTTTAAAAAAATTCTTTAATCATTCCAAGGACTTGAACAATTAGCAATCCAATAGTGATCCAAAAAGTAGAATTCGTTTTAACATAATAGACTAAGTGTTAAGTGTAATAGAAATGACTTAAAACAAAGAATACATGCATAAAAACCTATAATTGAACAAAAATGAAGGTCAAACAACTATCACTTTATTGATCAGTAGCAAGATTACATAGTAATACTAGACAAGGACTATAGAGCCAACATTTGTATCAAAGGTCTCATGGCTTATTTATAGGCTACATCTTGAGACTTGCAGTGTAAGATTTACAATTAATAATAGAACTGTTACAAAGACAACTTGGTAGAAAAATTTTAGAAGCTAATGTGGTTGGCTCAAATATTATTCTACATTTGAATTTGAATTCTTATGCAATATGCAATCATTATCTATAGGTGCCATATATCATTGTAATGGATTTGTTAGTGTTGTCACTTTCATGCTTGGGTGGCACTTGGTCGGCTAATTGGAGTGTACTGGGGTAGTTATAGAGTCTTCTCAAGGTCACTCTAGCTTCATGTATAGTTGTTTGGGTTTTATGCATTTGGAAGAACTAGTTTCATGCATCATACACAAATCCAGGCTTCAAAATGGAGGTGTTGGCATCATGATCGAAGGAAGCCCAGTTTTGTGTATCTCGATATCATGCAATCAACTTTCAATGCTTTATTTCCAAAGTCCTTGGACTCTTCTCTTTTTAAGTGCTTACATACTTGTTGAGGTGAGATCATATTTATGCATTACAGTTTCATGCATCTGCTCCCAACATGTCTTCTTTAACTTTTGTTGATATCATCATCTGCATGATCTTGGTTTCATGCATTTATGGTTTTGTGCATTAATTCTTGCATGTTACTAGAGTGGTGTGACATCATGTTTATGTCATCATTAGAAAGGTTTTGATTTCATGCAACATGACTTTGTGTACTTTTACCATGCAAATCTTGACTTTGTGCATTGACCTTGCATAGTATCATGCTCTGATGTAGCTATGTTGATGTCACCCCAAGAAAGGTCTCTATTATGTGCATTACAACTTTGTGCATCGCGGTTTCATGCAGCTTTTTGAAACTATAGAAATACTTAGCTAATTTTGTAGAAAAAGCACCCAGATATTTGAATTACAAATGAGATCATGAATTTGACCTACATTCTTAGCACCTCTTTGGATTTTTTGCTTGCAACTTGCAAAAAAATAACATAGAAGGCTTTATATTTGGATTATAGAATTATGAAGAAGAGGAGCTAGAAGATAAGTTGATAGGAAAATAAAATATGAAGGCAGTAAGATATACAGTACTTACTATAAGAAGCAATAAAGGCAAGGATCATAGAAAGTGGAAGAACTAGAGATGATGAAGAGATATGTGGGTAGCTGAAAGAAGTGGCACAAATAGAGATAACTAAAGAAAATAATGAGGAATGGTACACCTGGTGGGACCATAAAGACACATTATATGTCCCTTTAACTATTTCTTTATTGATAATTCCCAAATAAATCAATATTTAGTGAGTTGTTTTGAACTCATTCAGCGAAGAAAGTAAATTCACTTGGTGATTATGCTAGGGAATAAAGTCAAATTTCATTACTAGTTACCTTTAAGAAACTATCTATGAAAAGATATAGCTCGCATTTTAATTATAAGAGCTTGTAGGTCTAATGGCTTATCACCATTATCCCCCATGGTATGACTCTAATCCCCTAGATATCCCAATTTTACATGATATTCCTAAAATTAACCTTAAAAATTTGCCCAATTATCAAGGGAAATAGAAGACTGCAAAAGAGCATTGCCAAGATATAGCTTCCTTGTTGTCCATTTACAATATTAAGTTTGAGGATGTTATGTTAAGGTTATTAGTCCTATATTTAAAAGGTAAGGTGTTGTTTTGGTACAAAATCTTAGACTATGGTAGTATCAAAATGTGGGAAGATCTACTCAAGGCCCTTATAGATGATTTTTATGACCTTGGAGACCCCTTCCTGCTCCTCACTCAGTTTTCATTTCCTATAAAAATCCCTTTAAGAAATTCTTTCAGAGTTCAATGTTCATTTTAAAAGAATGTGGACTAGAATTCCGTAAGAATACCAACCCTCCCACCCTAGGCATACCTGTATTATATTCATGCACTACATTCTGATTTGAGTCTCATAATCGAACAATCTAAAGTAAAGGTGTTCCCGCAAGTGTTTCAAGAGGCCATGAGGGTAGAAAATATGTTAATCAATGTAGGAACATTCCCTCCTAGAATAGTAGAACCCTCTTTCTCTACCCCTTTGTTACCACCATCAAGTAGCAAAAATGTTACAGAAATAAAGTTGTGGGCTAAGAAAAATACTAGTGATGGGTTTTTATCAAGTCAATGGGTTAGATAGTTGATTTCCATCCAAGAGTCAAAATAAATTGTGCATTACTCCCAATAGTATGGTAGAAGGAATGAACTACCCATTGATAAGATGATATCACTGAATCCTAACTCCTACCTCTGTTCCAATCCATGCTACGATGAAGGTTAGTCTAAATAATAAGGTAAATAAGGACAATATCTAAAACCTAAAGAGGTGACTAATAGTGGTAGTTTGCTCCAAAGACCAGTCTCTTCTTTTAGTCTAGGGTAGATGGAGGATTTAGATTATGGTTATCTAAGTGGTGTATAAATTTGTGGCTTGGAAATAGGCTCTTTGAGTAACAATACTGGTGGTGTTCATAGTGTGTTACAAACTCCCATTCAAGACAAGGGGGAACAAGTGATGATGCAAGAGAAAATCTTAGTAGGAAAATATCTAAATGAAAGGAATACCGAGGCCCTAAGAGACTTGTATTTCCCTGCAATAACATTGAAGTAACGAATAGAAAAGGCACATCGATTGTAGGGCTTATTCAGTGAGTCATCTCAGACAAAGCAAGGCAAGATTTGTTGGCACATCCAGGGGTAAATTTGGTTAAGATTTCTTTAATAAATTTAACTATAGAAAGTATAAAAACCCCTAGGAGTAACACTCTAGGTATCTGAGAGATACAACATAACCCATGCTATGTATCATTTTTTGTTGAAAAGAGAATGATGCACAATTGCTTGGTAATACTGGGAGCCGAAGTACCTATAATGTTGTTCCATGTATGTAAAGGTTTAGGGATGATTGTTGAAAATATGGAACCCAGATAGTTGCAATTTAGAGGGAAATCCATTAAGGTTCTTGGAATTATAAAAGGGCTTGTAATGATGTTGTGGGGGCTTCCTGACTTATTCATGATACTAGATATCATGGTCATCGATATTCCCTTACTATTTGGTGTTTAACTTTCCGAAGCTTCAATAGAACCTTTTGGATTTTGTCTTAAAGAGGAGAAAAATGGCATCCAAATCTTAAAAAAAAAGGTAGTGTTGAGGTTTCCAGAAAAGACCTTCACCCTTCATAATTGAGTATTATGATTAGCTAGGCACCAATCCTCCAACGATTGTACGTGATCATGCAAGAATAAAAGCCCTCCTTCAGATATACCAATCAATAGGCTACCACTCTAATGAAATATTGGTTAGAGACTCTTTTGTTGACTCAAGAAGCATCAAGAAGTATTTTTCTACGGTTCGATGACCATACTCATAAAGAAGCAATGAAGGGAGATTTTTCCAAAATGTACAACTCATAGAGGTAGAATTCGATATCTACAACACAAGATATGAAGTATCAGGCCATCATTACATTCGAAAAAGTGAGATCTACCAATCACATGGTAAATTTTTTAAGGAAAAGTACAAGTTTAGAGCCATTTGGTTTGAACATTGTACATTCACTACATAGAAGCATGAGAAATATTTTAAACCAAGTGCATGCACACGTATCACATTTTGTGTACATAGCCGACACTTAAATAAAATGGTTGACTACATCTATCATAATAAGGTAGAAGTATGTTTAAAACACCATCCTTTACAATTTTACATATTTTTTTCGAAGAGAGTGAAGGAGAACTGAGGGTTGAGGTCAAAGGATAACATCCACAATAGAGAGTATAACATTGAAGTTTTAGTGTTTTGATGGTTTAGTTCATGATGAGGACTTTTAACTCTATTTTCCAATGGATACTAGACAAACAAACCAAAGACTCGATGAGAATACCCTGAACAATACATTGTGTGAAACAACCAAACTTAATTGGGATAAAGGACATGATGAGAGCAAGAATACCAGACGAAGCGAGTTAAGAAATTTCTAGATATAAAGTTAGGATCTTTGCATCATCATATGATATCATGCCTTCTTATGTCTATAAAAGGAAGAATACTGATTTGAAATTATTTTGAAGTCTGAGATGGGTCACAATCAAAGGCTAAAGATGGAAGATGAGATATCACTCAGATGGAGGAGGTATTGTTCATCCTTTTTGAACACCATAAGTGGAACAAAATAAAAGAGAGATTGCCATTCTTGGTAATTTATCTACCTTGAAAACAATCGTGCACCTCGATGGATTATGCATATGGATCCCAAACCACAATGGAGTATGCATACACATATATTTACGGTGCATAGCTCCATATTTTTGTGTAACTCCAATTCACTTCATTTGTTTCCCTTCCTCTTCGTTTTCCCAACATATTAACACTGCTTCCTTTCATTCCCCTATAAATATACCATATCCTCCTTTTAATTTTTTCCTTTTCATGTTAAGGTGGTGGCTACATTTTGTTTTGTTCCTGGTTTTATCCAATCGCCACCATTTTATATGTATTATGAGGTTTTTTTTACCTCACCCTGCTAATTTTTATTTAATTTTATGATGTTTTCATCCATTTTTCATTCTCTTTTGGTTTTCTTAAATCCAAATCTATCATTCTTCCCCTCTCTTTTAGATTCTCCCTCCCCTCCTTCCTGGTTTCACCCTTGCTTACCTCAAATTCTACTAGGTTTTAAGTGGATAAGGCTCTAAGTTCATTCCCTTTGCGAGAAAAGTTCCCTAAGAGGTGCAAAAATGTAGACCCAAAAGGACCACATACTTAGCAAAATTGTGAAATTTTGGCTAAGAGAGGAAAGAACCTAAAGGGCAGTATAAGGTTCTACCAAGGTACAAATTCCACAGTCCAAGTAACCAACCAACGCCTAGTAGAATTTAAAGGAGTGGAGCGGAATGTGGAAAGGTGAATGTGTCTCCAAGATGGTGTCAACTTTCACATAGAGAATTCGTAGTAAAAATACACCAAAGGGAGGGGGGGTAAAATTCATGGTCAAATAGTGCTAGCAGACTTTTAAGTAGTAGAGTTATGAAAAGGAAGATATCCCAATAAAAATCTGAGAGAAACTCTATGTTATTTTTTACATGTTTATAATACAATGTAAAAATTTGTAGTCAGCACAGTCAAAAAGTGCTCAACAAAATTCGAACTTGTGAAATTCATGAGAACAACTTCAACACAAGGTCATTTTCCACAGCAAAAGTCCATGGACAGTATTAAATTCCATCAAGAGTGAAATTCGCAATCAACATAGTCAAACAAGGCTTAACAGAAAATTAAGTTGTGGATTTTGGATGTTCGTAAATAGAGTAGTGTTAAAATTTGCCTGAGACCGACATAAAATAAGAATTTTGTAGTAAAATTAGTCAAACACGATGCAACAAAAAATGAAATAGCATATTTTAGAGAAAGGCATAATTTGTTCTCAGACGTCCATTCTGCAATCAACTCAGTCAAACCTGACCTTACAGAATTCAAGTCAATGAATTTCATAGAAAGATGTCAATCGTTGAAGAACCCCAATTCCGTTATCAAACTGGTCAAACCTATCCCAGTGGAATTTAGAGTAGCAAATTTTAAATATGTAAGGAATATAGCAGAACCTAAGGAGCACAGCAAAAAGAACTAGGGAATATCAAACATCTCCAAAATCAATACTCGCCTGCATTTTGAGTTGCAAATCGATGGTGGAAAGTCTTCTCAAGAACAAAGGATGATCTAGATTTACTTGTAACCATTATAGCTATAAAATTTTGTTGAGAGCCGAACAACTTGTAGATCTTATAATTGCAACATTCATGGAGTACAACTCCATATTTTTTTTAAAACCAATGAGAGGTTGCCACCTCAGCATTCCACTAATCTGGTAAGAAATTCCTTCTAATGTTTTTGGTTTTTGTACTACCATTACAAAATCTATATAAAGAGGTTGAACCCTCCTTTTTAAGTGTTAGCTCTAGAGTGTTTGTCTGATATATTACTGTAATTACTGAGAAATCAATAGAAGGAGCATTAATTGGATGTTTACCTCTAGCTTTTTGTCTTCATCAATTGTGAGTTTATTATGTGAATGCATTTTTGCTACTATTTTTATGGTTAGTCAATTCTATTGATATTGGATTGCTAATTTGGAGCAACTTGGAATGGTTCATGCCTAAACAAATGCTACAAAAGACTTCTATTTTTTTAGGATAAGTGTTTATCTAATTTTTCTATTTGGATTATTAGCATTTTAGATGTTTGAAATAATTTTTTGAGCATTTCATTATTTTAATGGTGAAGATAATAAGTTTTGATTGTTGTTAGTCTCAAGTGTAGTGTACTAGAAATGTGATTGATCATTAAATTCTTGATATTTGTCAGTTTTTTTAACTCTATCTGACCATTATTTTCTCAATCATTTTCTAACCCTTATATAATTTTTATCCCTAAACTTACACATTATTTTGAGCTTAATTGAGTTAACACCTAAAATATTTGATAAGGTATACTAGCCTACTCTGGAGGTTGGATTTAAGTAAATCTCTAATGCATCCAATGTCGGGGTTTGAGCTATGATTATCAGGTGTGCGCCTCCCAGAATTCAAATATTTATAGTCATGGTTCAAGTTTACCTTGATGTCAACTCATACCCCAATAGGTACTATATGTGGTATTTATTACAAGAAGCAATAAAAACATAGATCATAGAAAATGGGAAGATGGGGGTTGATGGAGCAATGTACAGGTAGGCAAGAAAAGGATAGATGATACAAAGGGGAATATGGGAAGAAAAGAGGGGGAGATGGTGAATGAGGACACCTAGACTATGGTATCCCCAAAGAAAAATGTACCTCCATGAGCATACTCCACTATAGCTAAAATTTGTTTCAGGTCTAGGAAAAATGCCTTAAGCAAGTATTTTAGATGCTTATAGGTCAGAATTTGCTATTTTTGCTATGCATTCTGCTTTTTCTCACATAGTTGCATAGGAATATTTGCTACTTATAACTGGAAGTAGTGTGATACTTCAAACTTATTTTAGAATCCATGAACACACCAAAGATCATTGTATATTGTATTATTCTAGCCATAGTAGCCTGAAGAACACAAGCTTATACTGAGAGGGGGGGTGAACAGTATAAGACTTAACCAATTAATAATTTTAACTTTAGATAGCAGAGGCATCAACACAACATTAATCAAGACAGAAAGAATCACACATTGAAGACCCATTTTAACGTGGTTCACCCAAAATGGTTGGGCTACATCCACGGATAAAATCTTTCACTAAATCTTATCAATCAAATTCTTGGAATACCTTTCTTGATTTACAATGTTTATGGGCACCAACCCAAAGGAGACACCAATCCCCTAATCTCATTTTCATGGGCACCAACCCACAGGAGACACCGATCCCCTAGCTCTGCTCTAGATGGTGATCCTCTAGAAAACCTCTGCCTCTGCTACCCTTAGCAAATGGAACTCTATCCATAGAATACTCCTGTCCTCCCTACTCTGGTTGGAGACCTCTGTCCTCAACTCTATCACCTCCAAAGTTGGTCCTTGAATTTGCACTAAACACAGTCCTTCAATCTAGCATAAATGTCCTCATTTTTCTTTGCTTGTTGCGCTCACTCTGCACACTTCGACATCATCTCGTAACTTCTGCACTCTTGTGCTCTTTTGGTTGCATCTCGTCCACTTCGATGCACATTCGACTATCTCACTAATCACCCTCAACTCTCCAAACAACCCTCATTTTATACTAACACTTTCAAGATCAAAACCTTGATCTTAGTCAGCTGCACAACCCTAAACTACGTCGACTGCAAACCCTAAACTACGTCAGCTGCAAACCCTAATCTTTGTTAGCCTAAATTTAACTTTGTCGGCTTCACTGCCTCTACAACTCTTCTATAGATTCTGTCGCAAAACTACAATATGTCACGATATCGTGACACTTTTCCAACCGTACACTTTATTTTGCCTTTTGTCACGATATCACGACACTTCAGCCTTTGTCAACTTCAACCATGTTCTTGTCACGATATCGTGACACTTCTAACTTAGTCAGCATCAACTTTGCTTTTGTCGCGATATTGCGACACTTCTCCCTTCGTCGACCTCCTTTTTGCTTTTGTCACGAAATCATGACACTTCTGCCTCTGCAGACTTCGTCTTCACTTCTATCGTGAAATCGTGACACTTTTGTCTTCATAGCCTTCCTCTCTGCTTTTGTCATGAAATTGTGACACTTCACCTATGGAAGACATGCTTTCAGTTTCTATCACAAAATCGCGACACTTTCTCCATCCGTACGCTGCCATCTCAAACTGTCGTGAAATCATGACACTTTCTCTTCCTTGCAATCTTGTCTGCTTGCACTAGAGAAAATGGAACATGTCGCAAAATCATGACATTTTTGCTGCCTTGTGTTTTTCCCTGCCTTACTCTCGCGAAAATAGAACATGTCGCAAAATCGTGACGCTTTCGCCTTTGAGCTCTTCCTCCTTAACTTTGTCACAAAATCACGACACTTCTAGCTTTCGTATGTTTTCTTTACATCCTGTTGCGAAATCGTGACGCTTCTCATTTTAGACTCTTCCCTTTGCTGCATGTCACAAAATCGTGACATTTTTTCTTTTGGACTCTCTCTCCTACAACATGTTGCAAAATCGTGACACTTTTTCTTTCGGACTCTCTCTCCTGCAACATGTTCGAAATCACGACACTTTTTTGTCCGTTCAACCTTCCTTGCAATATGTCATGAAATCACGACATTTCTGACTCGAACATTCTCTCTCCTCTTTGAGTCGTGAAACTGTGACATGTCGCGATATCGTGACACTTTTCTAACTTGCTTTCTTTCGAACCTGTCAAGTCGTAACCTTCATCAAAACAAATTATTTTACATCAAATAAAATTCCTTCAAAAGCTTCTTGACATCAATGACAACTTATACACTTGAGCAAAGGCAATGCACCCAAGGTACCCAAAATTTCCAACAATCTCCCCCTTTGTCATTGATGGCAAACCTTTACTGAAAACACGTCTCAAGAGCCAAAACTAAAACCAACTGTGCTAACAGCTGAGAAACTGTGCCCACAACTGAGAATCTTCCTCTAAAGTTTTTCTCCCCCTGACTTGAAGCTTTCCTCTTTACTTTGAAGCTCTCCCCCTTACTCATATCTCTCCCCCTTTGTCATCAATGGCAAAGGGTCACCTTTGGGGCTTGAGACTAAGAATGAGCCTCTTAGCTTGGTCCCTCCCCCACCTCCTGATGAGGTGATTGATTCTGGGGTGGGAGTACAACTCCCAATTTTTCCCTTAGATACTCAAACGTATCTCTTGGAAGAGGTTTGGTGAAGATATCTGCAATATGCTCTTTAGTAGGCACATACTCTAGCTTGACTTGTTTGTCTTGCACTTTCTCCCTTAGAAAGTGATACTTGATGGAAATATGCTTTGTCCTTGAGTGCATTACCGGATTTTTGGAAATACTTATGGCACTCGTATTATCACAAAATATGGAGACGGGTTGTTCATGCTTGACTTTGAAATCCTCCAAGGTGGTTTTCATCCATAAAACCTATGTACACCCAGCCACTGCTACTATGTATTCAACCTCTACTATAGATAAGGAAACTGAAGGTTGTTTCTTACTTAGCCAAGAAACCAAACTCTTTCCCAAAAAGAATGCTCCACCACTAGTGCTCTTCATGTCATCAGTACTACCTACCCAATCTGCATCTGTATAGGCCATGAGGGTGAAATCATCACCTTTGGGATACCAAATCCCAAAGTCCATAGTGCCCTTTAGATATCTGAATATCCTCTTAACTGCTGTAACATGAGAATCTTTTGGAGCTGCCTGAAATCTTGATACTAACCCAACTACCTGCATGATATCTGGTCTGGTAGCCATAACATATAATAAGCTACCAATCATTGATCTATACAATCTCTGATCTGCCACTAGAGATTCATCATATTTACTCATCTTGCACCCTATAATCATTAGAGTACATACTGGTTTGTTGTCCATCATCCCAAACTTTTTCAACATTTCTTTGATATACTTTCCTTGAGAGAGAAATACATCGTCTTTTGATTGAGCAATCTGAAGACCTAAAAAGAATTACAGCTCTCCAATCATAGACATCTCAAATTCCTTCTGCATGGTGTTAGCAAAAACTTTGCACATCTAAGTATTATTTCCCCTAAAAATAATATCATCAACATAGACAACCATAATCAACATATCATCATATTCATTCTTAATATACAAATTGCTATCTGCCATGCCTTTCCTGAAGCCTTGCTCATGAAGATAACTATCAAGTCTTGAGTACCATGCCCTTGGAGCTTGCTTTAACCCATATAAGGCCTTTTTCAGTTTACACACATAGTCTGACTGTTCTGTGAGAGACACTCCTTCTAGTTGTTCTATGTAGACTTCTTCTACCAACACCCCATTTAGAAAAGCTGACTTTACATCCATTTGATATACCTTGAATGATTTGAAGCTTGAAAGGGCCAAAAACATTATGATAGCTTCAATACGAGCAACAGGAGTTAAAGTCTCTTCGAAATCAACACCTTCTACTTGAGCATAACCTTTGTAGACTAACCTAGCTTTGTTTCTGAAAATCTTTCCATCCTCATTGAGTTTATTTCTGAATATCCATTTTGTGCCAATGACATTCTTGTCCTTAGGTCTTGGAACCAAATCCCAAGTTTCACTTTTCTCTATTTGATTTAGCTCTTCATCCATCGCATTTACCCAAAATTTATCTGCACATGCTTCACTAAAATATTTTGGCTCAATCTGAGATAATAATGAAACATTTGTAGAATCGTGTGAAGGAATGACTCTTCTTCTTGTTTGCATGTTGTTTGGATCACCAATGATCAAATATTTGGGATGATGTTTCTGAACATATCATGAAGGAGTTTTGGGAAGCAGTTTTTGTCTTTCCTCTTCTTCATCTGAAACCTCTCTAAATTCTTCTTGACAAATTTCATCACTGAGTTCCTTGACTGGTTCTCTTATCCCTGTCTTTTCATCAACTGTTACATTTATGCTCTCTACGGCTGTATGCATTCTTTTGTTGAAGCATTTGTAGGCCTTGCTTCTGTTGGAATATCCAAGAAAGATTCCCTCATCACACCTAGGATCAAACTTACCCAGATTCTTATCTTCCCTTCTGATGAAGCACTTACTCCCAAACACTTTGAAGTATTTTGCTGTAGTTGGTCTTCCTTTCCACAACTCATAAGGAGTTTTATGATGATTGACTCTAAGTTGGGCCCTGGTGATAATGTATACTCGTTGTACTTGACCGCCTCTTTCCAAAAGCTATCTCGAGAGTTTCGACTCATTTAACATAGCTCTAGCCATATTTTCAATAGTTCTGTTTTTCCTTTCAACTACTCCATTTTGTTGAGGAGTTCTTGCTGCTGAATAGTCTCTTTTGATTCCTTGTTGCTCACAGTATTCCACAAATTCATTCGAAGTGAACTCTCCTCCTCTCGTCCGATCTTAAGTATTTGATTCTCTTGTCGAGTCTCATTTTCAATCATTTCTTTGAAAGCTTTAAATTTTTCAAAAGCTTCGGATTTTTCTTTGAGAAAAGTAACCCAAGTCATTCTAGAATAATCATCTATAAACAAGCATGAAGTAGCTTTTTCCCTGAATGCTTTGAGTTCTGGTGGGGCCACATAAATCAGTATGAATAAGATCCAATGGTTTTGAAGAAGTATACCCTTTTGATTTGAAACTGGTTATGGTCTGTTTTCCATGTTAATAGGGACCACAAATGATATTATGGGGCCTTTTTATTTTGGGCAAGTCTCTAATTACTTCCTTGTTACTAATATTGACAAGATTATCAAAGCTCAAATGTCCCAATATTTTATGTCATAGCCAACTCTCATCTTCTTGAGTTAGAAAACACATTTCTCTTTTTATCTCACTCAGCATGTAAAGATTGTTTGGAGTCCTTGTAGCACTCGCAATGAGTTTTCCATTTTTTTCTTTACTTATCTCACATCTATCTGAAAAGAAATATACTATGTGCCCTTGATCACAAAGTTGACTCACACTTAGAATATTATGTCTTAGGCATTCTACATAAAGCACATTTTTTGTTTTGGATTTCCCATCCAAACTAAGAGTCCCTTTACCACAGATTTTAGTTGACCTATTATCTCCAAAACTGACTGTTCCTCGGTTTGTTTGTTTTAAGACCAAAAACTTTTCCTTTTCACCAGTCATATGTTTTGAAGAACCACTATCAAGATACCATTTTTCTACTTTTTCTTGAGCATGAAAAGCAGTTTGAACTATCATTGACTTAGATTTGATCTCATTTTTCTTTTTAGTGAACTCAAGGCTAGATCTATCCAAACTGCACATCCTTGCTATATTCCCAAAATTCTTGCACTTGTAACACATGAAATTTTTATTCATAAGGGGTGCAAAAGAGTTAACATTTTCTTTACTATGGCTTTTCAAGGATTTATTGCAATCCATAGCTTTGTGACCAAAATTCTTATAGGAAAAATAATAGCCATGGAAATTATTAAGTAATCTGTTTTGATGCCTTGGATGATTGTTCTTCTTGTGACCAACTGGAATCCACCGCTCTTCAGGATGAATATTGGTCTTGCTCGAAGACCCTATTTCATGAATAGTGATACCATCCTTCTTTTGCTTTTCATATAGAGTATTATGTCTGAGAGCCAATTGTTCCAACTTCACTCTAAGAGACATAACCTCTTCTTCTAGTTTCTCGCAATCAACTTCCTTTCCTTTTAAAGCCTCTGTCAGAACCTGTTCAACCTTCTTTCCTTCTTCATCTATAATTTTGAAGTCTATAACTCTTTGAGACAATTTTGATCTTGCAATCTCTTCTTCCTGATATTGATGCTTGAGAACAGAATTTTCTTCCTTGAATTTCTCAAGCTTTTTTAAAGCCAAGAAGAATTCACCTTTGAGATCGAACTCAACCTCTTCATCTCTTTCTAAATCGGTATGTTCCTCTGATAGATCCTTCTCCAAGCTATTAGGCTCTTTCTAGAGAAAACCACTCTGATACCAATTTAAGAACACAAGCTTATACTGATAGGGAGGGTGAACAGTATAAGACTTAACCAATTAATAATTTTAACTTTAGATAGCAGAGGCATCAACACAACATTAATCAATACAAAAAGCATCACACATTGAAGACCCATTTTAACGTGGTTCACCCAAAATGGTTGGGCTACATCCACGGATAAAATATTTCACTAAATCTTATCAATCAAATTCTAGGAATACCTTTCCCGATTTACAATGTTTATGGGCACCAACCCAAAGGAGACACCAATCCCCTAATATCATGTTCATGGGCACCAAACCACAGGAGACATCGATCCCCTAGCTCTGCTCTGGATGGTGATCCTCTAGAAAACCTCTACCTTCACTACCCTTAGCAAATGGAACTCTATCCATAGAAGACTCCTGTCCTCCCTACTTTGGCTGGAGACCTCTGTCCTCAACTCTATCACCTCCAAAGCTGGTCCTCGAATTTGCACTAAACACAGTCCTTCGATCTAGCACAAATGTCCTCATTCGTCTTTGCATGTTGCACTCACTCTGCATGCTTCGACATCATCTCGCCACTTCTGCGCTCTTGTGCTCTTTCGGTTGCATCTCACCCACTTCAATGCACATTCGACTATCTCGCTAATCACCCTCAACTCTCCAAATAGCCCTCCTTTTATACTAACACTTTCAATATCAAAACCTTGATCTTAGTCGGTTACACAACCCTAAACTATGTCGGCTACAAACCCTAAACTACGTCGACTGCAAACCCTAATCTTCATCAGCCCAAATTTAACTTTGTCGGCTTCACTACCTCTGCAACTCTTTTGTAGCTTCTGCTACGAAACTACAACATGTCGCGTATCATGACACTTTTGCAACCGTACACTTTCTTTTGCCTTTTGTCATGATATCATGACACTTCAGTGTTTGTCAACTTCAACCACGTTCTTGTCACGATATCGCCACACTTCTGACTTAGTCAGCATCAAATTTTCTTTTGTCATGATATCACGACACTTCTCCCTTTGTCGACCTCCTTTCTGCTTTTGTCACAAAATCGCGACACTTCTGCCTCTGCAGACTTCGTCTTCACTTCTGTCATGAAATCGTGACACTTTTGTCTTCATAGCCTTCCTATCTACTTTTGTCGCAAAATCGTGACACTTCACCTATGGAAGACATGCTTTCAGTTTTTGTTACGAAATCATGACACTTTCTCCATCCGTACGCTACCATCTCAAACTATCATGAAATCATGACACTTTCTCTTCCTTGCACTCTTGTCTGCTTGCACTAGCGAAAATGGAACATGTCACGAAATCATGACACTTTTGTTGCCTTGTGTTTTTCTCTGCCTTACTCACAAAATCGTGACGCTTTCGCCTTTGAGCTCTTCCTCAACTTTGTCGTGAAATCGTGACACTTCTATCTTCCGTACGTTTTATTTGCAGCCTGTCGTAAAATCATGACGCTTCTCGTTTCAGACTCTTCCCTTTGCTGCATGTCGTGAAATCGTGACACTTTTTCTTTCGGACTCTCTCTCCTGCAACATGTCGCAAAATCATGACACTTTTTCTTTTGGACTCTCTCTCCTACAACATGTCGCGAAATCACGACACTTTTTCGTCCGTTCAACCTTCCTTGCAATATGTCGTGAAATCGCGACATTTCTGAATCGAACATTCTCTCTTCTCTTTGAGTCACGAAACTACGACATGTCGCAATATCGCGACACTTTTCTAACTTGCTTTCTTTCGAACCTGTCAAGCTGTAACCTTCATCAAAAAAAAATATTTTACATCAAATCAAATTCCTTCAAAAGCTTCTTGACATCAATGACAACTTATACACTTGAGCAAAGGCAATGCACCCAAGGTACCCAAAATTGCCAACATAGCCTTTTATAGAAATTTAGAGGTATATTTGCCAACTAATATTTCAATAATGATTGCATGATGCTTTTTTTTTACTTGGCTCTTTTCCCCAAAAATCTAGAACTTATGTGGGCAATTTTCTAACATGCTTTATTTAATGTGTTCATGCCAACTAAGCTCCTTTGGCTCAGTTATCTTGCATTTTTCTTATGTCACACATGGGATAAAGTATCATGTGGCACATATCTAGCATCATTTATCAACTTAGCTCATGCCATGTCATGATTTTGAGTACTTTTCTTACCATCTATCAATTCCTCTTGTCTTGTATGTTGGTCTATGGAGTTAGGGGAGAAAATGATGGAGGGAATGGCATATGATAATATGTGAAAGTTTATTAGTGGAAGGAATGGGTGGGTAAGGGAATAATTATGATATTTAGGACCATGTACTAAAGGGAATGCTATGGAGAGAGATAATATTCAAGGACATCCTGCTTCTAATTGATTATTTTCTTCTTCATCAAGCTTATGCATCTTCTTCCTTCTCCATTCTTTGGTATACTTCTGGCCTAATAAAACTTGAAGGATGTTTACAATTACACATTTCTAAATATTTACTTTGACAAGTGTAACTTTGAACAACTCTTGGATTTGTACAAACAATCTTATGACTATTTTCCTCCCATGGAGTTCTTAGAATCTTTGAACCTCTACAATTATGATTCATCCAAGACCCTCTTATTTAGACCCATGAACATAGCATAGGTGGTGATCTTTCAATTAAGGTGATCCTTTTTTTCTATGCCTTCCTTACACATGTTCCTAGATGAAGACTTTTGTGTTCGTTGATTTTCTTGAAAAATCCATTATGGTAGCCTTAGAGTCCACCTTTCAACATCTTGTTGTGTGTGCCATTATACTACCTTATTGGATAATTATCTTATTTTCCATAGTTGTAGTCAGCTTTTTATTTACTTATTAGCTATTTACATAAAAATATGGCATGTTTACCCACACTTGGCAGAGGTGACTTCTTACAATATATCCTAGGAATTTGTAATGCATTGACCACATGATTTCAAATTTGAGATTCTCTTCATGATATACCCTTTGGAACTTAAAACTATCATCAAATATTTTTGGATACTGATTTGTTTATCCTTTGCTCCCAAGGGTTTTCTATATTTGGACATGTGTGATAGTCATGGATAATTGTTCTGGACAAGGCCAATAGCTACGATCCATCCTTTTGAGCATTGATCCTCTCAATGTTACTTGTAGATTTTCTATAAGCATATTCCTCATCAACTCATGTTTTTTTTTATTTGCTCTTCTTGATCCATGTCATATTCTCACAAACTTTTCTTGATTCAATGATCAAGATCGTGGAAGCTCATAATTCTCTAAATTTTTGGAAGATCTATAGCTAATTGTTGAGTCTAACTATTATTTTGAAATAATTTTGGGACTATGACCATTGTTCCACGTATTTTGCCACACTAGGTGTGATTTTCCTTGTGACTGGTCACTTATTTCCATGTGTGTATCCCAGGCACATTTCCTTGTAATATTTGCTTCTAGTAAAATATTTTAACTAACTTCCCAATACAAGGAATAATAATGTGACCTCAGTCCTAGCTCAAGAATCCTTCGATTTGTTCCAAAAAATATTTATACAAACACATGCCAAACATATGGGGTACATCAACAACCATTATATTTTGTATTGCCATTAGATCTAGGAACCCATGTATCATCATTGGGAATATTTATAGAAGACCAACCACTTCTACCTATTTATCTTTGAATTTGAACCACTTGAGTTCTACTAGGTTGATGGGTAATATCATGCTTTTGCAGACTTCTTGAGGCATAATTATAACCTCTTATCTTGAATCTACTATACAATTATGTAGTATGCATGCTTCCACGAAAAGAGATAAATAAAATGGAGTGGGCTGACATTTTTGCATACTTAAGGATGATCTCCTTATTTTTGGACTCCATGGATTTCCATTTTTCTTTGATTATTCAAGAGATAACTCATCTAGGTCCATTCCTTTAGCATCTAATAGATCTTTTCTCATATTTTTGTCATTCTTTGTATGGCCATTATTTATTTCTTTACAAACTTCTTGTGTTGGGGCCATAGTTTTAAAGAAACCTTGAAATTGGTTTAGTGATTCAATCCTCTATTTTTGATTCATAGCTAGGAAATACAACCTCTTATATAGTTCAATCCTTTTTTACTTAAATGTTTTACCTCTAGGATGGATATCTAAGCATATGATTGTATCTCTTTCATTTCATCTTGTACAACTAGATTTTGGGTATGATCCAAACTATCTATCACTTCTTATTTTTTGTCAGTGGGAGTCATTTATTTTGAACATGTTTGCTCTAGCACTATGGTGAAACCCACCACATTTTCCATCATTGGGGATATTTACAGAAACATGAGATGTGGATGTTTTCCATTAGGATGAATCTCACTAGGTAGCAAAAGGTTACATATAGTCAAGATCTTGACTACCTCTTGTGTTTCATCATCAATATGATGCTCTATTTTGTCTTCTATGGTACATTTTACCTAAGATCTTATCTTGGATTGAGAGATTTGCTTAACCATCTTTCTAACATCTTCAGTCAATTTTTGGATCATTGCCTTCAATTCTTGCTTTGTTTGGAGTTGATCTACTTGTGTAGTGGGAACGCAACTCGCTAGGGGGGTTGGGATGGATATGACCTAGACTCTTCATGATATGGTGTGTAATGTAAATTTATGGATGGATTTTATGGGTATATGGTGCTTCTAGGAGGAATTTTCCCTGCTATGATGAGCATATTTTCTACTAGTATGGCTTCTTGGAAAACTTGTGGGAACCTTTTTTCCTTAGAATTGAATTAGAAGGTTTAATTCAAAGTAGAAGGCATGATAAATATATTCTTGGGTATGAGAAGGTTGAAATTACTGAGGTTTCTAAGTCCTTTTAAATCGAACATTAAAATCAAAAATGCTTTCATGGGAGGCTCTTTTGATGGAAGAAAAATAAGTAACAGGAATGGGTCTCTAGGATCATCAAACTTGGTAATGAGAGCTCTAGATAATTCAGCCCAAGTACTAATGCTCTTATTATCTAAGGACCTACACCATAGTAATACTTTACCCTTGAAATATTGAACAAGTAGTCTAATCATTACATATTCAAAGATAATATCATACACAATAGCTAAAGAAGCTACGTCTTGATAATGCTCATAAGCTATTTTTTGTTGCCATCATAACTAGAAAGGATATTTAGGGAAAATTTTGGTATTTCATGAAATATTAAGATACTAAGGGGACCACCATTAGACCAGATTGGGTAAAATTGTTTGGCCATGAGAGCGAGACCCAATCTATCTATAGGTAATTCTAGGTTTGACATTTAGGGGAGTCACTAGATGAACATACATTCTCGACAAATGATGTCAAGATTGTTCATTGAATCTTGATATCTTTGAGAAAGTGAGATGAAGCAATTAGATTAGTTCACCAAGCATACCAGAAACTACTATACTATTGGACTAGAATATGTCATTCTTGTGAATAGGTGATGCACCCTAGACTTTAGCCAAAGTATAAAATTGGATGAAATGATATTTCTCTCTATTTCAACCTTCAAAGAAGGCTAGCTCCTTAAAATGACTATATTTTAAAAAAATAATTAGAAAAGAGTAAAAGTTAGAATTAGGTATTAGAAAGTGGATAGGATATAGTGTAACAACATTGGATCTCACTAAATAATATGTTAATCAAATCAAATTACATGAAAATTAACAAACCAACCATTATCATACTCAATTACAAATTTATTTGAATTAAAACAAATTCTTTAATCATTCCAAGGACTTGAACAATTAGCAATCCAATAGTGATCTAAAATTAGAATTCACTTTAACAGAATAGACTAAGTGCTAAGTGTAACATAAATGACTTAAAATAAATAATACATACATAAAAACTTGCAGTTGAACAATAATGGAGGCCAAACAACTATCACTTTATTAATCAGTAGCAAGGTTGCATAACTATACTAGGCAAGGACTATAGAGTTGACATTTGTATCAGAGGTATCATAGCTTATTTATAGGTTGTGTTGTAAGACTTACAGTGTAATATTTATAATTAATAATAAAACTATTACAAAGAGATCTTGGCAAAACCAATTTAGAATTTGAGGTGGTTGACTCAGATCTTATTTTGCATTTGAATTTGAATTTTTGGGCAATAAGCTTTGTCAATTTGCAATTGCTCTCTACAAGTGATCTAAATCATTACAATGAACCTGTTAGAGCTAACATTTTTATATTTGGGTGGTGCTTGGTCAACTAGTTGGAGTGCACTTGGGTAGTTATAGATCCTTCTCAAGGTTGCTTTGACTTTATGCATACCTATTATGGTTTTGTGTAATGGGCAGCTCTAGTTTTATGCATCATGCACAAATTTAGGCTTGGAAATGGAGGTGTTAACATCATGATTGAGGGAGGCCCAGTTTTGTGCATCTCAATACCGTGCAGTCAGATTTCAATGCTTTATTTGTAAATTCCTTGGACTCTTCTCTTTTTAAGTGCTTACATCCTTGATGAGTTGAGACTAGATTTATGCATCATGGTTTTATGCATCTGCTCCCAGCATGTCTCCTTTGAATTTTGTTGATGTCACCATTTGCACGATCCTAGTTTTATGCATTTGCAATTTTATGCACTGTATTGCACGTTACGAAACTTGTGTGATGTCATTGTCAAAAGGGACCCAATTTCATGCAATGCAACTTTTTTCACTTTGACTATGAAGATCTTAGTTCCATTCATTGGGCTTGAGTGGTATCAAAATTTGATATAGCTATGCTAATGTCATCGTAGAAAAGGTCCCAATTTTTTGCATCACGATTTCATGTAGCTTTTTGAAACTGTGGAAACACTTAGCCAATTTTACAAAAAAAGTACTTAATTCTTTTGATTACAAATGAGATCATAAATTTAACCTACAAAAATTAGAGCTAATCATCTAAGCAAGACAACAAACAAGCTAGCATTAATCATTAGTGAAGTGCAACTAATAGATAAGCAAGCCAAGAAAAGTGTATTAGACAAACGAGCCAGAAGTGTAACATATGAACAAGCCAAGTGAGGTGTGATGGACAAACAAGATAGGTGAAGTGCAACAAATAACATAGTATAACATTACATGCAAGGAGCATTACAACTCATCAGCATTGATTTCTAAGATAGAGTTCAACTATAATCTCGTCGAAAGGTAATAGAAATTACCTTATATTATGTGCTCAAGTATTTGGTGAAATATTTAAGTTTTTGAATAAACTTGGCACTTGAATTTTTGATAGGAGATATAATGATTATAAAGTTTAAATATTTTCTAATGTTGAGATTAAAAATGGTAGGACTGATGGAACAATATTGAGGCAGATACGATGCTATGAAGTCAACCATTCGGAACAAGGGTAGTGATGATTTTTCAAGTCACGAAAAATGAAATTGCAAATAATTTTCGGCTAGGATTTTAATGATGGTAAGAGCAATGAAGGGCTAGGACTTCAGTGAGGCAAGACATTCTATCTGGACAAAGAATTTTTTAGCTAAGTTTTTTTCTCTTTCTTTATCTTAGAAATTGTGCATGAAAATTTTCTAAAGTTTTTATCAAATATTATATTTTCTATAGGACACTCAGATAAATTTAAATATATTTTGAGTTTTAGTTTCCTTTCCATGGACCAATTTATAGTTAAATCTTTATAATCATACCTAGTGATAGAGGTTAGTGAGCACACCTCAGAGAGATCCTCATTGCTCTAAGATAGGGCAGTTTTTGGTAAATTTAATGGGTATTGGCCAGGGGCTTAAGCCTTGATAAAATGGATTGATAGGAGTTGGAAGTCTCCAAGATTTATTCCATAATTTCTTCCCAAAGGTTTCATCCTAGAGATTTTTTTTCTAGTGAATAAAGAGAAAAAATCCTAAAAGGGAGTCCTTGGTTTATGGGAAGAGCAGGACTCTTCCTTACCCACTAGTATGAAGGTTGTTCACCTGAAAATGTAAATCTATCCCTAGTACTAGTCTAGGTTAGTATGTTTGGTTTACCCATTAAATTTTGGGAAATAGATACCTTCAAGGAAATAGGCAACACTCCAGGATAATTCCTTGAGATTTCAGATGCGACAAAATATGGATTTTTGGCTATTTATGCTCGAATATTGGTCATGATTGATATAAGTAAAGCTTTACTAGAATCAATCATTCTTAAGTATGGGGATAATATGTGGACCCAAAATATATATTATGAAAACATATCTTTTATATGTATAATATGTCATGATGTGGGGCATATTGAGAGATCATGCCCTAAGAAGAACCCAGCATAATCATTTGTAGAAAATAGTAAGAGAAACTTACAAATGGCTATGGATGAAGATGGTTTTCAACTTCCTAAAAATAAATCTAAAAAAATAAAAAATAAATAAATAGTGGATACCAATAAGGAATTATATTGGAATAAATACCAACTCTTTTGAGGCTTTATCCTATGAAGAAAAAGTAGATCAAAACTTAGAGGACAAAGTACAACAATTTCAACATATTAACAAGGAACCGTCTATTCAAAATGATCCTAATTTAAGGAAGAACATTCTTGATGAACCTAAGGAATGTGTCTCATTAGATTTTGAAGACTCTCTTGAAGTACCATGCACCATTTAGGAGAAAATAATTGGCAAAGAAAATGCAATTTAAGAATTTAATACCTTTGTCGTTAATAAGAAAATACCATAAAATGAGCAAGACAAGTCAAAAGTTTCTATAATAGAGTTAGAATAAAATAAATATGATGAAAAAAAATTGTGAAAGAATATTGAGGAATAGAATAATAAGACCTACTCCTGATATAGGCAAGGCAAAAAGAGAAAAACCCTCAATTTATCAAGCAAGATCCAAGGAAGCAATACCAAACATAGAGAAATGACACAAATTAATTTGGTTGAACTTCTCTTTACCAAACAACAAAATGATATTAGTAATATGCAGGAGGAGCCAAAAGTACATAATGATACATGATTATCATATCATGGAATATAAGGGGTGCTAATGCCCCCTCAAATAAAATGTGTATTAGAGACCTATGTTTAAGTAATAAACTTGATATTCTCTGTATCTAGGAAACTAAAATGACAAAAGAAGAATTTTTAAAAACTATATAAGCAGTATGGGCAAGATGTGAATGGGATGCTATGGATTCTGAAGGAGCATTAGGGGGAATTCTAACTTGTTGGAATCCTTCTATAACCTCTTATGTAACCATTCATAAAACTATGATTTGGATAGCCTCTTTAGTCACTTGCTACTTTACAAATATTTATTTCATCCTTATCAATATCTATGGACTTACAACTCAAACAAGTAGATTAGAAGTTTGGAGTGGGATTGATGCCTTTATGATAATTAAAGACCTAAAAACCCGATTCATGATCATTGGGGATTTTAATGCCATAACCAAGTTGGATGAAAATTTTGGGGGAATTAGGAAATTGACCCAAAGTATGAAATATTTCTCAACTTTTATTCAAAACAATAATCTATGGGAAGTTGAGTTTGAAGAAGAAAACTATACTTGGACCAACAATAGGAGAGGCCAGAACCTAATAGTAGAAAAATTAGACAAATGCATTCTCTCATATCATTGGCTAGATGAAGGAACTTGTGCTAAAATTAATACCTTAAAAAGGATTGGTTCAGATTACTAGCCAATAAGAGTTAAAATGGTGATAAGTTAATTCAAAAAATATCATATTCTAAATACGAGAATATGTGGGAATACCATCCTCAATTTTTTGATATGATAGCTCAAATGTGGAATTATTTAGGTAATGGTGGGTTGTATGCTCTTACAAACCAAATTAAAGCTATGACATATAGATTAAAAGAATGGAACAAGAACACATTTGGAAATATTTTTGAGAAAAAATAAGAACTAAAAGATAAACTTTCAAAATTCCAAAAAGGTGATGATAATAATCCAAGCTCAGAGGAAAGGAAGTTGCATAGTGAATATCATAATATTTTGAGTAAGGAAGAAAAATTCTAGAGATTAAAATCAAGACAGACTTGGTTAAAATAAGGTGATAAAAATATTATAAAAAAATCATAGGATGACTATAGTACGTACAAATATCAACTTCCAAAATTAGTAGAATTAAATCAATAGAAGGGTTTTGGATTGAATATTAAAGTGAAATTAGAAAAGAGGCAAAATCATTTTATCAGAATATTTTAGGTTCAGAGGAGACCACAATTCTTAATGATAAACTTCTTCAAGATGTTCCTTCAATTATAACAAATGAAGACAACGGGAAATTGATGGAGCCTATTACTCTAGAAGAATTTTATTTAGCTCTTTTCTCTTTTAATAAGGATAAATTCCTGGGTCCAGATGGGTTGTTTGCAGCTTTTTACCTTCATAATTGGGATATAGCGAAGGATTATTTATTAGTGGCAGTGGAACAGTATAGGGTAAACCAATTCATACCTTATAAAATAAATGCAACATATCTTACCCTAATTTCAAAAAAGAATGATGTTGAATTGTTTAATTCTCTTAGACCCATAAGCCTATGTAATATGATATATAGTATTATTTCTAAAGTGATGATGAATAGATTAAGGCCATTGTTAGACAAAATAATTTAATAAGAGCAAGGAGGATCTGTGATTGGGAGACAAATTCTATATGGGATCATAGTAGCTCATGAAGTTATACATTCAACAACTTCAATAAAAGAGGAAGAAATGAACTTAAAACTTGATATGAGTAAAGTATGTGATAGGGTTAAATGGGGTTTTCTTTTTGTAGTTTTATATAAGTTTAGTTTTAGAAAAAAATGGGTTAGATAGATTAAATCTTGTGTCTCTACATTTTATTATTAAGTGTTGGTCAATGGGTTAGTGATAGAATATTTTAAAGTCAAGAGAGGCCTTAGACAAGGAGATCCTCTATCTCCTTATTTGTTTAGTATTATGGCAGAAGTTTTGATTAGGAACTTAAAGAAGGCTTACAAAGATGGGTTTATAAGTGGATTTAAGGTTAGAAATAACATTAACAATATCACATATCAATATTTTGTAGATGATACATCCTTTTTTGAAATTTTAAGAATAAATGAGGCCAAAGATTTGAATAAATTTTTTAAAAGAGTACAAAAGAGCTTCAAGGCAAAAAGTTAATAGGACTAAATCCAAAATTTACTTCCTTAACACTCCTACTAATATCAAAGTAAGCATTTGCAGGTTGCTTCAAATGGAGGAGGCAAATTTACCAACAACTTATCTTGGGATACCTTTATTTGAGGGGAGAATGAGGATAGATTTATGGAATCCAGTTATTAGTAAAGTTCAAAATAAACTTCCAAATTGGAAAGGTAGATGGTTATCATTAGTAGGAAGAGTGCAGTTAATTAAGTCAGTATTACAAATCATTCTAATATATTATATGTCATTGTATTCTATGCCAAAATCAGTTGAAAAAAGTTTAATCTATATTATGCAATCCTTTTTATGGTCAGGTTTACATGATAAAAGGAAATTTCCTTTGGTGAAATGGAGCAAGTTGTATTATGATAAAACTAGGGTAGGTCTTGGTTTAAGAGTTCTTACAGATGCAAACTTAGCTCTTAGGGGAAAAATTATTTGTATATTGTACAAAGAGATTCAAAGACAATGGGCAAGAATTCTTCTAAGTAAGTGTGTTGATCCCAATGACCCAAGTTTAATATTTACTTCATTCTCTCTACCAAATAGTTTTTCTCTTTGAAATGGTTTAAAAAATCTATTGATCTTATGATTAAAGGTTTAATATGGGTGGTGGGAACTGGAGAAAAAAAATCTATTTGGATGGATATTTGATGTGATAAAAAACCACTCAATTTAGATCCAATTTTGAAACTTTGGATGAGATTGCTTCAAGATAAATATGGTGATAGGGTTTCAAACATTTTGTACAAGGATCGAGAAGGAAGATATAAATGGAAAGAATATTTTTTTACAAGTATACAAGACATTGATGCTAGGAGGCAATTGAGTAGAAAGATAAAAACTATGATTATTCTAAGGGGAGCCAAGGATAAATTGATTTGGGAGTTGAATAGCTTAGGAGAATACACAACAAGAAGTGGATATAATGTTCAACACCAAAAAAATAATAATATCACTAGAATATGGAGAGATATTTTGGATAGCCCAAGCATTCCTAAAGTTGAAATGTTTGTTTGGCTAGTAGTTCATAGAAGAATTCTATCCTCATATAACCTTATGAAAAGTGGTTTTCATGGCCCCTCTCAATGTGTTTTCTGTAATAAGAAGGAGGAGAGTATAGACCATCTCTTAGGACATTGCTCAATAGTTTGGAATCTATGGCAATGGATTCTTAATATGTTTGGTAAATGCATGGTGATGAATAGCAAAATTGAAGATTGGTTAAAGCAATGGCAGAGCACTTATAAATGTGAGGCTTTACGGATAATATAGGATATATCAAAAGATACAATACTTTGGACTCTATGGCTAGAAAGGAATAGAAGAATATTTAAAGGAAAGGAAAGTAGTTTAGAGGTAATGAAAAAAATATATGTTTAGCCATAGAGGAGTCTAAATCAACCCTATCAACTCACCCAATCCCTAATTTGGAAGCAAAGAGCCTTGATATATGAAGTCAATTCATTAAATAGAATTATGATGTTGGGTACAAGAGAAGCAAAAATAAGGCAAAGAATATAAAGTGGAAACCACCAGATGTGCAGTGGATTAAATTGAATTTTGATGGAGCATCTAAAGGAAATCCAAGACCAGCAGGAGGAGGAATAATTAGAAATAATAGAGGAGATATTTTATCTCATTAAGCTTTCAATAGTGGATTTAAGATAAATAATGAAGTTGAAGCTTGGACAAATTTATAAAGGTTTAAAATATGTAAAAAAATGAAAAGGAATAGAGTATGGATGGAAGGTGATTCTCTCATAGTAATTAATGCAATTTTAAGGAAAGCAAAGGCTCCATGGAAATTACAAGAGATAATTATGAAAATTCAAGATCTTGCTAAAGAGTTTGAAGAAATCAAATCTACACATATATTAAGGGAAGGAAAAAATGTGAAGATAAGCTAGCCAATAGAGGGATTTTGATTGAGGATCATGAAGTTAAATTCTCCTTTCCATGGTTAGAGTAAGTAGAAATTTTAGTTGAAGCTGAAAAAAAAAATATTGATTGCGTAAATCGATTTATGATTAAGATTTGGTATTATCTACATTATTGTTTAACAATATTGTGTTTTCTTTTAGACTATTTATTATAATTTTTGTGGTTGCACTTGTGTTTCAGGAAGAAAACTAGCAATCCATATTTGGTAAAGCAGACTATGATAGTGCGATGTTTTGAAAATATTACTCTACTAAGATGCAAGGCATAGATAGTAGAGGTGAAGTTTTGGCATTGTGAAGGTTGCTATAGAAAAATGTCTAGAAAGTTGCTAATTTTTGGATTAATTGTATTCATACATAATTTAAAAAGATCTAGAAAATGAAAGTCAAGAATTCAGACATTTTATGTAAAATGATGTAGGTTTCTAGTTGTAGCATCTCAATTGATATGAGAAGTGTATCTATTTGTAAAATCTCAAGCTCTAAATAAGAAAGATATAGTTTGTCAAAGGTGGGAGAACCGAGTACAACCCCTTATTATCTAGCAAAAAAATGGCAAGAGTGATAAGGAGTATATAATAATAGAGCTTGCATATTATTTAAAAGTTTTTTAAACTTTTTTAGACATTAGAAAAAAATTTAAAAATTTTAATTTTTTGAAATTTAAATTTGCAAATTAATCTTGGGAGATAACATATTTTCAAAATTATAGAATTAAAAATTAGAATTTGCAAATTTATTATTATTTTCTAAACTAGGGAGACATAAGCTTTACTACTTCATAGGATTCAAATTAGAAAAACTCATATTTGATTGAATCTAGGAGATAAAATGGTTTCTACTTGAAAGAAAATTATGTATTGTTGGTACATTGACTCTAGAGCAACTAGACATATGACTAGAAATAAAATATGGTTTAGTACATTTCAAGAGAAACATGAAAAACTAGTTGTTATAGCAGATAGTATGGCCTATGAAGTTAAAGGAGTAGGAAATATCTTGATTGATAAAAAAATAATAATCAAAGATGTACTATATGTACCAGGATTAACTAGTAATCTTCTTTCAGTATCTCAACTTATGGATCAAAATCTAGTAGTTGAATTCAAAATAATTAAAGGCAAAAAGATATGTATTATTATTCAATAAGGAAAATTTATAGCATCATGATCACATGAGAACAACTTATTCACTTTAGATATATTGTCCAATAAGGTTCTATTAGCAAGGAGTTTAGAAACTAAAGAACTTTGAAATGCATCTTCTTTAAATGAAATGACTATACATCAAATGGTTAAAGAACTACCTAATATTTCTTGGGAATCTACTATATGTCTAGAATGTTTAGCAGTAAAATAACATAGAATTCCTTTTGAGCTCAGTCAGCATAGAACTAAAAAGCCATTGGAATTAATATACTAATTTGTGTGGTCCAATGAATGTTACAAGTATTGGAGGACAAGATATTTTCAACTATTTGTTGATAATTATTCCAAAAAAATGTGGGTGTATTTTATGAAATTTAAATATGAATCATTTATTTATTTCAAATAATTCAAATTGCTAGTGGAAAATGAAATATGAATAACAATCAAGAGTCTTTGATCAGATAGAGGTAAAGATTTTTTTTCAAAATAATTTAATCTCTTTCTAGAAATGAATGTTATAAAATGACAAATTACTACAACATATACACCACAAAAAAAATGCTATTGCAGAAAGAAGAAATAAATCAATTATGGAAATGGGTCTTTTCCCTAAAAATCTGGATCTTATGTGGGTAGTTTGCTCACATGCTTTATTTAATGTGTTCATGCCAACTAAGCTCCTTTGGCTCAGTCATCTTGCATTTTGCTTGTGTCACACATGGGATGGAGTGTCCTGTAGCACATATCTAGCATCACTTGTTAGCTTATCTCATGTCATCTCATGATTTTGAGTACTTTTCTTACCATCCATCAATTCCTCTTGTCTTGTCCATTGGACTATGGATTCAAGGGGGAAATTATGGACGGATATTGGCAAGTGATAATACGTGAAAGTTTATTAGTGTAATGAATGGGATGGATAAGGAAATAATTATGATATTTATGGCCATGTACTAGAGGGAATGCTAAGGAGAGAGATAATCTTCGAGGATGGTGAGTCTTTCTTCTTCTGATTGAATATTTTGCTTCTTCATCAAGCTTATGTAGCTTTTTCCTTCTTCATGCTCTAGTATGCTCTTTTCCTGATCAAACTCAAAGTATGTTCACAATTACACATTTATAAAGATAAAAGGTTCAAGAGAAGCACACCTTGATCATAAATATTGCATAGAAGTCATTAAAAAGGTTGTATTTATACAAAATATATCACCTACGAGAATATTAAAAAATATTACTCCTGAAGAACTGTGGACAGGACGAAAGCCTATAGTATAAAAATTAAGAATATTTGGTTGTAAAGCATATATGCATAATCTAAAGCAAAGAACTAAACTAGATGACAAAACTATGTGTGGAATATTTTTCGATTATGGTGAAAATTCTACAGGTTATAGAATAATTGATTCAATAACAAAGAAAATATACATAAGCAAAGATGTAGTATTTGATGAAGGAAACAAAAATATTATTGAGGAACACAAAGTTAGTTCAAAAATAATACTAATTTTTCAAAAGAATACTTATCAAGTGAAGACTTAGATAAATATATTGAAAACATAGAGTTTACTACAATTCTACAAAGAAAATAACGAATAGACTTAGAGATACACTTAAGGATTCAAAACTAGAGCAAATGCCTAATCTTACTGCTACAAGACCTCAAATTCGTAGTTTAACGATAATATATAGGGGGTTGATAATTTCAATAGTAGAGCTTAAAATGACACTAGGTGCTTTAAAACATCCAAAATGGAAGGTAGCTATGGAGTCAAAATATGAAATATTGATGAAAAATAAAAAAACATGGAATCTAGTTGATTTACCTCAAAGAAAGTAAATAGTTAGATGTAAATGGATCTATAAGATCAAAATAAAGTAGATGGTTCACTTGACAAATACAAATCTCAACTAGTTGCAAAAGGATACACTCAAATAGAAGGAATTGATTACAAAGAAACTTTTGCACCAACAACATGAATGATGACTATTTGAACAATGTGTGCTTTGGCAACACATCATGGATGGAAACTACATCAAATGGATGTAAAAAGTGAATTTATTAATGGAGATATTGAAGAAGTATATATGTCACAACCAGAAGAGTTTGTTATTAAAGGATAAAAACATAAAGTCTGTAAACTAAAAAAATCCTTGTATGGTCTAAAGCAAGCACCAAGAGCATGGTACATAAAGATTAATAATTATTTATTGTAGCATAATTTTAAAAGAACTTTGTCATATCCAAATCTCTATACAAAAAAATGGACATGACATAATAATACTTGTGGTATATGTTGATGATATATTGATTATAAGAAGCTCAACAAATCTGATAAATGAAGTAAATAAGGACCTAGAAAAGGATTTTAAGATGACAAATTTGGGAGTCCATTATTGTCTCAGTTTAGAAATTCATCAAAATGAAAACAATATCACAGTATCACAAACAAAATATGCAAAAACATTTCTTACAAAATACATGATGTAGACATGTAAATCCAAGGACACTCCGACAGAACAAGGATTACAATTGTTCAACTGTATCGTTCCAAATTTTTTGCACCCTTACCTTCAAGCTAAAGGATCCGCGCCCGAAAGGGGGATGCGAAAAGGATGGGACGGTACCTCAGACTGAGAGGCCCTTTGAAGGTCCCGCCTCTTGGGGGAGGGGTATTAATGTGATTTTTCGATGGATGATGGAGTTCACCAGGAAACGTTTAGTGGCAGTTTCCATGCCTAGGTTGGGAATGAGTTTAATGTGTTCAATTTTAGCTTTAATCATCCAAGTCCTAGGTTTGGCCAAATGAATCTAAGTTGTTCTATATGAAAATGTATATTTAAATGAAGATAGAAAACAAATTTAAATAGAAAACACAGAGAATAAATTAAGTGAAGAAATCCATACCTGGTTTCGGATGTCTGATGGAGGTTTTGATTTTTTAAGCAGTCAAGATCGTCTTGAATTTGACAGGATTGTCTCCTATCTGACAGGATCGTCTGAGATCTAACGAATTCGTCAGATGAATTCATCAGAGACCTACAATTAGAGAAATGGACACAGAATATATAAAAAATGCAGCTATGCTGATAAAAGAAAATGATGTGAAATGACAAAATGATGTTAATAAGATAATCCCAAATAGAAATGCAAGTAGATTATCATGCTTTAATAGCTAATCATGATTTTATTATGTACTTAAGCTATATGGGTGAACTCCAAGATGTAGAATAGCAAAAAATAACAATAAACTGATCTAAATGCAGAATGAAATAGTAGATGAGAAGAGAAAAATGTAAACTCTGGGCAGTAATTGCCCCCAATGTTGACTGTAGTCAAAATCATCTCGAATTGGGATGTGATCATCCGAGATTTGTACAAGATCGTCTGTGACGATCTGAGCTTGCTCTGGCTGAAGAATGACAAAGTTCTTGCAAGAAAACCTAAAAAGCACAAATGCAGATAATGATCTAGGGTATTACAATGCATGCAAAGATCGAATTACAGGGAAATTCAGCCAGGGTGATGTCAAGGGGGGTCCTAAGGTTTAAGTAGGCTTAGGATGGAGGTTAGGAGGTTGGAGATCATCCTAATCTGGAAGATATCCAATGGGGGAGGTCTCTAACGGCGCAGACATGCTTCTACCCAGATTAGAGATACCGTTGAAACAAAAGCTAATTTTGAAAAATTAGTTTTAGGACAAAATCATCTGGACGTTCTGCTCTAGATGAATTCATCCGATATGAGGCGATATCGTCTAATCGGCGACAATATCATCCAACGATCAAAACAAACTCTAAAAATGGCACGAAAAATGAGGAAACGGGTAGCAGGCGGTTTTGGAGCGGTTTTGGGGTTAAAATTTGAATTTGAATTATTACTAAAGTAATTTTAATTATTTACTAAGGTTTACTGCGCCAATTTTAGGGTGCTACATTTTGCCCCCTCTTTAGCGAATTTTTTGAAAAAAATGCATTAAATATGAGTTCTTCTCGATCTACGAGAAAGCAAAAATTATTCTCATTTTTAGGCGACGATTCTAGGTTGAATCGTACGACAGCTTACTATGGTGCCCCCTCCGTGTTTTTACCCAAATCGAACGTTTGAGGTAAAAACACGAAAAGCAAAATTTAAAATGTTTTTAATTGTTTTTGAATAAAATTAAGAAAAATAGGGTAAAACCCTAATTCATTGTTACTGTTCATTTTCCTGGTTTCTAGAGCTCTGTAGACAAGATGGTCGAGACAGCGCATAGATCGACAGAGGTCCGGCACAAGCTACGGGTAAGGGTCTAAACTTAATTTAGAATGCTTTAATTTTGAATTTCATGCTTTTTAGATTAATTTTGAATGATTTTTGAGCATCATGACCATTTTTGGGCCGTCGACATCATCGAGACGAAATCGTCTCAATTTCGTCGAAATCGTCTCGATATTGTTGATTTCGTCCAAGGGCGAAATCGGCGATATGGAGACGATTTCGTCCAATAAGGGATAATTCCCTCTTGCAAAATTGGAGATGAATTTGCTCAAAATGTGGACGATATCATCCAGTAGATGATATCATCATTTGTATGAAATTGAACTTGTTTTACTTGCATTTTTAATCACTATTTTATTAATGATTTTTATTGTTTTGTTGTTTATGTTGCAGAGAGGATTACTAAAGAGTAGAGAATGGAAATACGATGAGCTGAGGGATGACTTGGACGCTCTATCTCAGGTAGAGCAAGATCGGTTGGCTCAAGTCGGCTTGCAGCATGTGGTAGATATGCCACACGTTTCTACAGATATGGGGCTATTGATAGCCCTAGCATAGAGGTGGTATCCGGGTTCTTCTTGTTTTCAATTACCGACATGGGAGATGACTCCCACATTGGAGGATGTATGGAGGATTTTGAGGATCCCCATATAAGGATGACTAATAACTCCCGTGGCCGATCAGGGCCACATGATGATGTGACTGTGCGAAGATCCGAGCTTCACCCTAGAGAAGGGCAGATTGAACATCGAGTCACTACGTTAGATGCCTAGGGCATCTAGACTGACACAGGTTTTGGCTGGGGTGGTAGGTGGTCTGTTGCTATGCCATTAGAGTGGATGTAGAGTACCATGGCTGCTGACAGATGTGGTCTACGACATGAGAGACCATGGGTATAGGTTTGCTTGGGGGAGCTTTGTACTATACCGATTGTATAGGATCCTGCATGGGGTCGTATACAAGGGCGGTCGATGTCTGGTTATGACATCACTACTGTAGGTTTGGTGCTAGGAGCACATCACGATGCGAAGGTTGATAGGGCTCCCACTGACAGGGTTGATAGGGAGAGACCCTGAGCTTTCTACTGGTGGCTCCAGAGAGGGTCATAGCGGTAGATAGATCTGCTAATGTCTTGGAGACTACTTGATGACCTTGTCTCCGACCAGATCACCTGGAGGCCTTGGAGAGATCATCCAGGGTGGGCCAAGGATGGATAGGAGCTGGCTCGCGTTAGGTGAACCTGTTGGCTGAGGATGGAGAGAGGAGAGGTGGATCTCCATTGCTATGACCGAGTTTTGAGGTAGTTCGATCTATAGCAGGGGATCCCATCTCTCAGACACTACAATTTTTTTTGGACCGTTCAGGATAACACTACAGTCAACAGGGCTCTAGATATGCAGTGCTTCTAGAGTGAGGACACGAATGATGCTCCCATTTAGCTAGTGGATGGAGATGACGTAGGGGTTGCTGACAGCTATGATGCCTGGTACACAGGCATCCACCCTCGAATGATGAGGATTCATGGTTCGATTCATGCAGTTGTGCATCGGATGGGGAGATGACGCCAGGCGGCCATTAAGGCAGCATAGGGTCACAACAAAAGAGAGCAAAGGAGGCCACAGGCTTAGCAGAGGCCATGATAGCGGGATAGGAGGGAGGAGAGACACCCTTCTCCATGGAGAGAGAAGCCACCATCACCCGATAAGGGCAAGGGTGTCGAGGTAGGAGAGAGTAGCGAGATGGCTACTCTCCAGGTGAAGACTGTTCGTCTCTAGGCTTAGGTGCAGACTTTACAGGATGAGGTTGCACGACACCGAGAGGAGGCCACACAGCTCAAATATGAGGTCGCACACCTCAGAGCATAGAGTGGAGGGGCGAGCACTCGGGACTTAGCACGGGCTATTGCCCAGATCACATTCTATTAGACGCTATACCACCATATGGTACCAGAGGGGCAGATGTTACCGTTGTCAGCCCATATTGTGGAGCCTATCATGATGAGGTCATCGAGAACATCATCATGATCAGAGTCCAGGACTCATAGCACCACACAGACTACGATGGGGCCACCTCGTCCACCTCAGGGTAGGGGAGGAGATGATGCTAAGAGCTCGAGGGGTTATCAAGGCTAGCTGCTACAAACTGCACTATACAGATTGCTACATAGTGTTTATTATTATTTTTATGATAGAGGATTGAGTATGCCAAGGTACAGATTGTGGCATACCGATCCAGTTTTGAGATGATGTAGATATTAGTGATATATATATATAGATGAGATATTTTTTGATCATATGACTTGTCTTATGTGTTTATATGATGCTTTAATGTTTAGTGTGATTGATTTGATGATTCATGTAATTATGTCATTTGGAAATATTATGGTTTGAATGTCATGCTTTTAAAATTTAAATGAAATAATCTGATGTAAACAATTGGTGGTTGTTTGTGGGATAATTTGATAAAAATAAAAGGGACTTCTAACAATAATTTCAAAGGACATTGTTGCTATTATAGACCATTTCATGGATTCGTCACTCACTTGGTCGTCAAGCTAATCCTGGTATAGAAATATTGCTAAAAGTAAAAGAGTGCTTAAGAGACTGTCTTAAGACTTTGTTGTGATGGTGCAAATGATGATGATGATGATGATTTGTTTTCAGATTTCCATGAAAATATGATGCATGAAATATTTAAAAATGACTTTCGCTAGGCATAAATTCCTAAGGGTGATAAATTTTTTGAATAATTCCCTAGGAATTATACCATCATTGCAAAATTGAAGTTTGACATAATGACATGAAATAGTAACAATGTGCGTTGATTTAAAACATAATTGTGTAACATAATGATTTAAGTCATATGTTTTGATGATTTTTAAATAAATGGAAAATAAAATTGGTACAATGGTTTGCGCTAGGCATAGAATATTTAGGTATAAACTTATACCATCATCGTGAAATCCAAAGAAGAAAATAATAGTTTTATTGCATGGTTGATTTTTAATTTTTTGAAAATAAACAGAAAATATAAAGATGAGGACTTGCGCTAAGCATAAAATTCCAATTTTGGTTTTGGAACTATACCATCGTCACGAAAGTCAAAAGTTATATATAAATGTAACTTTATTGCATGTTTTTGAAAATGATTTTGATTTTTGCTAATGCATGTAGTTGTCTTTATACTAAACAACTGTTCTTTAAAGAAGAAAATGAAATTATTCCAAACAATTTGCAAAAATATTTCAAAGTATCTTAAAGACAAAAGTTAGATTTATAAGGAATCCCATGTGCGTATGTGAGTTCATTTTTGATCTTGATTTATCATAATGATACACAAAATCTCTCAAATACAAATGTGTGTGCAATTGCATTGTTCATTGACTAGTTTTGAGCAAGATAATTTGATACAAGTGATTTGAATTAACCAAATAAGTGTTCATTAACCATGATTTAGATGCATATAACCGTACCAGACTACTATGTAAGTCAGGTTATCAAGAGCTAGCTAATCCATAAGCAGACATAGGTCTGTACAAAAGAAGGTCGCTAATGTGACAGACATATCGCCACGCTAGGATTTACCCAAGGCCAAGCGGGTTGGGCACAAACCACCTGTTATGGGGCTCACCTCACAGTTTTCGAATAATTGAGAATTCTAGGGATTCAAGCTCATCAACCCTTCTTTTCTTTTCAAGGGGTAGGGAAAGGATTTTATTGCATTTTGATTTTGCTTTTCTCTTTTGCTCTTTTTTTTTTTGTATTTTTGTACTTTTTTTTTTTGCTTTGATATTTGAGATAATGTTGAAATAACTTTTTTCTTTTTCTCTTTTTCTTGAACTTTTCTTTTCTTCCTATGCTAGGGATACTTGCTCGGATTAGCTGTAGAGCAAGAGATTTTTATTCCGGGTAGGGGTGAGCTTGTCCTTTTGTCAATTCTCAAAGATTCTAGACCATGTGCATGATAGGATAGCAGGGGAAAATTTTCGCTCAAGAAACCACTTCTACTATGTAGCATAGCATGGACATTACAAATATAATCATTTTATTGTGAAAAGATATGCTTGGTTTAAGTAAATAACAAGATCAATTCTCTGTGCTCAAACTTTATTTAATTGAATTTTGTGAACTTTGATAGAAGAGAGATTAGTAATCATGCCAGATAAAATCAAGATATTTATTTTGTGTTTGTGATAGTGAGGGATTCCAAATAAATGCTAATTTATCCAAAATAATTTGAAAATATAACTGCAATACTTTAAGAAGAAATATATACAACAAATATTTTTGAGGAGTTTGATGATTTTGACTCTCTCTTTCTTTTCTTTTATTTTTTTGGTTTCGAAAGAGTCAATAATATTGTTGTTTTTACTTTTATGTTTGTTTGTTTTTGTTTAAACGGTTTTATATATATTTTTAAAATGAGACAACATGCAAAATATATACAAATGATGAAATGACCAAATTTTATGCGTAATATCACTTAAGATGCATAATATTCATAGGTTCTTTTAAATATTTACCATCTAAGGTAGCTAATTTGTATGCTCCCGATTCAAATTTAGCGAGTGATAATATATGGTCCAAGCCGCTTGGGCTCAAATTTACCTTTAAGGTCTTTAGTTGCATTAGTATTTTTTTTATTTTCTTTTAAAACAAGGTCGTCGACCTCAAAGGATCGATGACAAACTTTCTTAGCATATGATATTTTAAGCTTGTTTTGGTAGGCACAAAGATTCTCCAAAGCATTGATGCACTTTTCATCTAGGAGTTCCAGCTGACTGAGTCTGCCAGCTCGATATTCATCTCCTACTTCGGTGTCTTGAAGTAGTAGAGCCAAAGAAGGAACTTCTAATTCAAAGGGAAAAATAGCTTCAACACCATAAACCAAGACAAAAGGTGAAGTACCTGTGGGAGTACGAACGCTAGTGCGATATGCCCACAAAGTAGGATATAATTGAATGTGCCAATCGCGGCGTATTTTTTTTTTTTTTGAAAAATTTGAAAAAACTTGTATTAAAACAAAGATCAGTTACAAATGGGAGTAGACACATCCCAGCCGAAAACAAAGAGGGCACATGATTACAAGGCACGAAAACGCGACACATAACACCTCAGACCGCAAAAAGTCAACATGTCATGAAATCACGACATGTCGCGATATCGCTACCACAATCCATCCTTGGCCGCGCTAGAGCAACAAGTCACGAAATCGTGACATGTCACGAAATCGTGACAACTAACCATCCTTGGTCGTGACAGAGCAACATGCCACAAAATCATGACATGTCACAAAATCGCGACATGTCACGATATCGCTACAACAATCCATCCTTGGCCGCACCAGAGCAAAATGTCACGAAATCACATGTCATGAAATCGCGACATGCGAAATCGCGACAACTAACCATCCTTGGCCGCGACGGAGCAACATGTCGCGAAATCGCGACAACAAACCTTCCTTGGGCGCGACGGAGCAACATGTCATGAAATCGTGACAACTTTCCTCCCTTGGCCACATCGATGCAACATGTCACGATATCGTGACAACTTCCCCCCCTCGGCCACGATGGCGCAACATGTCACGATATCGCGACAACTTTCCTCCGATGACCATGACGGCGCAACATGTCACGATATCATGACAACTTTCTAGCGATGCTCGCGATGGTGCAACATGTCACGATATCGCGACAACTTTCCAGTGATGCTCGTGACGACGCAACATGTCATGATATCATGACAACTTTCCAACGATGCCCGCGACGGCGCAACATGTCACGATATCATGACAACTTTCCAACGATGCCCGCGATAGTGCAACATGTCACGATATCGTGACAACTTTCCTCCAATCTCGCGATGTCGCAACATGTCACGATATCGCGACAACTTTCCTCCGATGCCCACGATGGTGCAACATGTCATGATATCATGACAACTTTCCTCCAGCAACCGCGACGACACAGCATGTCGCGATATCACGACAGCTTTCCTCCAGCACCCGTGACGTCCCAACATGTCGCGATATCATGACAAAAATAGGTCGCGATATCGTGACAAAAACCACCCTTAGCTTTTTCTTTGATCATTGGCTCAAGGATCTTGCAAGACCCTGCCTAATCACCTCATCCTCAATAGGCATGTCACTATGCAGCTGCACCCCTACCTCTTTCTCAGCACCCATCTTAGCCAGGAAATCTGCCGCTTTGTTTAAATTTCTACTCACATAAACTGGAATCACATCATCTAGTTCCCTCCATAATTCCTTGATTTGAGAGACCAGAATCCTCAACCGCCAAGCTTTCAAAGCAAAGTTCCTCATGCAATCAAGAGCTCCAACCATTACTTGAGAATCAAATTCAATAATGATCCTCCTGTGGCCCTGTTGCACAGCCCACATAGAAGCGGATTTGATAGCAACGGCTTCAGCTTCATTGTTTGTGGCTCTTCCCAAGCCTTGCAGTTCCCAATAGAGCACTGATCCATCATGAGTCCGGCAAACCACTCCAATTTCGGCACTACCCGGATTACCCTTTGCAGCTCCATCAGTGTTAATTTTAATCCAGCCTTCTGGTGGTGGTTTCCAACTAGCTCTGACCTGTCTCTCTTGCTCTTCAACTCCCTCTTCCATTGGCCCAGAAATAGCCTGAGTTTCTTCTATAGCATAGAGAGCTACAGTTTCTGTGACTTTACTCCAGATGACCTGCCAAACTCCATCTAACGAGGAAAAAACTTCTCTAAAGATTCTAGCATTTCTCTCCAACCACACTTGCCACCAAATGAAATTTAATCCAAGCTCCCAGCCAATTCGAAGAGCTTTAGATTTAAATCGACCACTCTTCCATCTTTCCCAGATATTAGTCCGATTCAAGTCACCATTAACTTGAATTTTATAGCAAGAAAGCCAACGCTTCCAAATCTGCCACGTGAAAGGGCACTCAAACATCAGGTGGTCAGCTGTTTCCTCGTTCTTGTAGCATAAAACACATCGAGATGGACCGATGATTCCTCTACATCTGAGATTGTCAAAAGAGAGAACTCCGTTGTGCATAAACTGCCAGGCAAAAAAGTTTACTTTCGGCCAGCCCTTGGAGTGCCAAATATTTTTCCAATCCTCAACCGGGAATGAATGGGGGGGAGGCTCAGGGAGGATCTTCTCATAACCGTCCTTCACTGTATAGACACCAAGGCTCCCATAGCCCCAAGCTAATTCATCCTCCTCATCTCTACCAGTAAGGAATCTGTCTGACAAGATTTTAGTCATGATGGGTGCCAACGCCGGAGGGATTGGAATTGGCCACTCCTCCAACTTCTTAAACTGCTTAAACTTATACTCCCCCAGCTGCCTAGTGTTGAAATAACTTTCAATGAGGACCCATCCCTTGGTTTCAATGGCAGTTTTAATTGGTTGCAATTCAAGAAATTCAACAATGATGGGTGGGTATTGATCCCATGAATCAGTCCAGAAACGTGCCTTCTCCCCTCTCCCCACTTTCCAAAACAATCGATCTTTAACCACCTGAGAACCTATCTTGAGAGCCTACCACACTAGGGACCCAGGGCCATCCAAAGGAAAATGGGCCACCTCATTGGGGTTAACATGACCCAAATATTTACTAGATAGGATTCTGCTGAATAAGGATGTTGGTTGGGAAATCCATCTCCAAGACATGCCTTTCCAACCGTAGGCTATATTATTTAGTTTGGATCTTCTCAGGCCCAGCCCTCCTTTTTCCTTGGGCTGGGTTACTTTATCCCAACCAACTAGGGCCCATTTCCTCTCTCCTTTCACTCCTTCCCATAAAAATCTTCTAGCCATATTGTCCAGCTCTTTCCATATAGAGTGTGGGGCAGCCAGGATAGAGAATTTATAAATTGGCATGGCCTGAATGACTGACTATAAAAAAGTTAATCTACCCCCATAGCTTAACCATTTGTGAGACCAATGATTCATTCTATCTTTGATACCATCCAAAATATCCTTCCAGATATCCATTTTTAGTTTTTTGAAATGCAAAGGGACCCCCAAGTAAACCACTGGAAGAGAAGTCCTTGTGAATCCCAAGATCTCTAAAACTCTATCCTGTAGCCTTTGATCAAGATTGAGAAAAACCACTTTGGATTTTTTATCATTGATGACTTGGTTTGAAGCCCTAAGGTAGACATTAAGAGTATCTCTGATCACTCTTGCTTCCCTGAAGCTGGCCACTCCAACCAATCCTGTATCATCCACAAACTGTAAGTGAGTCAAAAATTCCTCACCCACCTTGATACCTGTCAGCAAACCTTGATGTCTTTTCCTCAAGAAAAGTCTACCTAATCCTTCAGCCAAAATGAGGAAAAGATAGGGAGAGCAAGGGTCCCCTTGACGAAGACCACGAGAGGCTCCAAAAGGCTGCGAGGGAAGACCCTTGATTAAAACTGAATAAGAGGGCGTAGAAACACAACTCATGACCCAATCTATCCATTCCTGAGAGAAACCAAAGGCTGCCATCAGCTTTGACAAGAAACTCCACTCCACCCTATCATAGGCCTTTGACATATCTAGTTTAATGAACATTCCTTTATTACCAGATTTTTGCATTGAGTGGATTGCCTCCTGAGCAAGAACCACCCCATCCAAGATCTGCCTACCCTCTACAAAACCCCCTTGCTCAGAGGAGATAATGTTATGTAAAAGAGGTTTTAGCCGCTCAGCCATTACCTTTGTGATTATTTTATAAATCACATTACATAAGGCAATAGGTCTATAATCTGAAATATGAACCCCCTCCTCCCCTTTTGGAATTAAAGTGATGAAGGTATGATTTAATGCCTTAAGCATTCTTTTATTACCTCTGGACTCCTCAATGACAGCCAAAACATCCTCCTCCACAGTATCCCAAAAGGCCTGAAAAAACTCAATTGGAAAGCCATCTGGTCCTGGAGTTTTGCCGGTGCTCATTCCAAAGACCACATTCTTCAGTTCTTCTTTATCAATGGGTTTAAGAAGGGTCTGGTTTTCTTCCTCAGAGATAACAGAGGGTATGACATCAATAACTTCGTTCTGAGCCTCTACATCTTGCTCCATACTTTCCTTAAAGAGTTTAGAAAAATAATCGATAGAATGGGAATGCATACCAGGAAGAGTATCAAAGGAATGACCATTCTCATCTTGAAGAGCTTCAATGTTATTCATCTGTCTCCTAGCACAGGCAGACCGATGGAAAAACTTGGTATTTCTATCACCCTCTAATAACCAAGTGGTTCTTGCTCTCTGTTTCCAGAAGGTCTCCTCTTGGTTATCAATGTCCTCAACCGCTTTACGCAAGGCATCATCCTCGGCTTTGAGCTGCTCTGTAATTGTTCCTTCCCTAAAGTGTTTTTGAACCTCATCCCATCTAGCCACCAAAGGAGCTCTTTGAATCTGGAAGTCTGTCTTGTTAGCTTGCCTCCATTGTTTCAGTTGAGATTTGACATAATGAAGTTGTTTGTGGAATCTAAACATTGCAGTCCCAAAAGGTAGACGACCTTCTTCCCACCACTGTGGAATTTTCTTTCGAAGATCCTCTTTTTGTAACCAAAAATTCTCAAATTTAAAAGGTTTGTGATGCTGCCCTGTCATAATCCCTCCCTCCAACAAAATGGGAAAGTGATCTGAAACTGGACCCTCCAAAATCTAGAATTTTGTATTCCATTTGACAAATGCCTCCTCTGAAACCAGAAAATGGTCAAGCTTTACCTTCCTGCTATGTGGCTCCCTCCTTTTGTTAGTCCAAGTGAAATTGGTTCCAGGGCCTTTAATATCCACTAAGTGAAAAGCCTGGACTTGGGCAATCAAAAGACGATCCCCTGGGTCCAAAATTGGGGTACCCCCTTCCTGATCTCTAGAAGATAATTTAGCATTAAAATCCCCAGCAATAATCCAGTCTAAATCTTCCCTTGAGGTCCTCATGTTATGCACAACTTTCCATTGGAGCCGCTGGCCATCAAGGTTTTGAGCCCCATAGAAATTTGTGATTAAAACATGTTCAGCTGTGACATTATTCCGAAAATGAGATGTGAGAACACCCCTCCAAGCTATATGTTCTATTGCAGTCCATTCCAGAGAGTTCCACAGAGTAACAATCCCCCCTGAGGCACCTTGGGCAGCCACAGCCATATGACCAACGCCCCTCCAGATTCTGTTAACTGTTTTACACATAAGATCTAACGACATTTTTGTCTCCTGGATAAGCAAAAAATCTGTTTTGCATTTTCCTAAGAGTCTTTGAACAACAGATTGATGGGTTCTACTGTTTAAACCCCTAATATTCCATGATTGTATAATCATTGAAAACCTTGAGAGCAGTAAGAATCAATTGTCCTCACCGATCCTCCAGTGATCAGTTTGTCTCCTTGAACTGCTAGCAGGTCCTTGTTTGATTTTCTACCCCCGCCTTGAGAGCTGCTATTTTTTGGTCTCTTTTCCACCTGAGTTATCCCTAGGGTAGGCCTTTCTCTATTCTTTTTTGCTATTCCCATGCTGACCTCCTTGCTCATTGGTTGCGCTTGGGAATGCACTATCAATGCCCCTGCATTCTCTGACTGTGGTAACTCAGTGTACTCAATTACCTGTTCTATAACGGTGGGAGATGAAGGAGAAGCTTGAGCGTGGATATTATTGTCCTCAATATTCACATCCACTCCTTCCATAACTTGATCCTCTTGATCCACTAGTGTCTTAAAAATTTCATACTTGTTGGCTGGCTTGGGTTGTGCTTGCTCCTTACCATTTTTCTTTTGCCTTCTCCTTCTTTTGGGCTGTTCAAAGCCATCTTGCTGAACCTCTTTACCCTGAGGAGTATTGATTGGTTCTTTGGTTAGGGTTGACTTACCCTCCCTGGGACGATTTGGCATTCCAAGCGGGGACTCCACTTTTGTGTTCAGATTATTTGGACAAAATCGGGCCAGATGCCCATGTTTGTGGCAAACTCTGCATCTGAAGGGCAGAGCCTCATAGTCTAGCTGCTGGATCCAAGATAGTCCTGCTAGTTCAAGTTCCACCTCTGCCGGTAGAGGCTGGCTAATATCCATTTCCACACAAATTCTTGCAAAAATAGTTGTGTTACCCTCTATGGTGTCTTTGGAGACACCCAAATGTCTTCCAAGGGAGTTGTCGATCATTTCCAGAACCTGCTCACCCCAAAACTCCATTGGAAGAGCATACAACCGGATCCAAACCGGGACAGCCGTGGGTTCAATACGAGGATCGAAACCCATTCTCCAGGGTTGAACAAATAACCCTGTCGGACCATGGTTCCTCTTTTCCGATTCAAAAGCCTTATTTCTATCACCCAGAGAAGAAAAACTAACAATGAAATACCCATTGCTAATGGACCATAAGGAGTACTCACCATGAGGTTCCCAGTTTTGCCTGATCCAGGTATGCAAGAAATTCAGGGTAGGGCGAATACCCATGAATTTGTAGATCAGATCATGGTTGGCTCTGTATAAGATTGTGTCTTCGACCATCTTTGGCTCGATGACAATCTTGGGCCTTGTTTCGGCCTACGAAAGGCATCCATTGACACGTTGGCCTGTTGATCTCTTTCCAGCGTTCTTGAAGAGCGAATGCAAAACATTTCTCTGAGCTTCATCATTAGAGGATGGAGACTTATCTTTTAGCAACTCTGCAAAAGAGCTCTTTCTCCCTGTGAGAGGATCCGGAGGAGTCCCCATTGGACCCTCCTGGGACAGCTGACCTGCCTTCAGATCCACAGTAACCAGAAAATCACTACAGCAATCCGCCTGATGCCCAAAAAAATTCGAAGTTCCAGAAACCCTAGTTCAGAGGAAAAAATCGCCAGAGCTCATTTTCCAACAAAATAGGTCCCTTAGACGCATTTGTTAGACACAGCTCGAGTCGCGGCCAGATTTATTGACCAATATTTTGAGAATTTTGATTAAGGTTTTGTTAGAAGCTTCTGCTTGACCATTACCCTGAGGATAATAGGGAGTGGACCAACGATGTTGAATCTTATATTTTTGGCATAATTTCTTAACATCTTTATTTTTGAAACAAGTTCCATTGTCTGAGATGAGATTTGCAAAAATTTTGAACCTACAAATGATTTGATTAAAAATAAATTTAGAGACTTGTGTTCCAGTGCAGGAAGCTAAAGGCATAGCTTCAAACCACTTCGTGAAATACTTAGTAGCGATTATGATGAATTTGTGTCCATCAGATGACACAGGATTAATTTTGCCAATAATGTCTAAGCCCCATTTTGAAAAGGGCCAAGGAGATGAAATAGCTCGCAGCTTCTTGTGCGGGGGCATGGACAAGGTCAGCATGTTTCTGGCACTTGTCGCAATGGCGCACATAATCATGTGCATCATTCTCCATGGTAGGCCAAAAGTATCCTATCCTAAGGAGATTTTTAGCAATGACACTACCACTAAAGTGTCCTCCAAAAGATCCATCGTAGGCTTCACTCAAAGCTGATTTGGATTCTTCTAGATTTAAACATCTTAATAGGATACCTTCAAAAGATCTCCTATATAAATTATTGCCAATTATTACAAATCAACTTGCTCGTCTACGTAATAACCGACGCTGGTTTCTATTAGAACTGGTAGGGAAAGTCCCATTTTGAAGAAAATCAAATATATCCATATACCAAGGTTTAGGAGTAGTTTCATTGATTAGAAACACATCCAAAGGTTCTAAGCATGACTTATTTGAAGCGGGTTCCTGGAGTCGATGAATAATTATGGTGGCATATTCGTCATCTAATTCCAAGGGCAGAAGAAACGCATCTACGGCCAAAGCATCAACCGCACGATTGCTAGTTCGAGGAATAGCTTCCAAAGTAACTTTATCAAAAAAGGATAACAATTGCAAAACATATGATTTATATGGGTGCAATTTATCATCTTTGGTCTGATAAACTTCATTAATTTGGTTTATAACAAGTTGAGAATCACCAAAAACTAGCAGATGTTTAATTTTTAGCGCTAAGGCAGCTCGTAATCCAAGGATTAGAGCTTCATATTCAGCAGTATTATTAGTGCATGCAAATGTTAATTTAAAGGATAGAGGAATTATGTGTGTTTGTGGAGATATTAAAATAATACCTGCACCAGCCCCACTTATGCATTGGGCTCCATAAAAGTATCAGGACCATTGTTCAATATGGTCTGCCTCTAATTGAATGCATTCATCAAGAAACTCAATGATGAGGGGATGGGTAGACTCTAAGGGTGCAGCAGTTAATTGATCAGCTATGATTTGACCCTTAACAGACTTATGTCCTATAAACGTGAGTTAAAAATCACTTAGAGCAAGAACCCACTTTGTTGTTCAACCCGATAAATAAGGTCGACTCATGAGATACCGCAAGGGATCATATTTGGCAATGACATACATTTTTTGACTGAGCATATAATGTCGTAGTTTCTGTGTAGAAAATACGACTTCTAGACATAACTTCTCTAATGAGGTATAACGAGTTTCATAACTGATGAGGGTTCTGCTAATGTAATAATTAGCACGTTCTTTCTTCTCATCATCAAGTTGAGCTAACATAGCTCCTAAAGCAAAATTTGAAGCTGAAATATACAGGATAAACGGGCGATCAAGTCTAGGTGGTGAAAGCTCAGGTGGGTTAAGGAGGTATTGTTTGAGAAGTTCAAAAGCTTCCTTACATTTTTCATCCCAATTAAAAGGGACATCCTTCTTAAGAAGCTTAAGAAAGGGACCGGTTTTGTCTGCCAGCTTATCGATGAAGCGACGGATGGTTTGAAGCTTACCTTGTAAACTTCGTAACTCAGATATATTAGTGGGTGCAAGAATATCAGTGATAACCGCAATCTTGAGAGGGTCGATTTTGATACCACATAAAGAAACTAAAACCCCTAATAGTTTACCGGACTTAACTCCGAATATGCATTTAGCAAGATTTAGTCAGATAAGATATTCTCTTAACCAATTAAAAGCTTTTCCCAAATCATCTAAATGATCATCTTCATTAATAGAGCGAGCTATAATATCATCTACATAATCATGTAGGATATCATGCATCATGTCGTGAAAAATATAAGTCATAGGTCGTTGATAGGTTGCACCTGCATTCTTTAAGCCAAATGGCATCACTTTCCAACAAAAGGTTCCCCAAGGGGTAATAAAGGTTGTTTTAGGCTGATCTTCAAGAGCTATCCTGATCTGATTGTAACCAGAAAATCCATCCATTAGGGACATCATTCCACTCCCGACAATAAAGTCAATGATTTGATCCATGTTTGGAAGAGGAAAATCATCTTTAGGGCATGCAGCGTTAATATCTCTAAAGTCTGTGCAAACCCTAACTTTGGTAGCTTCTTTCTTGGTGACTAGAACTACATTTGAGATCCATTCAACATAATCAATAGCTTGTATAAAAACAACATTCAAGAGTTTTTCTAACTCCCCTTTGACTAGCAAGGCCACTTTGGGATGCATTTTTCTAAGTTTCCGTTTAACAGGTTTAGCATCCAGATGGACTACTAGGTGATGCATGACTACGGAAGGGTCTAAACCTCGGCATATCTTCATATGTCCAAGCGAAGACATCTTCATATTCTTTAAGGAATGCAATGTATTGCTCTTGTTTTTCTTGACTTAATTCTGATCCAATATTGATTATGTGGGGATTATCCTCAGTTCTAATGTTAATTTTAATGACGTTTTCTACTTCCATGTGTAGATCTCTTTCAAAATTACGTGGGGCGGGTGAAACACCCAATTCTTGTAATTATTTTAAGCTTAAGTTGGATAATTCATCTTGAGGAGTGGTGGCCTCAAGCTGGGCTATAGTAGGTATAGAACCATCAAAATAAAAACCATTGTGTAACAACTCTTCAACAGAGACATCATGGAAAATATCTCCTTCCAACTCATCATCGGATTCAACAATCAATTCAAGGTAAGCTATGGATAGCATATTGTAGGTAAATGACTGATATTTTAGAGGCAAATCATCACGCCCATCTAAATAATCTTGATAACATATGAGTTGATCATCATCTTCAAAAGGGAAGGGTTGACCCTTACTAGGAAATAGGCCCACACCACATCGGGTGGGCCATGGCTCTACCTCAATAGGTTCTTTCATACCATTTTGGAAAGGTCCCAAGCCTTTCCCTTTATATCCCATTTTAAGCATTATGGGTTTAGCTTTGATATATTCATTAGCAAGATAGCATCTAGCATATCCATCATAATGAGTTTTGATGTTTTGGGGTATTCTTCCCCAGTCATATCCTTTATAAATGAAGGCACAACTCCCGACTTGGTAAGTACTTCCCATAGGTTGTGGGAGGCCCAAGGTATAGGAGAAGGTGGCAAATTACTTAAAATAATGGAATATTGCATAGAAGCATTTATTTTTTTTTATATAAGAATTTTAGATAAATCAGGTAAGAGTTCATCAAAAAGAGCATAAGATGTAGAAGGATCATTCCCTATATCTTTATATGTGGAAGGTATGATAGATGTAGATAATGTGGAGGTGTTAATAAATGGGTCTATAGTTTTTGAAATTATAGGGATGGAACATGAAGAGTTGGTTGTGGATTTAAGATCCTTTTGAGGTTCTAGAGTGGTTTTTTTAGAATATGGTTGAGTTAAATGTATAGGTGTAGTTGATGGGGTAGATGATGTTATGTGTGTGTGTTTCATACGTTTAGATGAAAAATAAGAATTAGGACGTGTGGATGACAGAGCGGGGCAAAATTGCACTCCAATAGGTTCTTCCAAAGCACACATATCAAAGGGTCTAGGATCACCATGGATAGTGACCAACTGGTTTTTAAATTCGAATTTAACACACTGATGTAAAGTGGAGGGAACCGCTCGCATCGCATTGATCCAAGGGCGACCCAAAAGTATATTGTACGATGGAGGGCAATGTACAATAAATACGATTGTATCTAGGGTTTGAGGACCAACTTGCAAGGGTATAGTAATGACTCCACAGGTTTCTTGTGTCTCGTCATTGAAGGCTTTGATAATCATATATGTTCTTTTCATTTCATCACTTCTAAACCCAAATGTTTGGTAAAATTCAAAAGTGCATATGTTTAAAGATGAACCATTATCAATCAAGACTTGTTTAACAGCAACATCTCCGATTAGGGCAGTAATATATAAGGGGTTATCCTTATGTAAACTATGTTTTCGGATATCTTTATCCTGAAAGTCAATACAATCGACTTCTCGAGTGATGATAGTATTAGACATGGCTTCGGGTTGAATATTTTGAGGTACCATCATTTGGCTTAATGTGAGCATTAACTCATCCCTATGAGTAGGAGAAGATCTTAACAAGTCCAAAAGGGAAATTATGGCTGTAGTATTGGATAATTGTTCATTAATATTGTAAGGAGGCTTAGGTTGAATATTAGACATATGATTCCCTTTATTGGGATTTTTCAAAACAAATGGAGCTGATCCATCATTCTGAGTTTGATCCTGTTGAGAGTTTTGAGCCTATTGTCTAGTAACGGCTGTGATGGTACCTACAATGTTATATTGAAGACGCTGAACTGGTCTCGGTTGAGCGTTTATGGCTTGTTCATTAGGAAGGAACTGATTAGAAGAGGGTCAAGTAGTAACTCTTCTAGGAAATGGTTCTTCTGGAACCATAGCATCTGTGATAGGTTGAATAGGATCTGATTCGTTTTTAGAACTATTTGATTGATTTGATGTGATATCTATTTCACTTTCAGTATCATATTCTACATCACTAAGATCCGGTGTTTGAGTATTATATAGGGGTCTGGACGTAACCATGGATAAAGTTGTGTCAAATATTTGAGGATCCTAAACAGATAATTGTTCGCTAATAGTCCCTACATATCGGGTAGGAGGGGGAACATTATGATGTTCGATTTGATTAGCCACCTCTTTACCATGTTGTGGTAAAGGATGTTGAAATATATCTAATGATTGATTAGAATTTTGATTCTAATTTTGGGGAATGTTATTTTGAGCATTATTAGGAGCATTTTTTTTAGGTTGGAAGGCTTGCACCTCCATTTCATTATTATCAATCAAGTCTTGTATTTTATGTTTTAATATTTTACAAGAGTTTGTAGCATTTCCAGGTCCTCTATGAAAATCACAATGTAAATCAGCTCTGTATCTGGGTATAGTTGGATCAGGTTACCGGATAGCTGGTAATTGAATCAAACCTCATGGTAGTAATTGAGGGAGAATGGTTGATAAAGGTTGATTCAATCTAGTAAATTCTCGAGGAGGTTTATCAATAGGTTTTAATATAAATTTTTTTGTTGTCTTCGTTGTATTGATATTAGCAACATTTTTGCTATCAATGACTTCGTCACCTACAACTTTTTTGTTTTTATACTGATTTTTGGATGTTTTCTCATCATCTTTCTTTTTAAGCTAACCTCTCCTAATGAGAGCATCTTCTACCCTTCGAGCTAATTCTATAGCTTGATCGAAGGTAGTTAAGGTAGCAGTTGATAACTCATAAGATATTTGTTCTTGCAAATTATTAATAAAAATATCCAACATTTCCCTATAGGGTAGCACAAAGTGCAGTTTTCCTATCAACTGCCTCCATCTAGCTAAGAAATCAGAAAAATATTCCTCTTTGTCTTGTTTTAAGTTGTACAAATCTTTAATGGTGACATGCCTCTCGATGTAGGCACTAAATTGATGGACAAAAGATTCAGTTGTTTCTTCAAAATTTCTCAAATAATGAGTGGGCAATTGATAGTACCACTCTAATGCCATTCCTCCTAAACTTTTCGGGAACATTTTTAGTAATAGCAAGTCATCATGTGATATATCATGACATGCTATCCTAAACACGCGAAGATGCTCTATGGGATCTTCAGTTCCTTTATATATAGGCAAGACGGTCATGGGAAAGTGTTTAGGGTATGGCTATGCTACAACTATGGGATCCAAAGGCTGACTACACATCTCTCGATAATTGTACGAGGAATGGTAGGGATCTATCTGGTCCATGCGGGAAGCTAACTATTTCACCATGGCTTCCATATTACTGGTTTTCCAACCATATTGGTTCGGTATGGCATTAATATGGGATTTGTGAGCATATGATGGAGGGACATGAAGATTAGATGCTATATTGCTATTGTGTAAATTGTTGGTAGGAAGGGTGTTATGAAGAAATTTTGAAGTTGTATTATGTTGTATGCCCGATTGTTGAAAATTGGTGTTTGGCTTCATTTTAGGTTTTTGTCGATTTGAAGCATATTGGTCAATAGTTTGGGAAATAAAGTAGTGAATGAAGGTCTCCTATTAAGTTCATCCCATAAATGCGGGACCCTGTATGTTTGAGATGTTCTAAACAAAGAATCAACCTCTATGGCTATTAATTGATTTTCAACATTTATAGTAACTGCTAGTCTTTTCTTAGGAGCTACCATCTAAACATGATATGCCACTTAGTAGTTTTCTAATGATTTTAAATGCATCTATGTTTTTTTTTTTTCAAAAGTTTTTAGTTTCATGTCGGGTTCACCAAAATGTATCGTTCCAAATTTTTTGCACCCTTACCTTCAGGCTAAAGGATCTACGCTCGGAATGGGGATGCGAGAAGGATGGGATGGTACCTAGGACTGAGAGGCCCTTTGAAGGTCTCACCTCTCGGGGGATGGGTATTAAGGTGATTTTTCAACGGATGGTGGGGTTCACCAGGAAACGTTTAGTGGCAGTTTCCACGCCTAGGTTGGGAATGAGTTTAATGTGTTCAATTTTAGCTTTAATCATCCAAGTCCTAGGTTTGGCCAAATGAATCTAAGTTGTTCTATATGAAAATGCAAATTTAAATGAAGATAGAAAACATATTTAAACAGAAAACACAGAGAATAAATTAAGTGAAGAAATCCATACCTGGTTCCGGATGTCTGATGGAGGTTCTGATTTTTGAAGTAGTCAAGATCGTCTTGAATTTGATAGGATCATCTCCTATCTGACAGGATCTTCTGAGATCTAATGAATTCATCAGACGAATTCGTCAGAGACCTGCAATTAGAGAAATGGACACAGAATACAAAAAATGCAGCTATGCTGATAAAGCAAAATGATGTGAAATGACAAAATGATGTTAATAAGATAATCCCAAATAGAAATGCAAGTAGATTATCATGCTTTAATAGTTAATCATGATTTTATTATGTACTTAAGCTATATGGGTGAACTCCAAGATGCAGAATAGCAAAAAATTACAATAAACTAATCTAAATACAAAATGAAACAGTAGACAAGAAGAGAAAAATGTAAACTCTGGGCAGTAATTGCCCCTAATGTTGACTGCAGTCGAAATCATCTCGAATTGGGACGTGATCGTCCGAGATTTGTACAGGATCATCTGCGATAATCTGAGCTTGCTCCGGCTGAAGAATGACAAAGTTCCTGCAAGAAAATCTGAAAAGCACAAATGCAGATAATGATCCAGGGTATTATAATGCACACAAAGATCGAATTACAAGGAAATTCAGCCAAGGGGATTTCAATGGGGGTCCTAAGGTTTAAGTAGGCTTAGGAGGGAGGTTAGGAGGTTGGAGATCATCCTAATATGGAAGATCTCCAATGGGGGAGGTCTCTAATGGCGCAGACACACTTTTGCCCAGATTAGAGACACCGTTGAAACAGAAGCTAATTTTGAAAAATTAGTTTTGGGAAAAAATTGTCTGGACGTTCTACTCTAGACGAATTCGTTTGATTTGAGGTGATGTCATCTAATCAGCAACGATATCATCCAATGGTAAAAAAAACTCTAAAAATGGCACAAAAAATAAGGAAATGGGTAGCAGGCGGTTTTGGAGTAATTTTGGCGTTAAAATTTGAATTTGAATTATTACTAAAGTAATTTTAATTATTTACTAAGGTTTACTGTGCCAATTTTAGGGTGCTACATCAACTATGATGAGACACCTCTAGTCTCTACTACTATACATCAATTAATTGAAAGTCTTTTATATCTAACCTATACTTGACCAAATATAGTTTTTGTCTAACAACCCCAATTGCTACTACTCATCCACTAAATTATTTTTTTCCTTTCAACAAGCAGAGGATATAATAATGATCTAAGTCTATGATATCCCAATGAATAGTAAGTAGTCCGAGTAACAAGATATCAAGAAGCACTAGAACCCTAGTTACTCTTGAGTAGAAGCACCAACTTCTACAAATCCATCATACCATCACCAAATGGTATGAGGATGTTTCAATGGCTATATCCATCATACCATCACCAAAAAGTATGAGGATGTTTTACAATGGTTATACCATACATAAAGGTGAACTATCCCTCACCAAAGGGAATCACCTCCTCTCCATACTATCCATGAAGACTAGTAAATTGGATAATGCCATTAAAGTTAGATGATACACCACCCTAGTGGCCATCCAATTCATGGACTTTGTTATTATCCTCATCTCTACGATGAGGTAGCCATTAATCATTATTTCTCATGATAACTTACTTAAACTTTGGGATATCCATATTAAGCACCATTATATTCTCTACTCATATGTAAGGTGTCAAAGTTTTGTGTGTTGTCTTCCCAAGTGTGTTGTTTATTTGATTCATGGTTAACCTTACAATTCATTGGTATATACAATAGTTTGACAGAAATTGCCTCTAAAGTTTTTACTATACACAAATCATCTAAAGAAATACAAGTATTTCCATACATCATCCATAAGCCTTACAATTTGCAATAAGCAATAATAAAAAATACTTCCATTTACTATATCAATCCCATTCACATTACCAACTTAATTTCACATCTATTCGAGCAAGGTATATGAACCAATGCACCATATTCCTTAAGACTGCATATCAATTTTTCATAACAACTATCATTGAAAGGTAAATAACATGTAAAACTACTAAAGCATACATTCCATTACATCATAATTTCTGAATCCATACTCTAATGTTACAATAAATTAGCTTCGACTTGAAATTAAATAATAATTAACAAACATTATCACAATCATCTAATTACGATGGTCCTGCAAGACCAAAAAATGCTTGGGAGGGAGGCTCTACAGGGTGACTTCCCATGGAAATCCTTTTACTCTTACCTGCATCCTTTCCTTGTCCCTGTCCTAGGACCTTGTTCCTTTCCTAGTTTCCTTGGCACCTTTCCCATCCTTTACGGAAGGAAGGTGTTGTAGATGATCTCCTTTGGGGGGGAGATCCTTGATCCATTGTTCTACCCCTTTCCTTGCCCTAAGGTGGGAAAATTTGTCCCATTTTCTATTCCACTGTTCCATCCTTTGGTGCCTGGGTTCTGGGTTGTTTTCAGGTTTTTCCCTCGAACTTTTCTTGGGGTTTTTCTTAGGTTGTTTTTGGAAGTCTTCCTCTCAATTTTCCTTTGGGTTGCTTCAGTTGTGGTTTGCTAGGTCTTAGGATTTTTGGCTTCATGAGCAATTTTGCATAGCATTATTTTGGTTGGAGGGACCATGCACTTTATACTATGGCTCTGCTCTTTGGGTATGAAGTGGTGTTCTTGGGGGATTTCAACTTCTTTCGTGGCTTCAGGTGGGCCTCTGTTCTTCTTGTTGTTGAATCCTTTCAAGACTTCCTCTTTCGTTTCCTTAAAACTATTTGTTGGCGGGTCTGAGGAATTTTGACTTTATGAGTATTTTTGCATAGCATACTTTCGGTTTCAGGGGTTAACGTGTGCTTTCTACTGTGACTCTGCTCTTTGGATTCATGGTGTTGGTTCCTATAGATTTTCAATTCCTTTCATGGCTTTAGGGATGGGCCTCTATTTTTTTGTTGTTGAATCCTTGCAGGTTTTCCTTCTTTGTGTCCTTGAAGCTTTGGTATTGAAGTTTGTTTGGTATGCCTAGCTGCTTCCTTTCATTTTGGGCTCTTTTGTCTATAGTCATGCCTCCTTGTGACTCCTTCTTGGATTTCTATGGCACTTTCCTACCTTTCCTTCTGACGTGTTGTTCCACTACTGTTGTTTCCTGTGTTGGGTCATTGTTTCTTGAAGACTTCTTTTTTCCTTATTGAGGACTTCATTTCCTGGGAAGTTCCTCTTATTATTTTTCCACTGATGCACCATCCTCCAGGATTTTGTTCCACTACATGAGGGTTTCATAGCCTGCAATTTTCCTCTTTATGCTGATTCATTTTTTTAGGCTTTCAGGGAGTGGTCTCTTTAGTTTTCATATTCTTGCACCATCCCTGTATGATTCATTTGGCTACACTAATCCACCCTTTGGTTCAAGGTGGGAAGTTGTTTTCTCTCAGGCCTATTTCCCAAGGGTGGTTTCTAGTTTTCCCACCCTTGGGTTGTTTCAAATTTTAAAATCTTGGCTTTGTTTCCTTTTCTCGCCCTTGGAAAAGTTTTAAAATGGTTTTTAGTGGATGGGGCAGTTTGGCACTTTCTCCCGCCCTTTGTTTACTTCATATACTTGTTTGGCTCCCTTTGATTTAAATTTGGTTCCCTGGAGGGCTTTCCCTTCCTGCCCATTTTTCCTTTTATGCATAGGAAGTCATCTTCCTCTGGCGCAAAGGATTGTGCCTTCCTCTAGCATGTAGTATGGTGCATCCCTTTTCTTATTTTTTTTCCTCTAGTGCTACCTTTTATTACAATCTAATATATTGTGTTGTAATCAGATCCTTTGTAATCAATTTTTGGGACCCTTGATAAAAACCCACTTTTAATATAACTTACCAAAAAAAAAAATCATCTAATTACAACGTTCACAATTTAATTAATCAAAAACATATCATAGGTAAATGCAACACTCACAGGAAATAACATATCAAACCACAATTATAGTGACACAAGTTTTATCCTAGGAACCCTCACGGGGAATAAACCCAGCCTCCAAAATATGTCTTTCTCCTCTCATTCATAAATAATGAATGTAACTATTACAATTTAGAAAGGAATCTCATGGATATTTTTTTATATCATTTATACATATTCAAGAGATTAACAGGTCTCTTGACAAATCTAGTGTTGGCAATTTGAGTTATTTTGTGTTGTCATTGATGTCACATGGATCACATTGAGTTTTGGTGGCAAAAGCACTTCATAAATAATCATTTATGATATCTTGGAGAGCAAGGATATATAAAAGGTTTTGTGGCACAAGAGGCATATAATATTTAATTTTTTTAATATTATATTAATGGTTTTTATTAAAACCAATGGTAAAGGTTTTTATTAAAACCAACGACAAGGGTTTTTATTAAAACCGACGAAAAGATTTTTTATTAAAACCAATGGAAAGGGTTTTCATTAAAACCATTGGAAAGGGTTTTTCATTAAAACCACTATGCTAAGACTTCTCCAAATTATGATGGATGAAAAGGTTTTCCAATAAAACCTAGGTGTAAAAAGTTTCATGGCAAAATTCAAAAGAATGAAGGAGATATCCCAATTCAAAGTTAAGAGGTGAATTATTAAATTTTTTATTTAATAATTCTAAGGTCTAAAGTTGAATTACATTATCTATCGATGTGCAAAGGTTGGGGATATTAATAAATTTCACTGACGTAATTCGAAGGATTGAGGTGCATATAAATAAAAGGATAAAACCTTTGTTTTTTGGAGACTTGATGTAGCACATGAGAGAGAGTTATCGAAAGGAGAGCAGTGAAGAAATAAGGATAAATAACTTTTGATTTGAGAGCAAGGTCAAGTGAACAGCATGGGAAAGTGACATCACGCATGAGCCTATAGCACAGTTGGTAGAGCATAAACTTTACACAAGGCAGGTTCATTGTTCAAATCCCGCCAAGGGCAAAGTGTTTTGCTAAGAAACTAAAATTGAGTTTCATATTTGAGCATAGGTTAAAGTTGGGTGTTTGGGATTAAAATCCCAACATCCACTAGTGCCCACATGGTAAGCACTTCACAACACTAAGTGAGAGGAACGGAGTTCAACTCCCACGAAGGTGTGAAGGTGCATTGATTTTTGGCAAGGCATTAATGATTTCGAAGGTGGTGAATGCGCATTAATTTTTGCAAAGGCATTAACGATTTCAAAGGTTGTGAAGGCTAGGAATTTTGTAAAAAGGTATTTATCTCCCATGCATGGTAATATTTGTTATTACCAAAGTTTTGGTGCATTAAAACCATTTCTGCCATAACTAGAGAGTCATAAGGTATTTGTTGGAAATAAATTATTGTTGTGTGTGCTTAGGGAGATATAAGGTGTTGAGATATTATTTGTGATTGTTGTGTGTACTTAGGGAGTTATAAGGTGTTGAATTAAATATTGAAATTGTTGTGTGTACTTGTGGAGTTATAAGGTGTGAAATTAAATAAATAAAAGTATAGGTGCTTGTTGTTTATGTTAATGAAATTAGGGAGTCATAAGGTTGTAAAGTGTTGAACCTATATATGTCCTAGTGCATGATTTGATTATGAAGTTAAACTAGGAACTTGAGACCTAGTTAATTGCTATCTTGAGTTAGAAGACATGCACATGAGTTAGGGTTTGAAGTTGAATACAAATTGCTATATTATGTGCCTTGTCTATTGAGAGGAAGTGGATGGATTAGAAAATCAATTTTATGGATAAAATTGATACTTGAGTTCCATGATTGCTTTAGTGGAGTTCATTGAGAGTATTGCCATTATTGAGGAGGTTTTTGCTATTTCTTTGAGGATATTATTGTTGGTTACTTTTTGAGTACATTGCCACTATTTGATACCATTGAGGAGATCATTTGCTAGTCACTTGTGGATACATTTGTCTTTCATTTGAGGATATCATTGTTGGCTATTTGAGAGCTCTTTGCTTGAGGGATTTGTGCTTGTTTATTGAGAGCTTATTGACATTGCATGAGGAAGATATTATTGAGAACCTATTGCTATCACTTGTGGAGATTGTCCTTGGTTGGTTGAAGTCCTCATTGTTATTGCTTGGAGAGGTTTCCATTTGAGAGATCATTTGTCATCCATTTGAGAGATCATTTGTCATACATTGTTGAGATCATTGTGGATCATTGTTGTCATCCATTGAAGAGTACATTTGCCATTCATTTTTGAGCACATTGTTGAGTATTGCCATCATTCATTTGTTATCCATTATTGAGTTCATCATTGAGCCTTGTCTTCGTTGATTTGTGGTTGAGATTTGAGTGCTACTTGAGAGTCATTGGTTGAGCCTTTGGGAAGGCTTTTGGGACAGAATTTTTGGACATATTTGAGACAACTTTTGTGCATGATTGGTTGAGCCTTTGAGAAGGCTTTTGGGACAGATTTGTGGACAGATTTGGGATAGCATTTGAGCAGGATTGTTTGAGCCTTTTGTGAAGGCTTTGAGGACATATTTGGGATGGTATTTGAGTAGGATTGTTTGAGCCTTTGCTTTGAGAATATATTTGGGATAGCATTTGAGTAGGATTTTTTGAGCCTTGTGAGAAGGCATTGAGGCAGATTTATGAGCAGTGAAATAGATAGGACAAAAATAGAAAAAAACATCAACACCAATTGCCTAGCTGAGCATATCAGTGGATAGCCTAGATGAGCAGATAAGTGGATAGCCTAGCTGAGCAGATAAGTGGATAGCCTAGCTAAGCATATTAGTGGAGATCCTAGCTAAGTAGATTAGTGGATAGCCTAGCTGAGTATATCAGTGGATATACTAGCTGAGTAGATCAGTGGAGAACCTAGTTGAGTAGATCAGTGGATAGCCTAACTGAGGAGATTAGTGGATAGCCTAGCTGAGTAGATCAGTGGATAGCCTAGCTGAGAATATCAATAGAGAGCCTAGTTGAGCAGATCAGTGGATAGCCCAGCTAAGTAGATTAGTGGATAGCCTAGCTAAGTATATCAGTGGATATCCTAGCTAAGCATATCAATG